>CM049377.1:10116610-10626242 GCA_026937815.1 Etheostoma perlongum
TTCCCACCATATAAATTAATAATAAAAATTGCACATGTTAGCAGCAAATATGTGCTATTACTGTAATTACAGTAAAGGCTTGCCTTTGTGCACCCTGCACTTCCGAAACAGAAACGGGATTCCAGATGTGAATCCACATCACAGAAGGGTTTAATGTACATATAGTGAGCATTAAACAGGCTGGCAAATGGAGTCTACAATGTGAAGAGGCAATGGGATGTCAGGGGCTGCTACCAAGAGGATGTTAGGTGGGCGAGTGGCATTTCATCATACAATTCATGTACAGTAATCAATGACCACTCACCAGTGGAGGGAAGAGGGACTGGGGAGAGAGTGAGAGTGCCAATGGGCATGTCAGATAAAAGCGCTGAACACTGAAGGAGAAAAACAGGGAACAGGAGGAGGTTGCATTGAATTTGGTAGGGGTGCGGCAGACAATAGTGGGGTTGTGTAAAAGTAAGCAGATGATTATGTAATCAATTATTTGATAGGGGAGACACACATAAAAGGCCAGGGAAATGTGCTGCTTGAAAAAGCTGAAGAGCTTGAACCTCTTCTCTGAATAACCCATCTCTCAATGGCCGCTCTTCAGATCAAAGAAACAGCCATTTTTTTTAATCCTAATTAAACATCTTTTGTTATGACAACCATTTGTTCTTTGTCTTTCACATCATTTGTTTTTCATTTATTTGCCTGGCTGTTTTCTTTTGGGAAAAGATTAAAAACCAACCCTGTTCATTTAAAATGCAGAAGATGTACTTACAGTAAATGCTTTACCTGTAACTAGAGCATGACGGTCTCTTATTGGGGCAAATCTGGTCAGCCATGCTTCTATTTTTTTTTTTTTAAACACCGCCAGCCTTGTAAGCCTGGCACCATTCAGGCAGCACTGCAGATGGCTTTGTAAAACAAGCTCCAACATTTACTGCCTGGATGCCATGTTTGAGATATAAAAAAAGGAAGTGCTGAGACCAACTGCTTTCAGAATAGCTGAGCTCAATTTCTTCCAGCGAGGAGGCAATCTATCGAACACATAGTGATTTTGAACCCATCAAACAGAACCAGACATGATTCATGAGTCATGCAGGTAAACAACATTGTGTAACCCACGCAGGACATCAGTAATTATAGAGAATTGGATTTATAGAAGATTAACGATTCAGGGGAATAGAAGATTAGTTACAGACAATAGCGCGAGCTATTCTGACCATTGACTATTTGTATTGTGGGTGCTCTGATGTGCACCAGCTTAATGAAATGTGCTAAGTGTGTTCAAGCAGAATATGCTGTCAACCAGAGCATGAACACATGGTTTTAGGGCTACACTGTTCCATTTTATCTAGCTCTTCTGCTTTCCTGGTTTAGATAATACTCTTATATGATGACAGCATGATTCAGAGGTTTTAACTGCACAATTTGATTTGGCTTCTAATTCAAAATAAACACTGGCCAACAATTAATATCCTCATTTTTCCCATCAATCATTTCACAAAACAACAAAACAACAACCATCGCAGAAAACAAGGCAATCAATCACAAGGCGACAGGTCATCAATCATACTCATTTAAAATAAACAAACCCTAATAATAAAGCTGTAGCTCATTATTTTTAGGTCAAGAGGTGAATTCCTGGAGTCTTCCTTTTGGCCATGTTGGTACTGTATCAGGAGTTTTCAAATATCATCCTGGAGGAACAAACATCAGAGCGATATTTAGTTAATATATTTAAAATATTCCAGTGGATATGTCCCCGGATTTTGGTAAAATCAACTTACGGCAAAAGCCATGTTGAGCAGCTCTGTTCTTGCTTTACCATATGATCCAATAACTGAGCAACTGTATAATATATATAATATAAAATATATACTCTTCATCATCAGACACTTACAGAAACACTGTAGCCTACAGAAGCCTCTGTGGCCATAGCTACTGAGAGATTAACTACAATAAGACAATTAACAGAATTATTAGTGCTGTTCTAGTCTGTAAAATTTATATTTAGATGTTAGTGCTGACACATTCAACCAAATATTCCTTGGAGTGAGTACATTTCACCATATTACATTTAGTTTCATATCTATAACTGGGTCAAATGCCTTTTTTTAATATAAGGTGGTACTTGTTCAGTAAATGGCAGGAAAGATGTAATATTTACCAGAAGACTGCAACCAGTTCAATTCCTGACTCTCACAGTTATTGTGCCATCTGTTGGATTTACAGCCAATTGCAGCAGTGTGTTGCCATCAGAGGGTACAGTGCTTCATAGGACACATCCAACTAAATTATCTTTCAAAATCTTAAAAAGTGAAATGATTTCTTGATAAAAGAAACGTCTACCAGTGAGACAGTAAGTGCTAGTATTATTAAAGTTGTTATATAACAAATGTTCACTCACTCATCTTCTAACGCTTATCCAGGATCGGGTCGCAGGGGCAGCGGCTCCAGCAGAGAACCCTCCCCAGGGAGGTGCTCCAGGCATGTCCAGCTGGGAGGAGGCCTCTGGGAAGACCCAGGACTAGGTGGAGAGATTATCTTCTCCAGACTGGCCTGGGAACGCCTCGGGATCCTCCAGTCACAGCTGGTTGATGTGGCTCTGGAAATACTTAAGTGTTTTGTATTCATTGCACTATTTTTGATTATGAGGCCTACACATTAATTAAAAAGATAACTACTGCTGTAGTTTAGTACAAAAATTGCTTTCTGAGATTATATATAGTTATAATTATAATTGATGTTTCTTTAGTTGTGTTGCTTCTACAGTTCATCCAATAATTAAACCATGCTGCACAGTATTCAGAATGTCATATTTCAGATAACCTTTTTCATAGGCCAAACCAAAACATTGTTTTTGGAAACTGTAACTGGCAACTGAGTTATAAAAACTACAGCAGACCTATGATGGTTTTATTTCAGTTAGCTGTTTATAGCTGGTTTGATTTGCATTGAGAGATGATCTTATGTAAAGTTCTCCATGCCTATCTCTAGGTATGGTGAAGGGTATGTGATGATTATTTTAATTCCAAAGTCCAAGGGAACTTTATCAGGATGCATAGTATCCTGATCCATGAAATAACTGGCTTTTAGAAATTAAAATGTGCCTGCCTCTATGGGAATTTAACATAGGGGGGAGTAGACTTCTGCCCCCTGTATTTTAGGGAAGAACATTTATTTTTTACAAACCATTATTCATTCACAAAGAAAATTGGTGTCCTTAAAAAGTTGTATTTTCCTAAAAAAAAATTAAATTAAGGGATTAAGATCCATTTCCAAAAGATGTTTTTTTATTCCTCTTTTTAATCAACTTTAGCCTGGGTGTGTACATTTATACAAGCTAATGTATGTATTACAAACATTATCAGCCATAGTGGAGCAGTGGTAAGGGGCAGTGGGGCAGCGCTCCGGAGTGGGCGGGGTTGACCCGAGTAGAGGGGCGGGGCTGTTGAGAGGTCAAAGTTGAATGCATTTTGTCTTTTGTGCCAAGCAGAAGAGTGGAGTCCGATCGAATAGCGGCGTCTCTTCCCTCTTCCCCGGATCCTTTTAAAACTCCCTCCCGAACCTCTCCCCTTCTACCCTTGTCACCCTACCCACCCCCTGAACACACTTTAAGGGACGATTCGGGTAAGAGCTCCAGAAATATGGCTTTGTTTGTGTGTGAAGGACTGAAGGGATACCTCGGCGTGCCTCAGTGCGCTCCGCAGGCCGCGGGATCAGACTATTCCCTGGATCAGGCAATGCTAACGCTAGCGACCTGGATCTAAAATGACAGATTTGCATTTAACTTTATGGCATATCAGCATTTAGTTGCGAGCCGATGTATTCAAAATGTGTTTTACAGAAATAATCCAGCTGACTAGCTAGGTAAGAATTTATAAAGTTACGGTAGCAATGTTACGATGCTAACTTAACGGCTAGCTTTTAAATGCTGCTTGCGTGACTAGCTAGCTGTGATGCTCTTCTAAAATCGGATCTGTGATGTTAACGTTATTCAATGGGACTTCTTGTTACAGTCAATGCACGCTATTAATATAACATAAAATGGACGAGTTGGTGGCTTGCCTTTAACGTTAATACGTTAATATATCGTCCATCTAGCTAGCTATGTCGCAACAATTATTTAGTGCCGGGTAATAGACATTGCCCCAGGGAGACAGTGGGTCATTGTGCAAACGTGAATGAGTGGACCCGGGCCAGTCTAACGTGAATTGCCTGACTGAAACGCCACATTCTTTAAACATGTCTAGCTAACGTTGTTAAAATACAGCACAAGCTCAAGTCCAAACAATGTTAACTTCTTACATCGCTTAATTGTTGTGCACTGACAGCAGGCTTTCCGCTAATATGTCCTCATACTTTCCAGTATCTATATTTGTCCCTGATGGTCACATTTTCCGCTCTATTGCAGACATTCAACCAGTGACCAAAGACCCACTTTGTTGGCCAGTTTAACTGTGGATTCACCTGCAGAAATGGACTCAAGTATGGTTGAAGGAGGACTTAATGTCACCTTAACCATCAGGCTACTCATGCATGGCAAGGTGAGGCTGAATGTCTGGTACCATGTTTCAAATCTAAGACCCAATCTGAAGTCTGAATTCACGCCTGAGTTTAATTAGGGCAATCACAATGAAAACAAACATCAGTTTTTCATCTGCCAGATGACCACAAAGACTGAATTTATTTCTTTAATAAGCATTTTTGTTCTCTTCTGTAGGAGGTTGGCAGCATCATTGGCAAGGTAAGTCAGTTTTATTGCCCGATGATTGCTATCTTCATCTTGCCCTTCAGTGTGTTTTGTAAATATTGTGTATTTGTGCTTTGCTTACAGAAGGGGGAATCCGTTAAGAAGATGAGAGAGGAGGTAAGATGTTTCAAAATAATGTCTGCAAACGGGAAGAAACATGTCCATACATACATTCATTGACATTGACATCATATGACAACACTGCGACTGAAGATATTTCCTCTTTTATTCCCTTGTCTGTGCAGAGTGGGGCTCGCATCAACATCTCAGAGGGGAACTGTCCGGAGAGGATCATAACCCTTGCGGGACCCACAACCTCCATTTTTAAAGCCTTCTCTATGATCATTGAGAAACTGGAGGAGGTTAGATGTGTTTGCTGGGTCTTGATTCAGACATGTACACTATATAGCAACAGAATTGACACATTCAAGTCTTCTAACTATTCTTGTCGTGTCACCTTCCCACCAGGACATTAGCACCTCAATGACTAACAGTACAGCCACCAGCAAACCACCGGTCACCATGCGTCTCGTTGTGCCTGCCAGCCAGTGTGGCTCACTCATTGGTAAGGGTGGCTGCAAGATCAAGGAAATCCGAGAGGTTTGTCACCCTTTTTTGTTGTAGTAAAGTTTGTGCCTTATCTCTGATTTGTCATAACTCTTGTTGGTTGCTTGTGGATGTGTCTTCACAGTCAGCAGGAGCTCAGGTACAAGTAGCAGGGGACATGTTGCCCAACTCAACAGAGCGTGCCATCACCGTTGCAGGGACCCCACAGTCCATTATTGAGTGTGTCAAGCAAATCTGCGTCGTCATGCTTGAGGTATGACACCGTTTACTGTAATGCCGCGTTTACTCTTTTGGAAATGTATGATGGCTGTTGTTAATGCTCCTGATGGTTTATTAGTTTCTGTGTTGATGTATTGAATATCAATGGTGTATATTTCTGTGTTCTTAGTCTCCACCAAAGGGAGTGACCATCCCGTACAGACCCAAACCCTCAGGCTCTCCTGTCATTTTTGCAGGTGGTCAGGTAAATGCTTGCTTGTTCTCTAGATCTGTCGCTTGTACTATTTTTCCCAGCAGTGTCCACTGTTTTGGGGGGAAAGAGTCCCAATTTTACTGAAGCACTTCTGGTCCAATTAATTTAATCATACTCGAGCTATCATTCTAGTGGCGAGTGTGCTGTCTGTGGCATGCCTGCCTTTTGTTCTTGTAGCACACCAAGGACAGAGCGCTGATGGATATTTGAGTACACTGTGTGTGACACTGCCACACCCTCCTAAGTGCTCTTCTCTCCTTGCAGGCCTACGCTGTCCAAGGGCAGCACGCCATTCCACAGCCTGATGTAAGTGAAGGGCCCTCTGTAAGTGATCCAATATATTTGCAACTTCGGTCCTCGGAATCCATGCCACCTTCTTGTTTCATCCCACTGACTCTTGTTTTTCCAACCCCCACTGCCTGATACCCATTTAACAATTTCAAACATACTCATTTAACAGTTTAACAATGGTATTTTTTCTCTTACCCTTTTAAGCTAAATCATGACTTCCGTGTTCCGTTTCATATTTTCCTCACATCACTATAACCACTCACACAAAGGAAATCATTTCAAAAATTTCAGCTTTGAAATGTCTTTTGAGATTTTCCTCACTGGTGCTTTCTGTTTGTTTGCGCTCTGCATCCTTTTCTCCACTGTTTCAACAGCTCACCAAACTTCACCAGCTGGCCATGCAGCAGAGCCCCTTCCCCATTGCACATAGCAACCAGGGCTTCCAGGGTAGGTGGACAGACTGAGAGAGGGAATGTGATTACTTTAGATTTGTAAAAATCCACCTAGTCAACACTCTCATTGGCTTTCTTTGCATTTCTTTAGCTGGGATGGACGCCTCTGCACAAACTGGCTCTCATGAGCTAACCATTCCAAACGATGTAAGTCGCATGTATCTCCTTTTTTCTTATTTTCTATGTGTGTGTGTCCTTTACAGAAAAGTATACTATTCCGTAGATTATTTTCTTGCTGTTTGTATCGTTCCTTGTGTAGTATTGAAGATGCTGATGTGTTCACACGTTTTTCTTCCTCTTCCTCAGCTCATTGGCTGCATCATTGGCCGTCAGGGCGCAAAGATCAATGAGATCCGTCAGATGTCAGGGGCTCAGATCAAGATTGCCAACCCCGTGGAAGGCTCCACTGACAGGCAGGTCACCATCACGGGCTCCCATGCCAGTATCAGCCTGGCAGAGTACCTGATCAATGCTCGGTAAGAGGCTTTATGCTACTGCAACACATCCACCACAGACGAGCAAGTTTACAGGAACACAGTAGTGTTTTAACTTTGTATCTAAAAAATGTAAACTCACTAGAGTAGGGCTGGGCAATATAGACCAGAAGCCATATCTATGGATTTTTTTGTCTGAATGGCAATACACAATATATACAGTATATCTGTATTTTCTATGAATTGGGTTAAATGTTTAGTTGTAAGTCAAAGCCAAATGTGAGATGTCACAAGCACTTTTATTAAATGCAAATTAAGGCTGCACAATATAAAGTTTTTTTTTAATTTATTTTTTATCGTCATCGCAATATTAACCAGCACAATACATATATTGCGACAGGTTGTGGCCTATCGCGAAAGAGACTCGAGATTTTTTATCAGTAGAAAACTGCGTTTTAAAATGTAACTGTCGTTCATATTTTAGTGGTGCCATTTATATTGATATCATTTAATTAAATGCCCAATAAAAGAGTGTTGGTAATGATTTTCTTTCATTTGGTTTATATTCAACAAGCAATTGTTACTGAAAGCAGCAGAACTGAGTACACTTTAATATCTGTTTATTTTATCGCAAGTAATATCGTTATTGCGATGTTCAACAACCTTATCGTATCTTGGTTTCTTTCCATATTTGAAAATATACAGCTGCAACACATGCAAATGTATCTAAAATAAATGGCCTATATTTAATAAGAACTGGCCCATCTCTGAGAATGCTCCATCAGCTGTTTTCAACAACAGAGAGGGAGAGAGTGTGCAGTGGTATTAGAAACTTTCTTTGATCATGAAGATTGTTACTGTACAAGTCATTCTCCACTCAGAATGACGGCTGATTCATTACAAACGGCTGCACCGCAGGTTGATGCACACCGGCAGCTCATCGGTGTCCCATACATAAGTATGACATGTCTGTATCGTCACGGTGCTGCAATTTTTATTTTTTGATTTGTTCGTTTTTTATGAACTACATTAACTGGCCAAGGGTCACATGTCTCGCCCACGTCCAGACGCAGTCCCACTCGCTCTCACTGCTAGAACTGAAGGTAAACGTTGTGTCCAGTAACTACTGTTAAGTGTGCCATGGTGGCTGCCACAACAGGGTGTTATCAGCGGTAACACTGGTACAAATACAACGCTTTGAAAAATATATAGCTGCTAGCTCACTGTTCTATGTGTGTACTAAAAGGAAATCAGGTGTTCATACACTGCTCTGTAAATCAGAATCAGCTTTATTCGCCAGGTATGACAAACATGCAAGGAATTTGACTTAGGTTGGAGCAAGCAAGTGGGCGCGAGAGAGATGATACGTTCACAGCGTTCTGACGCAGCACTGACGGGAGGGGTGTCTTATTTGGGTGTTGAGTTAAAATATCAACAGTCTTTGTCCAGAATCACAGACTTGCACAATCACAATCTTTGACATGTCAAAGACAAAATTAATAATAATAATAATGAGGAAAACGACTGGGGAAAAAGAAAAATGGTCAATATTTACTTAAGGTTTGTTTGCATCAGACTTCTATTACTAGGCAGGAAGTATGAAGGTTTTAAGTAAACCTCCTTGTTAAGTCTGGCCTTTTATTAAGAGTTTTATGGCCATTTCTTGTATTAATACATTTCTTTTATTAATTTGTTTTACTCATGTTTTAAAATGTTAATATTCCCTCTTATCTATTTTACTTTCTTTTGTAATCCAATTCATTAATTTGAACTTTTGATTTCTTGTGTGCATTAGTGCCTTACTGTCTTATCTGCTTGTAAAGCACTCTGAAGGACACTAACCTGTATGAAAGGTGCTATACAAATAAAGTGATTTTATTGGGATTAGAGCGGGAAGAAGAGTAATGTATTTATTATTACCAGAGCATTGGTCAGTTTATTTTAACCGATGGGAAGTCCCATTCAGACCGGATAAAAATGTCAGGAAGAAGTGGATAATAAAATATTAGTTTTCATCATTTTGGGCGGCATAGTATATAGTGGGTGGACATTCTGCGGGAAAATCATGTACCACAGAACTTAAACTGCTTGATGAGCTAATAAAACACAACAAGCAATGTGTCACAGTCAATACATTTAAGTTTACTTTATGAGTATTTTGAATCAAATATTAAGGCATTTTAATATACATATATATTTGTTGTTGTTGTGCTTCTCAGGCTCTCTTCTGAAGCTACTGGACTCGCAGCCAACTGACATGGAGGATCATCATCAGCACCTAACCCCTCCCCCTACTTTTTACCAAGAGGTCCCTTATTGAACTTAATGCAAAAACCAAGTACTATATACTCACTGTTTTCTCCTCTGCTTTGGTTAGACGCCTACTCAGTTGTAACATCATCAAGATATTGGTATTTTTATTTATTTATTATGTTTTTAAATTCCCTTTGCATATAGTTTTTGAAGACTCCCTTCTGTTGTATTTTTCCCTCTTATTTTACTGTATATCTGTATGATCTTCTTGATATAGGTAAAAAGTTTTAGAAAAATCTGAAAAGGCATAAATGTTTTTATTATGTCAGATTTTTCTTAGAAAAATGTAAAAACGTAAGAAAAAAACAATAGATGGACTGTTCTTTCCCTTTTTTAAATATCTATTTATTTTTATTTAATACACAGCAATGTGTAAGAGTAGAATTCATTGATATTTGCCATCTTCTATTTGGAGCTGTACTTCCTGAACAAGGCATTGTGGGTTTAACGGGTTTTGGTGGGTGTAAATGATCTCCAGGTGAAGATGTATGCAGGAAAAACCTTTTTAGTCGGAAGGTAATTTATCCCTTGTTGAATGTTCAACAGAGAATTTTAAGCTACGTTTTTGTCTCACCTCTAATTTGCTGAGTAATTGTTTTGTGTCATTCCTGTTTCCATCCGTTTTATTTCTCGATCAGGACTTTTGAGCATTGTTGTGTATTGGATTCTGATAAGGGTGGGTGGGCCTTGGTCACCAGGTGTGGGCCTGAATGAGAGGAAAATATTTTCTTTTCTCTGAAATTACTATGACCGTAGTAATGACGATGATGACGATGATTAATAATAACATTGAAATGTTTGTTTTAAATAGAGAAAATATTTTTTTTAACTGCAGGGCTGGGGAATGCTGCAAGGGGCAAAACTACAAGACATATTGGTCTTTATAAGTATATTATGCTGAGGTATTAAATTATGATTAACTAGAAGGAGAAATATAGAATTAACACTAGTTTCCTGCTATCCTTTTTTTTTGCCTGGGTCAGATTTTATTTTTTATTCTTTGCAGGATGAAGAAACTCACGTTTTTTGTGCACGTTTTCAAAGTATTGTAGATCTGGGTGCAATTGAATTGTTGAAGAAATGCAGAAATAAAAAAAGATGTGAAATGCTTAAACAATCCTTTGTTTGTTGTAGTGTTTACGTATTCATAAAGGCAGCTGACAAGACAAATGGATTTATTTTTTGAAAACCTACTGGTGTGAAAGAAATGACACCGGAGTGGCCGGGTGGGGTCAGTTGGTAGAGCAGGCGCACATATACGTAGATGCAGAGGTCAAGGGTTTGAGTCCGACCTGTGGCAATTTCCTGCATGTCTTCCCTCTCTCTTTCTCACCTCGCTGTCCTGTCCGTCATAGGTGGAAAAGCCCAAAAAATAATCTTAAAGAAATGACATTGGAACAGTTTGGACATGCTTAAAGTCATTGAAAATAGTAATTTATTTCTCGTTTAGCTGTCTTATGTAATGCAGCAACAGCACAAACTGTAGCTGTGACCAACTCATCTTTTTAAACAAACATCACACTTCCTTTTTTTTCTTCTTTTTTAACCAATACATTATTTATTGTTGCTCATAATATTTTGCTTTTGATATAATTCCTATGTTACAGGTACAATGTGCAATGCTGTATAAAAACAAAACATTTCTATTTAAACCCAAAGGATACTTTCTACTAGCAACCACCACAGAAAAGTGCTCTATTCCTTATCTGGCTCCCTCCCCACTTATCTTAAAGGGTAAAAGGGACAGTTAAGGTTCTTACGAAGCTTATGAACATCATGAACTAAAGGAGTCCTTTTTGGTTCTTTACTTAAAGGGGAACTCTACTAATTTCACACATCAAGATTTTACAAGTTTTATGAAGCCTTTTGTGGTTTCATACAACTAAACTGCCTTGTGATGTCACTTGAGGCAGCGTCAGTTGGGTCTGAAGACTACAATTTTGAAAATAAAAACATAATCTGGAGGAGTTGTGTTAAAAAGAAGTGAGTTTACCAGGCCTCTTTAGCCCGCCACTCCTCTCTGCTCATGGCTACAGTAGCCTCAACCCTCGGAAAAAACTGTTGTTGGACAAGTTGCACTGTGGGTAATGTAGGCTTAGGTTTTGACAAGAAAGAAGAGTATGGATTAAAGCAGACTGTATCTCTGGTTCTGCTGAGTCTGACAATGTTATAGGAGTGCAATGCTATATCGGAGGAGGACTCCTTTACTGAAGCACCAGTGTTTGTTGCTTAGATAGTACCTTGGTTACCAATGCTAGTGTATTCTATGAACACACGTATATCATACTAATAAAACAATCAAAAAGCCAACCATTTCAGAAACCGGTGGAGAAACACCGGCATACGTACAATGGCAAAAGTGCATTTGGAGTGAACCCAAAGGTCTCCCATCCTATCAGAAATTTGATAAGCTCAATAAAAAACCTCACTCATGTCTTATGTGTATTTGAAACTCAGTAGTAGCAGGGTTAAAAAAAATATATTACCTACTGAGAATCCTAATTATGCATCATGATCGACGTCTTGGTGAGATTTTCATTCCATTTTTTTTTTCTTGAGTGCTGACATTTATTAACAAAAATCCAAAACAAAATAACTAAAGTAATACTTTCAGGATTAAAAAAGTGTAAACTTTCACAAAATATAAAACTGACACATTCGAACCATAAATTATAAACATGTAGTCATGCATTTGTTCACAGGGCTGCATACAGTTTAGTCTTACATTTTTATCTTACAAATAAAATAAAGTTAGATATTTCTCATGTGGTATGTAATGGATATTTACATTATTATTCATTAGTACTTAATGCATTAGTGTGTGGAGTATCCTGGAGGATGCTCCCAAAGTGAGGATTAGAGTGTTTAAAGGACGAGTGTGGTATCTTGTGCGTGCGTGCGCGTCTGGAAGGGTTTTTGCTGAACCGAAGCCGTGGCTAAGGTTACCTTGGTAACTATTTTGCTTAATACAAAAACCCTTCTACAATTAAATGACATTAATCTGATGTCACAAGCTGCCAGGATATCGGATGTCAGGTTATGACAAATGTCCTATGTCATCTGATGTAGGTTTGCCAGCCCACAAACTTATGAGACACCATAAGTCAACTTGTCATAGTCTGAGTGTTGTAGTAGGTGTGATCCCTCATGACAACAGTAATGTACTGCACTGACAGATTGGTGTACGCCTGTGATGGTAGCTGGAGGTCTTTGCTAGTGTCCAGTGATCTATGGCGGTCCTGTATGGGGCACCTTTGGTGACCCCTGATAGGGTTGAGACGGCGACACCCATGCTCCAGCACTGGGAGGACGACTGGGCTCTCCGCTACCTGACTGATCCAGCTCAGCACTGTCGCAGTCAGAGTCATCACACATGGCCCGACTCTGAAGAGAGAAGCAGAAAACAATGTCATACATCACCTACAGCAGACATTAAGTGTTTGGCAGAATCCAGATCTTTTACTTGAGTAAAAGTACCTATACAACAATGTAATGAAATCCTTAAGTATTATTAGCAAAATGTACTTAAAGTATCAAAAGTAAAAGTAATCTTTCTGCAGTAAAATGTCCTCTGTGACTGATACAATACTACAGGGCCTTTCTGTGTGGAGTTTGCATGTTCTCCCCGTGTTTGCGTGGGCTTCCTCCGGGTCCTCCTGTTTCCTCCCACCATGAAGATATGCATGCTGGGTAACTAGGGCTACGGCTGAAAATTAGGTGACACTGGCACATTTACAGAAGTGTTGATAATGTGCATTGTCCTCATAAATAAATACATCTTAAAATATTATGTTAATAATATTATATATGTGTTATTTTATTTTCAATACCACTGTAAAAATATGTAAGCAGCATTTTATCCTCTAAAGGGTCACAAGGTAAATCTGAGGAGCCGTGAGATGATTCATGATTTAGAAAATTAGAAAAGACAAAGTTCTGCAATGTATTTTTTTTTTTTTTTGGTCTTGTCTCTCCTTTTTGCATTTTTTTTTTTTAAATGAACAGATAATTTTACCTCTCTAAGCCTGAAACTGTTATTTAAATGAAACCTTGAAGAACTTTAGACATCTGAAATGTGGCAAAGGACTCCAACTAGACACTGTTTCTTATAAGGACTAAAAGGCCAAAAAGGTTGTCTTTAACATTGCATTTTATTTAGAATAAAATGTACAATATACATTATATTTAAAATGGAAGTTGACAAAGTAACATAAACCAGATATACTCAAGTAGCGTACAAGACCTTCACCATTACATATACAGTACAGTTCTTGATAAACTGTACTTGGTTACTTTTGACCACTGTTTTTTAAGTTAGTGCTTTCACATCAGTCTAAGAAGACACAAACGGAAACATGTGATCTCTGTGGTGGAGATGCTCTACCTCGTTGGGATTCTGCTCCACGTCCAGCTGAGGTTTGGCCTGTCCTAGCGCTCCGTCTCTCTCCGACAAGCCATCGGAAGTCTGAGCAGGATCAGTGTTGTCCGCCGGGATCTCGGACCCCTGAGAGAGGAGGTCGTCGCTGCGGTCGTCCAACCTGTCGTCTGTGTTGGTGCTGACCACGTCGGGGGTGCCACTGTGAGAGTGGTCAGTGGTGTGGCCCTCCTCGCCATCCGACACCGACAGGTTCTCTGAGCTGAAGGTAGACACCGACTGGCACTTGGTGATGCTGGTCGGACGTCTGGAGAGGTTAAAATAAAACACCAACAAAACCGGGTTTTAATGATGTGAAAGAATGACGCAAATTAAAAATGATTCAGATCAAATCTTTCAGAGAGTGGAAATATTTTTGTGACAAAGGACAGAATGTTACTCACCGTCTCCTTGGTAACTCAACCTCACTGTCAACTTCACCCTCCTCCTCTTCTGATGACACTCCACGCCTCTGTAGGCAAAAACAGGAAAGTGAAAATGATCAAAGTATTACCAGAGAAATACTGAGGAGTACGACCAGATATCCGGCTCTGTACCTGTTTGCGTGTGATAGCTGCCCTGTACAGAATGGCTGAAGGAGTGAGGTGCTGACCCCCAATTCCCCCTGATGCCCCACGGGGCAACCTCACACCACCGGCTCCTTCTTCTTTATCCTCCCCATCATGAGGCAGACGTGGAGATCCCAGTGACCCTCGCCCTGCTGCTGCGCCCCTCCCACATGGTGAGTCTGGGCTGCTGGAGAAGGGGAATGATGCAGCATCCTCGCTCGGCGTGTCACTGCGTGGAGGGGTTTCTGTGAGATCATCTAGACCAGCTGCCCCCGCCTCTGATCCCCCTAACCCTGCAGAGGCACTGAGGCTCCCCCCTCTCTCCAGCCCACCCGCAGGGGGCTCCCCTTTCCCCTGCCCCTCTGCCTCTAGCGTGGTGCAGATGAGGTCGGGGCTGGAGGAGGAGAGCTGCCTCTGCTGCTGCTCATGGCTGAGGCCCCGCAGAGCTGTAGAGGGCTCCAGGAGCTGCTTAGAGGTATTAGTGGTAGAACTGTTAGCCTGGGCAGTTGTGTCCCTATTGGGGGAGGACTGATTTGCCTTAAGCCCAGCCAGGTCCCCGCTGCTGCCCTTCCCGGGCTTTCGATGCCGGGTCTTTACCCTCCGAGACCGGCTGGGAGAAGTGGAGCTTCTGTTGGGGCAGGCTGGGATTGTGACTTGCATCACAGAGGAGTCCATTTTGGGAATGATTACCTCAGACTTGAGGATGTCTGGCCTAAAAGAGTAGGATGGATTAGTCAACAACTCCAATCCACAAGCCTAATGAATATTCATATCAGCATCAATTTTCTTTTTATCAAATTATGACTAAAATAAGATATCTCACACCTCTTTCCTGAGGGCAGTTTCTGTGGGACAT
Organism: Etheostoma perlongum; assembly: GCA_026937815.1. NCBI lineage: Eukaryota > Metazoa > Chordata > Actinopteri > Perciformes > Percidae > Etheostoma > Etheostoma perlongum. Next base: position 10,131,720 of record CM049377.1, read on the forward strand.
TTCTCTTCTTGATGAGTTTGTCCATAGAGTTGGAGGAGCTGCTCTGCCTGGAGCTGTGATGCTTAAACAAGCCTGGATACTTTTTATCCAAAGACTGCTCTCTCCTGGAAAGACAAATAACAAAAGACACCAAAGTGTAAACACATTGCGGCGTATTAATTTGTAAAGAAGGTATACTTGTGTTCATGGATTTATTTGTACCTCTGCAACTCTTTCTCTTTGAGCTCTAGCTGCAGCATGACAGCACTGAGCTCCATGTAAAGGTTGTTAGCCCTCTCCAGTTTGCGCTCATAGTGCTCGCGAATGTCCAAAGCATGCCTATGAAGAAAAGAGGCTGCTGATGTCATTGTGCATCTGCATGAGAGACTCCAAATCCTCCACAACGGACATGCACTCAAGGCACTTATTTCATCCACGTGGGCGGACAAAAGAATGACACCGAGAAATGGGACAGAGTGAAAGTGGCCTCATACATGTCAATTAGCATAGTAAATGGTACCACCAACCACTATGTGAGATATAAAAGTAAAAAAAAAAAAACAGACCTGAGCTCTTCTCTGCGTCGATTGATCAGTTCTTCATCAAGTCGGTGGATACAAGTACCCTCAGATTTTATCTTCTCAAAGTGCTGTTTCACCTCTTCTCGCCATTCAGCCTGATAAGAGCACAGTTCTGAGCTGACTTTTAAAACAACTTGTCCTTAGCATGGCACTAAAAGTTGGATTAATGTGCAAGCATGTGTGGGTGTGCATGTATATGTGTACACCTTGCTGTTTATTTAAATGTGTGTTTTGTGTGTCTTTTGGTGCAGTCACAGATCTTCCATATTCAGACGGGGGACTCGGAAGTAGAAACCATACCTGAGACTTGAAGTATGTCTCTTGTGGAGTGGACAGCACATCAGCTGATGCTATATCCAGATGAAGAAGGATTTGACGGAAAGAGGGCCTATTCCTGGGCTTACAGTTCCTGCAAATCCAAGATGGGAAAGACAGCTGTGTACATTTACAGCGCTTCCCCGTACATCTACACTCAACCCTTGCTTTCACTACTCCAATCTGCTCATATTCTACCACTCTTGTCCTCTCGTCCCTGTTTTTTTTTTTCCTCCTCCATTTCTAGGTGTTACTCACCAGCACTGTCTGAGGAGGATCTTGAAGCCATCGGGGCAGCTCTCAGGAACGGGCAGCTGAAGACTGTTGTTTCCCACACCCCAGATGATGGCAGATGAGTCCACATCTTTGTAAGGGATCTCTCCAGTTAGCATCTCCCACAGCACCACTCCAAAGGACCTTAAAGGTAAGTCAAGCTTTATTCATTCAGGAAGGTCACAATCTCTTTAACAAAAGAGGTCAAAGAAAGAATTAAGGATATATATATATATGTGTGTGTGTAGTGACTGTTTTGTGTGACAGTTCAGTCACACAAAGCAGTCACTACACACACACAACATATCAGTAAGCAAAACTTGAAATCCCTCAGAGGAATGGATGTCTTTAAAACGCAAACATAACAAACTATTACCTCATGATGCTGATACAGTATCTGCTCTCCTACTGTAGTGCAGTACATTAAAGATAATTGCTAAATTGCTGAACCGAGAAAACACATGCTGGTGTATTTGTAAGCTAGAAAAGATGTCATTGTTCATCAGACTTACCAGATGTCCACCTTTTCCGACACTGGCTCATTCCGAATTACCTCAGGAGCCATCCAAGCTACGGTGCCGGCGAATGACATCTTGGTGCTCTTGTCACTGAGCTCCTTTGAGGTGCCAAAGTCGGAGATCTTTACGAGGTCATCATGTGTAATCAGCATGCTGCAAAGTAGAGATTACATGTAATTTTACTGAATGTTTACATGGAAATAATCTTGTCTTGTTTTGGCTGACTTTCTCATTCAGCTAGCTGTGTTGAGTCTGTCCACTCACTTGGGGGACTTGAGGTCTCGATGGATGATTTTGTGGAGGTGTAGGTAGTTCATGCCACCTGCAATGCCCATGGACCAGTCAACCAGGAGGGAGGGAGTGATTTTACGACCGGCCCTCAGCACCTCGTACAGTTGGCCTTGGGCACAGTATTCCATCAAGATACAGTAACAAGGAGCCTGGGTGCACACGCCCCTGGAAGGAGGCACAGCAGTCAGATAACATAGCACAGGTGAACAGAAAAGGAAAACACGAGAGACTTATGCAGGTTAAGGACATATGGACGTAGGATATCATGAGTTTCCTCACTTGAAAGTGATGATGTTGGGGTGTTTGAGTTTGCGGAGGTGTTTGATCTCTGTCTCTTTGATATCCCGGACTTTCTTTACAGCCACGTCGTCTCCGTGGAACTTGCCGAGGAAGACGGCCCCCTGTGCTCCGCTGCCCACCCACTGCAGGTCGGAGATTTCCTCAAAAGGAACCTCCCAGGACTCTAAACTCAGACCAACAAGTCCATAAAAAAACACAATGAATAAATGGGAAAACATGAAGTGTTACACAGAATTAACACAGGCTTTGCAACAGAAGTTTTTCAGTAGCACACCTTTTTGTAATTACTTAATTTCTATCCATCACACAAAGCAAAGCCTCCAAATGTCAATATGCACTCCGGCCAGTTTGGGCAGGGGGGGGTTTGCTGAGCAAATGCTAGGTCCTTGCGAATGGAGAGACGCAATTACATCATACAAACTGCCAGCCATGTACAAGCAAATGTTATATTGATAACGTATCCAATAGAGCATTACATTTCTATCCAGAGAGAAGAAAAAGAAAGAGGAAAACAACAATCCACTCATAGTCTGATCGGTCTGTCATCTGTCATACTAATACTACTTAAACCACTGTAAGAGCGCATGGTCACTAAATGGAGACAAGCTGGGCAGAATAAAAGAGACAGGCAGATCAATTCTTCATGAGGTCCACTGAAGTTCCCAGATCTCTGGAGATGCAGCGGAGGCAGATGTGCATGATGCTTCCCTCTGGCCAGCTGTGAAAACTCACTTTAGCTGATGACTGTGAATGCATCGGGCTGACAGACCATTAAACATAGTGATGCTGCCAGTGAACATGAAATTATGATATGATGAATAATGTGTTCTAGTGTTTGAAAATAAAGTAAATTTACTCAAGTACTGTACTTCAATTAAATTGAGTATTTCTGTTTTCTGCTACTCTACAACTTCTACTCCACTACATTTCAGGGGTAGATATTAGTATATATATATATATATATATATATATATATATATATATATATATATATAGTTTTTACTCCATTACATTTATCTGACAGCTGTAGTTACAGTACTGGTTACTTTTCAGATTAAGCTTTGGCATTAAAAAACACATGATAAGCTTATAAATAGAGATTAAACCAATGATTCCTAACTTTTTTGTCTGATGACCCCTTACAAAAAGCAGCCTGTAGTTGTTACCACTGTCAGACATCTCTAAATCTAAATTGCTCTAAACTAATCAGATGGTTCATTTAATTAATTTTTGAGGTATCAAATCATTAAATATTTAAAAACTAAACAAAAGCAAAGCTAAGGTCTGAGAAAAGTCCAGAAAATGATTTCAAATTTGTGTATTAGAATTTTTTCCCTTTTTCCTTATCTTTACCCCATTAACTGTCTCACGACCCCTCCGATTTATCTTGTGACCCTTTGAAGTGTGGGAACCACTCGATAAAACTACCTGACTACTAATTAGGTAGATAAACTCTCCACCCCTACCAGCTACTTACGCATTGATGCCTCACTAACAATCTAATGATGTACTCAAGGCCGGCAGGCCAAATCCAGCCCCTCGCAAACTGTGATCCGGCCCACATGTTAATTAAGGTTCACAATCAATTTTGGCCTGCCTTGTTTTTTGTTGATATTTTTTTCCATGTTTTTGGAGTATAGACACTTTTTCCAGTGTTTTTGTTGCTTTTTTCTATGATGTGTGAGGAATCTTTTTCCTGAGTTTTTTAGGGCTTTATGTTGACTAAAGTGTCAATGAGAAGGCTATCTGAGACATGCAACAACACAGTCAAAGATTTTTGAATCTGTCGATTCAATAAAAGAATGCCATTAAACTATATTTGTCTGGCCCTTGATGTGATTCTCATTTTCCAGTGTGGCCCTTAGTGACACCCCCTGTATATATCAGTCAAAGGTCAATTTTTTTCTGCAGAACGAGTATGTTTGATACTTCATGTGCATTTTGCTAGTAATACTTGTTATACTGTGCTTTTACTAAGGTTGGATTTTGTAATGGAGTAATTGCAAAGATAGCAGAGAAGTGCAACATTTACTGTCACTTACCTTCATGGCTATGTTTGTGTTCAGTGGAGTAGGCCTTTCCAATCATGGTCCAGACTGGTTTTAGGCAGCCAAACAGTCCCTCCAAAAAACCTCCACTTCCTGATTGTAGCCGAATGTTCTCCGACTGGCTCCGAACAGCACCAGCCTCTGGACTGTGCCCCGCTTCGGCTCCGCCACAACACTGGCAGGCCTCATGTTCATGTAGTTTTAGCACGCTGTTGTCAAAGTGGGCTGAGGTTCCATCACTGGGAGTGGGGCTGCTGCCACCTGGTGCCCCCGGTCCACCAGTGTCGATGGAAAGCACGTTACGGAGGACACACTGTGTGGGGGTCAGGTCCGTTTCTGGGGTGCAGGCTGGGGTGTCTCCATCGAGTCTTCGATAGGGGGGTTCTGAGATGGGGGTGCTGAAGCCTGACAGGGAGGGGGAAGGGGCACGGGGCTCATGGATACAGGTCCCACTCATTAGGGGTTTCCCCAACACAGCAGGTTAGGGTGGATGGAGGATGGAAAGATGAGTCGTAAGCCTGAAGGAGAAGATTTATGATAGGAAATGCATTAGAATGATAATCTTTAATATCACCAAATTCATCTTTCTGTTAATAGTATGCTTACTCTTTTTTAAAATAAAAACAAGTGTAGATTAATTTCAGCACTGGGCAGCTCCATTTGCAGTGTGGAGCTGTCCAGTGCTGAAACAGATGCGCCTTACGTCTGCTCTCTTGTGATCTTTTAAGAAATGACTGGAGTTGGCACTTGTCTTTTATTTGAGCAATGCAAAACACCAAAACAGTGAAGTCGTGCTATGAGTTGGCCTCCAGCCAGCCCCCCAGTTTAACCACTCCATTCCCACAACCAGAGTCTGTCTGCACCATGCAGCAAAACCTCATCTATGTGTCTATGAATGGGAAAGCCAGCCTGCCCAGCGGAGCCATCACCCAGAGTGTAGATGGGCTTTATGAATGAATCTGCCAGAGGAGGTTGTCCACAGCCCAGGCTGTCACCTGTTCTTTAACTGTCACTCTGAGGGCCATCGATGTCTGACAACATCAGAGTAAAGGTAATCAGCAGCTCCCATTTATCGTTTGTCATGAATCACATGAGAAGCATTGTGTGCCTCTGAAGAATATGACGAATTGCATAACCACCCATAGTATGGCTGTGTACGTCCGTCCGTGCGTGCGTGCGTGCGTGCGTGCGTGCGTGCGTGCGTGCGTGCGTGCCTGCATGTGTGAGAGAGCAATTGGGAAAGAGAGAGAGAGCACATGTACCCAATTCACATATCTTACACCAGTTCCATGTCTTGCACTGCACCACTGCATGAGAAGAACCACGACGAATGAACGAAATGGGAGCGTGAAAAAAATGGGCAATAAACAAGCACCGGGCCTGTGCGAAGGAGCAGTGTGCGCATACAAACGCAGGAAGATCAATCTTTAAATAACCGAGGATGTGATGATGACACTCAGCAGCATCATTACCGACGTGCATGCATTGCAAGCCCGATGCCTACTATGGTCCATGCCAAGTGAAACTGCCGCAACGTCTCAACATGTACTCAATGTTGGCATCAACACAAATATTTCGTAATGAGGGCTTTCTCGCTGCACAAATATGATTTTCTAGCGTTCATCGACGATGATTCGTTTCTTGGCAGCAACAGTTCATTGGTGCAGTGTGAGCGGCGTGAACGCTACCGCACCAAGCAACGGCATCATACCTTAACGTCCTGTGATACCTGATTTCTTATTCAATCAGCATTTAACCGTATAGTATGACATTCCCATACCTTTCTGCCTGGTTGATGCCGCGTTGTCAAGTGAAAGGGTGGGCTCGGATATCTATTTGTCGTTGATCATGAGCAAATCGTTGTTTTTTCCTGTCCTGGCTGTCTGTTCTCCAGTCCCTATATCCACGAGTTACACGTTACTGGGATGAATCCCAACGGGCAAATTGTGTTATCAATAACCGGGGACCCGTGCAACGTGAGGCGCGCTGTTTTTGGGGGGGAGGGAGCTGTCTCCTTCCCAGTGCTGAATTGACGTCACGGAAATGCGAGATGCGCCGCGAGGGGGCGCTGCCACCTCTGCAAATACACACACACACACACACGAAATTCGTTTTCCATCATCACATCCATTATCTCCATTCCCAAAATGTGTCGATATAGACTTTTTTTTTCATTTACTGATTATGATGTTAGAGCCGTGCTTCAACCAGTATCATATTATGGTAACTTCCTGATGTGAAATTATTATTATTATTATGATTTTAATTCGGATACCCTGTGTCAGGTAGCAGCCACACTGCAGCTGCTGATGTGTCCTTGAGCAAGACACACTGGATCCTCGCCAGCTCCAGGGAGACTGGTGTGCAACTGACCATGTGCTTTGCCCTTGTTTGGTTGGGAGGGAAACACAGCATCATTATCTTAATCTAAATCACGAATCAGAAGTGTTTTTTTAGGCATACTTTGGTCAATAATATATGACAATTTACGGTTTATATGAAGGAAATCCACGTGGAAACAACTCGATTTGTATTAGTTTAATTAAATGACTCGTGTATTTCATGTAGCCTCTCGCAACGCTAACAACAAACAGTTGGTGCCTGTTTTGGCTCAGTGTAGATGTAATGGAGCTCTGTGTCCCCAGAGGGCAGCACGTCAGCGCTCTGTAGCCGAACTCCGCACTGTTTGTCCCTTTGGCTTGCTATAGGACACACGGCGCGATGCACTAGTCTACTTGAAAAGGAGCCCAAAGTGTCACAACAACTAAGGCTACTTTTAATTTATTGTTCGATAACACAGCGCACGATAATTGACCACACACCAAAGGATACACTACGAGGTAACTTTCACGACGTGTAAAACGAAGAACAACGAAAACAAGACCGACGTTAAACTTATTAACGTTAGCTAGCTAGCTAGAATTAGCTTGCTGTTAGCTAACCTGAAAGTCCACTGTGTAACGTTAGCATTACAGCCAGCTGTTTCGGTGTAAACATGACAGTCATTTCTCTGTGTGTACCTGACTGACCCATGGCGTGTTTCCAGTGGTTTCCACCGTGTTGAAGATGTGCTCTCTGGCATTGTTCCCCCCTCCGCTGCCCTCCGGACAGACCACTCTGTGCGAGTCCAACAACGAGCTGCTGTCAGGGACCACCACTGAAGACCGACTGAAACTGGTCTGTGTCAGAGCTGCCGTGTGCAGATATAACTAATAATCTCTCACGACATGTTAATTAAAAGGTTGATGTGGACATGGGTCCATAATTACTGACTGTCTTGTAATGCATTGTCGTTAAATGTATCTGCGTGTACTGTACTTTGCCGAGTTAAACGTTCATTACATGGCTGTGTGTTTCCTGCAGGAGTCTAGTCCTCTGAGTTTGTTTTTCCCCCGAGAGTCTCTGAAGCTCCACTGTCGCACAGAAAGCAGCAGCAAGGCGGCCTTCCTGGACCACTCCGAAACACTGTGGATGAGGAGTGCAGCAGCGTGGTAGGATACACACACAAGCAATAAATCCTATCTTCATGAGAGTTTTAATGTTTTAGTTTTTTAAACTGTTTTCAGAGTGGTGTTGTTTTAGCTTTCTGATCGTTATAAGCGATGTAGTTTGTGGTGCTGTTGGACTGTATTGCATTAGTCGCATTGATATAAAGCAGTTGGACATGATAATAGCAACACATGTCAGTAAAACACAATACAATTCAACAGGAACACCACAAACTGAATACTCCAAAGTGATGTGTTTGTACTGTATATGTATATTTTGGATATGTGGATTTGGGTATTTCCTTCTTTCCTTCTTTATACTGCAACTGTTACACCCACAACGATTTCTCAGGAAATACAGTTGTGTCTTATCTATTTTTTAAAGTTGAATCAACACCTCACTGTTTCATCTTAACCTGAGAATTATAACTTTCATGAAGGTAGGATTTATGCCAGGGCTTTATTACTTTAAGAATTGCGACCTGCAGTTGAAGAATAAACTTGTCAGCACTGTCTGGTGAACAAACAATGTTAATTTTTTTAGCTACCTCAAACATAACTTTGGCATTTCTGTACTGCAATTTCCTATTAATTATCTGCCAACAAATATGCAATACCGATATATCTGCAAAAAGTTAATATCAGCCGATTTTACAGGTTTAGCTCTAGATGTTATCACATTTGATGTTATTCTACGATACAATACAATACATAATAATTGTTCATCCAGGAATCTGATCATATAACATGTGGTTTCAACCATAAGGGTTGGTGGTTCAATCTCCTCTGGGTGCTTGTTGAAGGGTAATTTTAGCAAGACACTGAACGATTCAAAAAGCACTTTTGCACACTTCTTTTTGGGGCAGGTGGTTCGGAAAAGGTAAAGGTTTCCAGTCATACTTATTGAAGAAGTCCCGCACACTGTCCATTACGCATGCAAATAATTTATTTCACAACGTTTTGGTCACACATAGTCCTTCCTCAGGTAAATTTAGCAGGAAGGTCTGTGAACCAAAATGTTGAAATAAAGTATTTGCATGCATAATGGACAGTGTGCAGGACTTCTTCAACAAGCAAGACACTGAACCCCAAATTGTTCCCAAAGTATGGCTGTGCAGAAAGTAAGCCAAAGGAATTCAACACCATTTACTCCCTGCATTAAAATGTGTTTTTCAGTTTCATAAATATATGCACAACTTAGATGATACAATGGGTAACCAGTGATGTTTGAACCTTTTTAGCAAACAAAACAATGCGTGCACGCGGGCTGTCAATTGCAAACTAGCCATACATTTGAGTTAAACTGTCAGTAAACACAACAGTTCTACAGTTCAAATGGAAGGATGCAGCTGCACCCCGTAGTCACTGCAATCTGGACCAGATTTCTTACTTCATACTTTTACAACATTTAGCACTTAGCACAGCATTTGTAACTTTATTTTAATAATGTATCACAAGAGATAATAACACAGTATACTGTCATATCAATGTTTTGTCTCAAGTCTTTCACAGACACAGATCATTTATGCAACTCATCTTTGTCCATTTCAGGCGGGATGGTGGTTTCACAGGGCTACTCGATGAAATTACCAACTCAAAAACAGAAGGTGCACTGATTTACTTGAACAAATGAGCTGTTCCCTACATATCAACTGATGAGTTTTTACATGAACTCTCCTGTATCTTGTGCCGTTGTAGTGCCTAAATGGCTGTCAGTGAGTTCTGGTTGTATCCTGGCGTTGCTCCAGTGGTTCTCTTCCTTTCACGGCTCCCTGTTTCCTCATCTCACAGTAAGTTGTGCTTGCTGGCAAAATATGTTGTTGACAGCAATACACTTAATAACCAGATGTTTGTTGTGATGCGTTGAGATGTGTTTACCTGTTGAGATGTGTTTGCCTGTTTGTCATTTGCTCTTTAGATGAGCAGTGAGGACATGCTTGCTGAGTTTTCACAAGTGTTGAACTGGTGAGTGCCAGCGTTATCTGTAGTTTTTATTTTTTGCTTTTGAAGGGCAAATGATTGAAGATATTATTTATAGTGAATAAACTGGTAGTGAGTAGGCATTTTGGAGAAGAGCTAGCAGTTTTTTTTAATATAACTATAGCTTCAACAATTAGTTGATTAATCTTTTTGTTGAAAAGAAACTATTAACCATTTAAGTCATTTTTCAAGGCTCCAGGTGCTGTTTTTTCTTGTCCTGCATAAAACAGAGAATATTTGTTTGTTGAATGAAGACATTTAATGACATTGGGACAGACATTTCTTGTCTTTTTTTTCTTTTTCTTTTTTTACTGTTTTCTAATGTCATAGACCAAACGATTAATCAGTTAATATGGAAAATAATCATCAGATTAATGGATAATGAGAACAATCGTTTGTTAAACCTTTACAACTAACTTTTTTTACATACAGTAAATGATTGCAAAACTGGGCGCCCAAATAGCTCAGCGGGTAGAGCTAATGTATAGAGGTATACTCCTCAACGCAGCGCAACCGGGTTCAACTCCAACCTGCGGCCCTTTGATGCATGTCATTCCCCCCCCCTCTCTCTCACCTTTCATTTCTTCAGATGTCATGTCAATAAAGGCCTAAAAATGCCCCAAAAATAATCTTAAAAAAAATAATAAAAATATGCGATCTTTGTATACATTTGTTTTTAAGCACTGGGGATAAACTGTATTTTTTTTAAAGAAATGAAATAGCAAAATTACAAACAAATAATTTTTGTTGTAATGGTCCAATATGTAATATATTTACTGTAATGAATCAAAAAGCGGTGAGTTTAATTTAATTATCATGGCTAACATAGTAGGGGTGGGCACTTTCTGTCATTTCAACAGTCACGTAAACATAGCATCATCTAGCAACTCTGCTGCGCTCTGGAGTAATGAATGGTAATGCAACATTGACATTGTGGGACGTTGGGTTAGCGTTCCCAACCTGGCAACTCCTGTGAACTTAGACGCTGGGGAGCAGGCTCGCTCCACTCTTTTGGATTGAGACTGCAGTAACCATTTTAAAACGCTAGCTGTCAGTAGTACATGTTGGACCTTTTAAAATTGTTCACTGTAATGGTCAATGAGCATTCTCTCCTATAATCCTATTTGCTTTACCAGGTCTGACTGTGTGGTGCGAGCTTTTGCCTGGCATCCCCATACAGATAAATTTGCTGTAGCCTTACTGGACGACTCCATTAAGATCTACAACCCCAAAAGGTACCGTACATAAGCTCTGAAGACGGCCAGTAGGACAGCTTTGATGCAACAGTGAACCTCTGATCCCAATAACAATAAAGCTGTGTGTGTGTGCAAGATAGACAAACACAAGTGTTGTGGTTTCATCTCTTCATCATTCTGTGACACTACACTTTTGTACACTTGTCTCTCAGCGCCACCACCCCCACACTGAAGCACCGTCTACAGAGGAGTGTTGCAGCAGTGCAGTGGAAGCCGCTGTGTGCAACTGCCCTCGCTGTCGCTTGTCAAAACTGTTTACTGGTCTGGCACGTGGACCCCTGCTCACTATCAACCAGGTACGTTACACTGCGGTGTATCTACAGGTCCGGGTAAAGTCTTAAAATCACTGCATTCAGTTCTCTTCAAAAAGGCTAGTTTAGTTCATCTTTTTTTGCATGTCGTTGCTGAATGTTGTGAGTTGTTATACATCTCTAAACTACAAGTGAAACTGGCGTGACAGTGGATTTGACACATGGAAGGCTCTTCAATCCCTTTTTGGTCGTGTTGTAGTCAGACCTGTAGCAAACATCGTCACTGCTTCTAGCTACTGTAACTAGAAAGCTCATTGTCTCATAATGGTGTCACTTTGATCTTAAATGTGTTATTTTCTAATGGGTTAATCGAGACATCAATTTTGTTCCACTTGTCTGGGTCCAAGTCATGTTAATTGATTAATTATATTACCAGGAATTCTTGTTGTATACAACTGGTAAGTACTGACAAAAATGTTGTATAGATATTGTCTCTTTACTTGTCTACTTGTTTTCTGTGAAAAAAGTTTTTAGATGCCATGCGGTTTTAAAAAAGATCCTAAATTGAATTGTTGCACCGTCTTTTCTTGTGCCATGCTCTTCTTCCCCTCGACCCATCTAGGCCTTCGTCTGGTTGTGCTCAAGTTTTGTCCCACCCTGGTCACTCTCCCATCACTTCCATCGCCTGGTCTCCGAGCGGCTCTCTTCTTGTGTCTGCCTCGCCTATGGACACCGCAATGATGGTACGAGGCATCCACTTCATCGTGAAAGTAGATTTCATCTTGTAAGAAAGGGGCTCACAAAGGTATTTGCTGCTGTACCTTTGGCTCCGTTGTATCTTTCAGGTTTGGGATGTGGCTTCAGAAAACGGTGTACCACTTCAGCGTGTTGGAGGAGGTGGGGTCACCTTCCTGTCCTGGTCCCCTGATGGCAGCCATGTCCTGGCCTCTACACCCTCTGCCCTGTTCAGGTCAGTGACTGCACATCAGAGAAATCCAGCTTTCATAATAGACAATTTAAGCATTCATTGAAAGGCTACAATAGCACATTCCGTTTGAAAGATACGTGAAGCTGCCAATGAGTATGTGTCAAGTTTTCAACTGCGGCCCACTCACTTTTAATAAATATTTATGAACATGTTAGCATTATCTGCAGTTAGGCAGATGTTATAAGATAATAAGTAGGGGTGTTGAAATGAATCATTGCATCGCAATGCAGACCTGGACAATTCTGCATCAATGCGGTGACAGACCATAATCTATTATTGCCTACTGATGTTATTTGTTGATTCTCCGGTTGCTGCTTTTTTTTGTTTTTGTCTGCTGTGTTACACCTGCGCTACATTCAGGATGTGTCTTTTTGTGATATGAATGAAATGAAAAGGGGAGTTCAAACGTATATATCTTGACTACTTGAATATGTTTATGTAAACCACGTGTAGCAATATATAATAATTATAATAATCAATATCAATTGATCGATAATCATAATCAAATCGTGAGACCAGTGAAGATTCACACCCCTAATAAGTGGACAGAAAGTGGTGTTTATACACATAGATGAGTAAAGCTTCTTTCTTCAGGGTTTGGGAAACCAGGATGTGGACCTGTGAGCGTTGGCCATGTGTGAAAGGCCGCTGTCAGGTAAAAAACACGTTTTAACTTTGTTGTTCATTTAGATAACAAAACATTTTCTAAATCATGTATTTCTTAAATACTGATGAGTCTTGGTTTGTTTGTTTTGGTTAGTCTGGCTGTTGGAGTCCAGATGGGAGTCGCCTTCTCTTCACCGTACAGGGAGAGACGGTCATCTATGCTCTGACTTTCACTGACACACCAGGTTATCTGTCCCAGTCTTTACACAGAATAACCAGTTAGTTTGTAGAATGTAGTCTTGTTAATAGCTGACGTGCAGCGTGACGTTACGTTTTTAAACCTTGGCTAAAGTTGACCTGTGTGATGTTGCAGGCGTACCTACGTGCACATCAAATGGGCCACAGGCAGCAGCAGTGGTGGCTGACCTATCAGAGACAACCTTTAACACACCAGATGGGGACATCATGTAAGAGCTCTGAACCAGATGCTGTTCAGCTGTACTTTAGCTGGACTACATCAAAAAGTGACGCACAGGACTTCCAAAAAGGCTCAGAGAGAAACAGCAAGGCCCTTTGCTTGCAAAATAAATCATTTTATTACAGCATTTAATTTGCACAATTCAGCATTCAGGCAGTATTTAGTGCTGCTCGGCATCCCATCTGCATGTGACATTACACCACTTACAGTAAAGCATAACTAAGCACCTGTGTCTGTTTTGTCTGCCAGTGTTGGTGGAGAGATCCAGTCTTTAGCCTGGGACCCAACAGGAGAGAGGCTCGCAGTGCTTCTGAAAGGTATTTGTCTTTTTTTGTGTTCACCCCCATTAACCCTGTCAGTATAACATTGGTGTTATTTTCTAGTTTTAATAACTCTTCTCATTCTCCGTATCTTATCTGTTGTCTCAGGTGATCCACAAGCTGCAGACCGGCCTGCAATCATAGCTGTGTTCAAGACAAGAACCAACCCCATTTTTGAGCTTTTGCCTTGGTTTGTACTGTTATGTGTGTTTGCATTTCATGTTTGTGTAGCTTTAGTAGAGCTAAAAAATATTGCATTTTTCAGGGTAGTACATCGCACATCCCATATACTGATTTCTTTCTTGGTTCTCGGTTTTAGTGGTTTTGTGCAAGGGGAGCCTGGCGCAGAGCCCAGACTGATGCAGTTCCACCCAAACTTCCAGCACGGAGCTCTGCTCACTGTGGTCAGTCTTACTCCACACATTTAGCAATTTTGACTCTCATATTATGTTTCAGTCTAATGTGTTTGTTTTCAGACATAAGTAGTAGGGGTGTGCAAAAAATCAATTTGAATCGTGATTCAAGCTCTACAGATTCTAATTTGTTCATAGAATTCCAAAATTCGATTTTTACATATATATAATTTATAGATACTTTATTGATCTCCAAGGGGAAATTCAAGGTCCTTGTTGCTTACAGACCTCACACACACAACAGGATGTTCAAAATAACAAATCTACATGAATAATTTGGATATAAAGTGAGGATATTTAGAAATGATGTTCGGGTCGGGCTCGGTCACTTCAACGCGACACAGCATTTGTACTACAATGGTGCTGCTTTAAGGTGTGGGTGTGGGGGCATGCGGGCCGGGCTCGGACAGAGCAATGCAGTCAATCAGCACTCTAATACTACAGGAAAAGTAACTACATTTACATACTCTAAATTGTTTATTTTAATCTAGAATTGTTTTTGAATTGAAAATCAAGATCGAATTGTGAGCCTAAAAATCTGAATCAAATTGTGACATTTTCTGAATAGTACACCCCTAATAAATGTGTCTGCAGCTCATAAAACGTCATTAAAATAAATTATTTTTTATTTTACTACTTTAATTGTTCTCTTTAATTTAATTTTCTCAGGGACAGGGGCTTGTGCTGCAGGAAGTTGTTTAATTCTTCTTTCAGTTGTTTTCAGTCAGCAGCATCAGACCTGTAGCAAACACTGGCACTACTGCTAGCTACATTAGCTAGGAAGCTCAGCATCTCCTAAACTTCAAAAAACTTCCCCAAGTAAAATATTCATTTCTAATTGGTTAATCCATCCATCCACTGTGGGCCACCTATCCGGGCCTAGGTATCATCCTTTTTTAAAATGTTTTTATTTTAGGCCATTATTTGTGACAGGACAGCTTAGAAATGAAGGGGGGGCAAGACATGTACAGTGGGTACGGAAAGTATTCAGACCCCTTTAAATTTTTCACTCTTTGTTTCATTGCAGCCTTTTTCCAAAAAATCAAAAAAGTTCATTTTATTTCTCAGTAATGTACACTCAGCAACCCATCTTGACAGAAAAAAAAAAAAACAGAAATTTAGAAATTTTTGCATATTTATTAAAAAAAAAAACTGAAATATCACATGGTCATAAGTATTCAGACCCTTTGTTCAGTATTTAGTAGAAGCACCCTTTTGATCTAATACAGCCATGAGTCGTTTTGGGAAAGATGCAACAAGTTTCTCACATCTGGATTTGGGTATCCTCTGCCATTCCTCCTTGCAGATCCTCTCCAGTTCTGTCAGGTTGGATGGTAAACGTTGGTGGACAGTCATTTTCAGGTCTCTCCAGAGATGCTCAATTGGGTTTAAGTCAGGGCTCTGGCTGGGCCATTCAAGAACAGCCACAGAGTTGTTGTGAAGCCACTCCTTCGTTATTTTAGCGGTGTGCTTAGGGTCATTGTCTTGTTGGAAGGTAAACCTTCGGCCCAGTCTGAGGTCCAGAGCACTCTGGAAAAGGTTTTCGTCCAGGATATCCCTGTACTTGGCCGCATTCATCTTTCCCTCGATTGCAACCAGTCGTCCTGTCCCTGCAGCTGAAAAACACCCCCACAGCATGATGCTGCCACCACCATGCTTCACTGTTGAGACTGTATTGGACAGGTGATGAGCAGTGCCTGGTTTTCTCCACACATACCGCTTAGAATTAAGGCCAAAAAGTTCTATCTTGGTCTCATCAGACCAGAGGATTTTATTTATCACCATCTTGGAGTCCTTCAGGTGTTTTTTTAGCAAACTCCATGCGGGCTTTCATGTGTCTTGCACTGAGGAGAGGCTTCCTTCGGGCCACTCTGCCATAAAGCCCCGACTGGTGGATTGCTGCAGTGATGGTTGACTTACTACAACTTTCTCCCATCTCCCGACTGCATCTCTGGAGCTTAGCCACAGTGACCATTGGGTTCTTCTTTGCCTCTCTCACCAAGGCTCTTCTCCCCGATAGCTCAGTTTGGCCGGACGGCCAGCTCTAGGAAGGGTTCTGGTCGCCCCAAACGTCTTCCATTTGAGGATTATGGAGGCCACTGTGCTCTTAGGAACCTTAAGTGCAGCAGAATTTTTTTTGTAACCTTGACCAGATCTGTGCCTTGCCACAATTCTGTCTCTGAGCTCTTCAGGCAGTTCCTTTGACCTCATGATTGTCATTTGCTCTGACATGCACTGTGAGCTGTAAGGTCTTATATAGACAGGTGTGTGGCTTTCCTAATCAAGTCCAATCAGTATAATCAAACACAGCTGGACTCCAATGAAGGTGTAGAACCATCTCAAGGATGATCAGAAGAAATAGACAGCACCTGAGTTACATATGAGGGTCACGGCAAAGGGTCTGAATACATATGACCATGTGATATTTCAGTTTTTGTTTTTTAATAAATATGCAAAAATTTCTAAATTTCTGTTTTTTTCTGTCAAGATGGGTTGCTGAGTGTACATTACTGAGAAATAAAATGAACTTTTTTGATTTTTGGAAAAAGGCTGCAATGAAACAAAGAGTGAAAAATTTAAAGGGGTCTGAATACTTTCCGTACCCACTGTAGCAGCGGGTCAGAATCTGGACTGACCCTCTGTATATGGGCGCACGGTCAACCAGGTGAGCTGCCCTGGCGCCCAGGTAGCGTTCATTTGATTTAATTATATTAAGAATTGTTACTTAAAACTGGGAAGTACTGAAAAAGTAATAATAATTTAAAAAATATTAGCCGTTATATTGTCCCTCCTAGTTTTTCCTTCATTCTTCATTCTCTGTTTTATTGTGGCATTATTACTAAAGGTCTTTAAAAAGTCTCTAATTTTTCTTGTCAAACCCTGCAGAAACCCTAGTACATAAATAACCATGTTGGTTAGTTCCTCTATACTCTACCACCTCCAAAGTAACATTTCTCTCTCTGTTCCCAGTGTTGGTCCAGTGGAAGAATTACCCACGTGCCTTTCTACTTCCTGAGTGCTGGCGTCCCACACTTTGGCCTCAGTGGCAGTCCTTCACTGCCACGCCCCCAAGAAAGGCCTGCAGACTTTGCCAATCAGTCGCTCTTTACAGAGCTGATGTCTTGACTGACCCACCACCACACATTAGAAAGTCATTTTTGTTATCATGGATTGTCAATAAATTTTAAATATTAAATAAAGTTCTTGCTGAACTAAGTCAAAGACTGCTTTCTTATTTATCTAAACATTTAAACAAAGTAGACACCATGGTGAGAGAAAACTATAAGTCAAAAGAATACTCATACCCCCGGCTGTCAAAAGACAGCTTAAAAAAAAACAAAAAAATAAAAATAGATGCAGCAGAGCCCGAGATATCTGCAGTGTCCAAAATCATGCTATATACTATAAAAGTGACAAAATAAAGTAAACTCAAAACAGACGGCATACAAACTGGTCAATTCTATTCTACCACAGTGCAATGCACATACAGTGAGGAAAATAAGTATTTGAACATCCTGCTATTTTGCAAGTTCTCCCACTTAGAAATCATGGAGGGGTCTGAAATTGTCATCGTAGGTGCATGTCCACTGTGAGAGAGAAAAAAATCAAGGAATCACAATGTATGATTTTTTTTTACTTTTTATTTGTATGATACAGCTGCAAATAAGTATTTAAACACCTGTCTATCAGCTAGAATTCTGACCCTCAAAGACCTGTTAGTTCAAAATGTCCACCTCCACTCCATTCATTATCCTAAATTAGATGCACCTGTTTGAGGTCGTTAGCTGCATAAAGACATCTGTCCACCCCATACAATCAGTAAGAATCCAACTACTAACATGGCCAAGACCAAAGAGCTGTCCAAAGACACTAGAAACAAAATTGTACACCTCCACAAGGCTGGAAAGGGCTACGGGGAAATGTCCAAGCAGCTTAGTGAAAAAAAGGTCCACTGTTGGAGCAATCGTTAGAAAATGGAAGAAGCTAAACATGACTGTCAATTTCCCTCGGACTGGGGCTCCATGCAAGATCTCACCTCGTGGGGTCTCAATGATCCTAAGAAAGGTGAAAAATCAGCCCAGAACTACACGGGAGGAGCTGATCAATGACCTGAAAAGAGCTGGGACCACCGTTTCCAAGGTTACTGTTGGTAATACACTAAGACGTCATGGTTTGAAATCATGCATGGCACGGAAGGTTCCCCTGCTTAAACCAGCACATGTCAAGGCCCGTCTTAAGTTTGCCAATGACCATTTGGATGATCCAGAGGAGTCATGGGAGAAGGTCATGTGGTCAGATGAGACCAAAACAGAACTTTTTTTTGTGTTTGGAGGAAGAAGAATGATGAGTACCATCTCAAGAACACCATCCATACTGTGAAGCAATGATGGGGGGGGGGGTAGCATCATGCTTTGGGGGTGTTTTTCTGCACATGGGACAGGGCGACTGCACTGTATTAAGGAGAGGATGACCGGGTCCATGTATTGCGAGATTTTGGGGAACAACCTCCTTCCCTCAGTTAGAGCATTGAAGATGTGTCGAGGCTGGGTCTTCCAACATGACAATGACCCGAAGTACACAGCCAGGATAACCAAGGAGTGGCTCTGTAAGAAGCATATCAAGGTTCTGGCGTGGCCTAGCCAGTCTCCAGACCTAAACCCAATAGAGAATCTTTGGAGGGAGCTCAAACTCCGTGTTTCTCAGCGACAGCCCAGAAACCTGACTGATCTAGAGAAGATCTGTGTGGAGGAGTGGGCCAAAATCCCTTCTGAGGTGTGTGCACTCCTGGTGAAAAACGTTTGACCTCTGGAATTGCAAACAAAAGCTACTGTACCAAATATTAACATTGATTTTCTCAGGTGTTCAAATACTTATTTGCAGCTGTATCATACAAATAAATAGTTAAAAAATCATACATTGTGATTTCTGGATTTTTTATTTTTTAGATTATGTCTCTCACAGTGGACAATTTCAGACCCCTCCATGATTTCTAAGTGGGAGAACTTGCAAAATAGCAGAGTGTTCAAATACTTATTTTCCTCACTGTAAATGTAGGAGCAACTACATTACCCAAGACATTTGTGTAGTTTTCCAACCTTTATGATACATCTTCTCCTGTTCGTTTATAATGGTATGTGTTGTGTACTAACTGCTAAAACCGTATACTGTTACAATTTAGAAAGTACATACTGTCAAGAATCACAGTATGTCATATGGATTTGGTACACAGCTAACCTTTTGGGCTACAGAGGTCTGGTAAACTCTTCTTTCTAACAACACCCCCCCCAGATTTTATTTCATTTTCAAACTCGTAGTCAATTTTTTCTTTCAGTACTACTGTACGTCTGGGTTTCGGTATATTCTTGGGTTTTCTCTGGTCAAATCTTTACCGGTCGGCAGCTTTCATCTAATATTTTTTCTTCCATTCTTAATTATAACTGCCATCAATTTTTGTGTCATCGCAAACCAAATAAGTAGCATAATTGTGTCAGGCATAATTTTTATCTGCGTTACGTTTGGGTCGCTAATGGCAAATTATATTTTAAATAAGAAAATGTCACTGTAAAGGCTTAAGTCAAGCTTTTATTTTCTCAGGACAAACCGAAGAGGAAGCTAGCCACAGTACAAGACGCAGCAATTCAGATGCATCATTACTCTACAAAATGCTTGATTTCAGTCAAAAACAAAAATCTTCGTTCAGACAAAGCCATCTACGCCCAGCACCACCCTGACACTGCAGAACTAATACAGTACTTTTGTTCCTGTTGTGATGAGATTCTCTCATATGAAAATACACACTTGCATCACAGTCTTAAACTTTCACACACTCACACACACACGGACTATGCACTCACAGTCAAGAGTAACTGACCTCATGAAATACAAGTATAACAAAAAACATCTAAGCACACATGATCGGTTCTGCTGAAAGAAGAAATACGTCCCCACGCCATTTCTGTTTTTATTCAAAACTCAATTAAAAATCAACTTCATTCTTAATTCGGTTTTCCTTTTATTTTCCAATTTACATCAATTAGAAGTGTAACAAAATAAAAACAAAAATGATCATAATAAAATTAATTAAAAAAATGTACACGCCCTCACACACACACAGACAACCCACCCTGGTTGTTTTTGAGCGACCGTCCTCGGAGTCCTGCGTTTAGCTTTTCGGGCTCCAAGGGAAGCTTTCCCAGTAGCCCCTGTCTCCCCTGTCTTCACCCGACTGCACCCCTCCTCCAGGGTGGAGTGTGAGTGTGTGGTGTGAGGCTAGTGGGAATTAGGGTTAGGGGTGGGGTGGGGTGGTGGGGGACTGAATTACAGAACTCATAGCACCTTCTGAAGAGAGAGCAACCCAAAGAATGGCCATTCAGCCCCATATCCACCTAAAAGCTAATTTTTGGTCAGCTCAGATTAAAACTCAACATTTGTTTTTCAGCGTGAGGTAGCTTTAAACAATCTGGATGGCTACAATTAAAAAAAAAAATTTTTTTCCCTCAAATTCATTCAAAGTATTTTTTAGTTTGGACGAGAACTGGGCCTTCCTCTGATGGGCAGTCAAGGGTTATGGGACATTGAAACATACATCCCAAATATAACCTCACTTTCCGAAAAGTGTTGGTGTGCATATAGACTTATGTTCGCACATAATGTGGAAATATATATAAAACCATCTGGTTGTTTATAAAACAGACTTTTACAACAATAGAACCAAGGATTTATAATACACAGTAAAGGTTTGACTCCTGCTCACGATGGACAGGCCTGGAGCACCTGGATTTGATTTTACTGAGGATGTTTATTTTGGTCTACACTGATTCAAAATGCTGTATTTGTGTGTCAGGAGGCAAACAGGGAGGGAGGTGGAGTAGGACTGGGACAGAGGCTGTGCGGCTGTTCTGTAGTGGAAAGGGGCTTGTCTTACTTACAAAGTAAACCCGTCCAGTCCTACCTCAACTCTGACCATTCAGGTTAGACAATAAATAAGTGACATCAAGTCATGTTTCTGTTCTCCATAACTTGTTTGCTTGGTCCCTCTTCCTCCAGGCTCTGACTTGTTCCCGTCAACAGTGGGCCATGGGAAACATGACTGGATCTCAGGAAGCGGGTTGACAGAGAATGCTGGTGTGGTGTACAGATATTGCCGGTGCCCTTCAGTGCTAACATCCAGGGAGTACAACTTGGAGAGCACTTTGTTCGTATCAATTTTCTTTTATAATTTCCAGTCTTCTTTATTGTGGAAGTGTGTGTGTAATGTTTCATGGTTGAGTTTATTTATTTCCTGTGTTTTTTGGGGGGCCATTGTGATATTCCACTTTACAAGAAGCAGACTGCGCCTACTTCCACTCCAAACTCCTGATCCGCTCCTCCGATGTCCATGGGAGCAATGTCCACGATTGGCAGACGGGAGGTTTTCTGTGTTTTGTACTCAAAGACAGTCTTGCCCCACCGGTCTGTATGTTTCTGTTGGGTGAGAGTAGAGATATGTGTTAACAGCAGTCTCATGATACAATGACAATCATACATGGATTAAATTGAAGAGGGATTATTTGTTTCTGGTTGTGTTTTACAGCAGTCCGCCCTCACCTTGCAGCCATCCTCCAAGACGTTGTATGTGAAACGACTGGTGCCCTCTGCGCGGATCTCCACATCATTGGAGCCCTGCAGCTTCAAAGCCTTCTTCAGGTTTCCTGTGGCCTGATCCATGTAGGCAATGCTGTTCTTGCAGTGGTAAGTGAGGCTCTGGGATGCCTCAGTGGACAGAAGCCTCAAGAAGGTCAGCTGGACACTGGCAGCGTTGGCAACAGGGCCATCCTCGGCGTAGTTAAACTGTCAAGGGGACATTCAGTAGTAGCTTTCATTTTTAGGATTGTTTAATCTTACTTTAAGATCAGTTTATAGACAAAGAAGTATTGTAAAAATGCACTCACGTGGAATCCTCCATTCATGGCCTCTCCGAACCAGACGTGTTTGCGGTCCTTGCTCTTACTGGTCCACCAGTTCTTCTTTGGTACCTCGGCGATGGTTGGCTTGACGCAGGTCTCTCCTGTCTCCATGTTACAGAAGACCTTGATGGCATCGGCTGTGCTGCCAATGTTGGGATCAACCCAGTAGTTACCTGGAGAGATGAGAAACATGGGTTAATAAGGAGTGGCGTGTGTTTTTATTCTAAAAAGAGAAAAAAAAAGAATGGTGGTGAGCCTGTTGAATGGCTCGTACCCAAAGATCTAATGATATACAATATGTATCTTGAAGGTGTGCCACTTAATATAGATGGAATATAGCAGGAATAAGCAAAAATCTGAAAGCAACATTGTTTCTACCCTTTTTGGGGGGAGATCAGCATTTCTAGGTCATGTATGGACATGTATTTTTGTTAAAGATAAGAAAAAGCTGATCTTGCTCACAGTGATAATGACCTGTGTTACTTTTCTTTCTGCTGTCCTTATTACCAAGAAACCTGACCTTATCATCAGCTCCACACAACTTTCTCTGTATTTCTCAGTATCAGTACATTAAGAAGATTGTTGTCCGGTGCCTTTCCTGCACAGAAATTCAAGGTAATTACCTCTTCTGAAGAGTCGATCATGTTTTTTTAATCCTCCTGTCCTCCTTAGCTTCTAGCAACTGTGTGTAGGAGGGGTGGGGGCGTGTGCGTGATCGTGTTAGGCTGTATCACGTGGACACGCTGACAGTGTTGTTGTCATTACTTAGAATTATTTCATTGTCATTAAGGCGACAGGAACTAAGCACTATAGCTTTAAATTGAGAGGAAAATGTATAAAGAAAGTCTGATTCTGTCTCTCTTTCTCTCGTTGCTGCAGCCATCTTTACTCTCACTGAACCAAATAAGTCAGAGTATTTGATTCACCATTAGTAAAGCTGCAGCGACCTCTGTGATCTAAAACTGAAAGCAGCACTTTGAATGTGTAATGTTATAGTACAACTGTTAATAATATAGATATTTCTCCCCTTTGATTTTGCCCCGCGCCCCAGCCTACTTACCGCTCTTCCACTCAGGGTGGCACAGTTTCAGGTCTCTGCAGGTGCGAGCAGGGTTCTTCTGGCTGCCGTCAGGGCTGCGCAGGGTCTCAATCTGGCTGTTGAGGGACTTAAGTGTGGAATCGACCTCGACGTCGTGCTGCCTCAGGGAGCTGGAGGCCTCATCGGCCCTCATGTACCTGAGGGGATCAGGGGACTTTTCAGTCTGACCCAGACCTGCGAAAGCAGACATGTCGATGCCGGGGCCAGGAGGACCAGGAGGACCGGGGGGTCCGGCGTTACCAGGAGGACCCTGAAGGGGAGGCAAAAGCATTCAGATGTAGCGAAACCACGCTGAAAAAGCCCAGTATGTAGGCATGTGGTAGTTGTGGATTTTATTTCATTTTATTTTTAGGACGTGTTACGTACAGCAGGACCACCTTCTCCAGAACGTCCACGAGGTCCAGGGGGTCCAATGGGGCCAGGCTGTCCATTTGATCCGTCTTTGCCAGCAGGTCCGGATGGTCCAGATGGTCCCTTTAGAAACAGTGAGAGTGTTAAAGTAAAAGCCAGAGATGCTAAAATGTCGGTGTTCATCTGAAATATTACTTCTAAACTTCTGTCTTTCTATTGAAAGAGTAAAGCAGTGCTGTTTAAAAAAAAAAAAAGTTTTTAGATCCACCATGCAGTCTGAATGAGAAAACGAAAAAAAATCTGATTAAGCAATTCTAAAGTGCCAGCAGTTCCTCTCTATTACCCCAATCACCTCCAGAGCCTTTGCCTTATTATGCATGAAGATTTTTTCATGGTGACATTTCTCTTCATTTTCCTTATCAGGCACCATGCTTAGCTAATCTAGAACAGATACTGAAGTCCATTTCTGATCTCAGCAGGAGTGGTTTCACAAATCAAGGTACCCTGTCCGTCTGCGTCTTTTCTTCGCAAAGAGTAATTACAAATTGCCTGAGCTGGCCATCTTATCACAGCGGTGGGTAATTAAAACACGTGGCCTCTCCTGTCCCCGTCTTCATCAGGTGATTTGAGAATTACAAAAAGACTAACCTGTGCCCTTCATTACCGTGGCATATCTCGGGTGTTAAAGCCGCAGGATGGAAATGTAATAAGAGTTTTCGTTTCGTTTCGTTTCATTTCTTTGACTTTTTGCTTTTTGCTTTTTCTCACCTTAGGTCCGCTTGGTCCGGCAGGTCCGGCAGCTCCAGCATCTCCAGGGGAACCCTGTTAGGATGAGGACAATAACAGATTAGATGGTAGGGCAGACAGAGGAAGGGAAGTAAGAGACAAAGTGGTACTGCAGGGTTGAACTGTTAGATTTGGATCACTTACAGGAGGTCCAGGAAGACCCTGCAGACCAGTGAAACCGCGGTGACCCTTCTGTCCCCTCTCTCCAGTCTCACCAGACTCTCCTTTGTCTCCACGTGGCCCTTGGGGTCCCTAAAGGTTTCATATGTATTTAAATGCGTGGCTGTATATGTGTAACACTTCTAATTACATAAATTGAATGAAAAGAAAACGTAATGATATTGTTGCCTTTAGAGATGATGATACTCACAGCCATTCCTCTAGCTCCTGCGGGGCCTGAGGGTCCTGCAGGTCCTTGAGCACCCTAAAGAAAGAAGCAATAGTGTGGGTGCTTGCTTGTCTTATTATTTAAAAAATATTACTCAATGCATGGCACTGTGGCTTTGCTTGTGGCCCCTACAGTTTGTTGTGTTACTTACACTCTCTCCTCTGTCTCCCTGCTTGCCGAGGGGTCCAACAGGTCCAGGTGCACCAGGGGAACCAGGAGCTCCAGGGGCGCCAGCGGGACCAGTGTTACCTCGCTCTCCCTACAGGAGGACACAAGGTGATGACTCAGGGTAAAAGTTCCTGCAAACTAGCAGATCTAGAAGACTTTTGTGAAATTGTGTAGTTTGCTGGACTGTTGAGTTGTATGTGAGTCCCTTACCTTGACTCCAGTAGCTCCATCTCTACCAGGAGGTCCATCTGATCCAGGGGTACCCTAAAATACAGAAACATATTTAAGGTTATGGGTTAAGGTAGGCATCTGATTTGATGGATTAAGATCACAGTATTTTTTCCTGAGTAGATTGTGAATTGATGCACAACCGATGCCCTGGCGTGGTGATTTGTAACATGTCTGACCTCTCTTCCAGTCTCTCCAGCAGGTCCAGTAAGTCCAGGGGGTCCCACAGGTCCAGGAGGTCCGCGGTCGCCAGGAGAACCAGAAGCTCCTTGTTTACCAGGCTCTCCCTGAAAAATATTATACATATAATTGTTAGATTTCAGTAGGTCCTTTGACATTAAAAGGCAGATAAAATAATCTTCAGACTTTCAACAGATCAGTATTTTGTGTCTATTGGCTAAGCAATAGAATCAATCGGAGTGAAAATTCAAAGATAAGTAACAAGGATAAGCTTCACATGTAAGGCAAACTTGGGTTAATTTAAGATAAAGGCCAATCTGACATAATTAAATTCGTAAAAGAAAATGTTAAGAGGCAACCAAATGTCAAATTAGATTTGTAAATCATAAGGATGTGGCCGTCATCACACTCTCAGACAGCTTACATGGAAGCTAAAAAAACAAATTGATGAAAGCACGTACAGAAGGTCCAGGCAGACCAGCGAAGCCTCTCTCTCCACGCTGACCAGGCAAACCAACAATACCACGAGATCCGCCCAGACCCTGGGGACCTGAAGGCCCATCAGCACCCTACGGAGTCAGGAAAGACAACAGTACACACCATTTTCTCATGTCAGTAAGGTGCAGCTTTTATTATGTTTATTAGTGAATATCAGGCTGAAATAGCAGGTGATTGAGCCTCAAGGTGCTTGTGGGTTCTTGTGAGGTACAAACTCAAACTCACAGGGGGTCCATCCTCTCCAGGCTCTCCTTTCTCTCCTTGTGCACCAGGAGCTCCACGAAGCCCAGCGTCTCCCTGTCTTCCTGGGGGGCCGGCATCACCACGAGCACCCTTTGGTCCGTCTTTTCCAGCAGAACCAGCAGGGCCAACAGGGCCCGGGTTACCCTGTGATGGGAAGAAATAGAATCTCAGTGGGTAAGAGAAGAAATAGACCCAAACATGTACACATCTCATGACTCAGTAAATGTATTTCCCTTCTGGGAATGTGTTGAATTGAGAAAGCACTTACATTAGGGCCAGGAGATCCAACTCTGCCAGCAGCACCAGGGAAACCAGTAGCACCCTGCAAAAGAGAAACATTTCAATGAGCATTGCAGTTGCAGCTTGTTAATCTTAAATCTTGCAGGATGTAAAGGGCTCTGAGTCATGTGGACTATCATGTCCAACTTCAACATGCATTTCTGGAAGCTACACTCCCATTGGTCAGTTATCCAATGATCATGAGTCTTGTAGAGAGAGAAAAGCAGTTTATAGCACGAACATGACCACAAAAATAAAAAGAAGTAAAGCTGACTTTGATTTACCTATAACTAAAATACAGTCTACAATCCGCAGAAAAAATGTTGCTCCGCATCCTGCTCCATTGATACTTACTTTGCACTTACAGCAGTCCAATAGCACGACAGACTGGTGGAGCACCAGTCTTAATAGGGCAAAACACGCATCAAAGCACATTCTAAACATGACCAATTACCCTTATTTTTATATCTCATTGCGTGACTTAACACAATTTACTTTTGTAATGAGAATCAAATACAAAACACTGTAGACAATACAACATGGCTCTTACAAGCATAAGCATACACAACTTGTTGACTTGATATTTCACTCTCATCAACAACTAAAGATGGTATGAGATTGGCAGGTAGGATTCAGCAAACATAAATCATCATCTTCATTAGCAGTGTACTCACTTAAGGCCTTATATCTCTGTATGTGAGTACACCAAAGTAAATACATAATGTATAACCTTTATGCTTTTGTGAATGTGCAGAATACCAATTTAAAGAATAGCATTTTGACAAATCATAGATGTATTGTAAATAAATAAAAATGAATAATGGCTGAATTCCATTCAGCTGCTTTGGTTCCAGGGTCCTGGTGTTGTGCACACTGTCACACTGTAACACTGTCATGGCTTACTGAGACACCTGAATTAAATGGAGCCTGAAAAAGGTCTATTGTACTGCCAATAAAGACTAGAGGTGATTGAACAGTTCTCCTCCTCTGTATTTAAATGATACTATCATAATTTTTCCGTTAGGTGCTAGGGTAGGAGTTTTTCTTTATATTATTTGAGAGCTTTGGATGAGTCAGAAATTGCTGTTGCTGCTGCTATATTCCAATGACACATTGTACAGTATGTGATATTAGGTCATACAAATACATGCCATGTGACTTCAATCAGTGGCATCCCTGCACCTTAAGTTTGGTGCTCACTTCAGCTTAAGTTGATCAAAATGGAATCCTTTTAATGTTGACATAACTGACAACAATTTGATTTACTGTATGTATTATATCCAACTTAGCTAACCTTGATGTTGTGTTTATACATTCCTCTAGGGCTGCATGCTTCTAATGATTATTTGCATCATCAGTTAATCAGCTGATTATTTTCTCTATTCTCGATTAACTGCTTGATCGATAAAATGTCACAAGATAGTGTAAAATGCCAGCTACAATTTTGACACCTTCGAATGGCTTGTTTTATCCGGCCAACAGTCCAATGCCCATAAATATCTGATAAAATGTTGCATAAGAGAAAGAAAAACAGAAAGTCATCCCAAATAAGAAATTGGAACTAGAAAATGAGTGAATGTTGTTGCTTGAAAAAAACGCATTATCAAAATATTTGCAGATTAATTGTCTGTCAAATTGCCTCATCACTTCCCTACACTCCTTATATTAACTTCTAAATCAAGTTAAGTCAATAGATTAATGAAGGAGTGAGTGAATCAATCAATCAATCAAGGCCCAGGACTCTGAAGTGTACTGTCTATGTATTGCAATGCGTAAATTCTGTATCTGCTTTCAGCAGAAGTATTGTGCGATGGATTTTTTCACAAGAATGAGTAAAAATAGGAGTTACTTACAGGAGCTCCCTGAGCACCACGTGCTCCTTTAGGTCCAGTTACACCAGTAGGTCCCTGAAAAAGAGGAACAATAATTAATCATGTTGATGTTACACTGAAGTGATTTTAAAGCACTCTAAAGGTCAAGAAATGTGACCTAAGATATATATATATATACACTACCGGTCAAAAGTTTGGGGTCACATAGAAATTCCCATTGCACTCCATTGTAGACAGAATGCCAGCTGAGATCAGTTGCATTGTTTTTTTAACCAGGGCAGCCGTTTTCAGATTACATTATGTGCTTACATAATAGTAAAATGGTTCTCCAATGTTTTTCTAGTTTTTTATTTTTAAATGATAGATTAGTACACAGAATGTGCCTTTGGAACATTGGATGAATGGTTGCTGATAATGGGCAATGTAGGTATTGCATTAAAGATCAGCCCCCCCCACCCAAATTAGCAGGTATTCTGTCTATAATGGAGTGGTATGGAAATGTATAAGTGACCCCAAACTTTTGACCGGTAGTGTATATATATGCATATATGATAAGAATAAATAAGAATAAGAATAAAAGTACCCACCACAGGTCCAGGAGCCCCAGATGGTCCCTGAGGTCCAGAAGAACCAGCTTCTCCCTTCTGTCCAGTCTCACCAAGCTCTCCTTTGGCACCAGGCTGACCATCTGCACCCTGGATATGTTTTAAATCGAATGGTAATATTATTATAATTAATACATTTAATTTTACAGTTATTTCATTTGAACAAAAGGCACTGTGGTGACTTTACTTACAGGAGGTCCAGCAAAGCCAGCCGGCCCAGGAGGACCAACTTCCCCGCGGTCACCCTGCAGGGGGACACAAGATATTGCTGGTCAAGGCCCTCTCGGGGGGAAGGTATTGATCCTGTTTTTATTATCAGTAATGTTTTATTTAGAAATGTCTTCTTTGACACTGTTTATTGGGTTTTCTTCATTTAGAATAAGGAGAACACTTTAAAACATATACAAAAATATTAAATATGAATAGGTAATTACAGAGGGGGAAATTAAATGAAAAATTGATAAATAGGATAATGTGATGCATAATTAAAAAAAAATCTCCCAAGAATGACCCAGCCACAAGAGTTGTACCCTTTCCAATTAATTAAAAACATTTAAAAAAACATACATATAATGTACTTTATGACATGTATATTTTCTGGTAATATTTATTTTATTTAATATGATGTACTATTCTGTACATATACAGTATATTATGTAGAATATGTATTATATATAACGTTCTACCTCTGTTATTGTCTTCTTCCTGTTCTTGGCTTGTCTTAAGTGTAGTTTGCTGTGATATTTTGATGTGCAATACATTTTATAGGCTTTGTATGTCTGTTTTTCCTTTTGAAAAAACAATAATTAAGAAAGACCCAGCCAGAAATGGAGTATGATGCAATCCGGTCATCATCCTATTCTCCCTGAATATTCACAACCATGTAACTCTTGCTGCAATACAAGTGCAGCAAGTGGCATGACAGCAGCAGCTCCACGCTTTGTCTGATTTTAAGCATCAACACAGTCAAGTCCTACAAAATTCCTCATTTTAATCTCTTACTATAGAAGTAAGTTTTCCTCTCTTTTTACTGTAGATCAAAAATATAAAAGGGACACTTTCAGAGGGATTGATGATTGTCTCCATTCAAAAGCCTCTACACTATAAAAGTTCAGCATAGTGATCCCCCTTTTATGCTATTGTTATATAATGTATGTAGAAAAGACCTAACACATAATGCACCAGTGTTTCTACCAACATATACAGGGAACATTTTGGAGGGAAGTAGATTTTTTCTGATTTTTTCAACAAGAACAAGAATTATTTTATGCCCAAGCTCAGTCCTGGACAAACACACCAGCTGATCAACTTGTGGTACTTACAGGAGCACCACGAGCACCAGCAGCACCAGTTTGGCCAGAGGGTCCAGTCTCACCCTAGATAGGAGAAAACCAGTCAGTCAAACCAACCAACCAAAACAATTCAACTCAATTGATAACATTTGAGCTAACACTGTTATTCTTACCTTGGCGCCGTTGGGTCCAGATGGGCCAGGAGGACCAATGGGACCAGTCAAACCCTGAAGGAAGAAAACACATGGGTACAGGTTATAGAGAATATAGTTTGGGTGGGATTGAAATTTTGATGACTCAAAAATCTTTACTACGAGACCAAGTATTTGTTTTGTACTCACTCTACCACCATCCTTTCCAGGAGCTCCCTCAGGTCCTTTCTGTCCGTTGTCACCCTGTTGGAGAAAGAAGAAAGCCACATGTTAATCACACAGGAAACTACAAGGCCTCTGGCCATTACAAGTGCTCTATTATAAGTAGTGGTGGAATATAACTAAGTATATTTACTCAAGTACTGTACTTAAGTACAAATTTAAAATACTCATACTTTACTTGAGTCTTTTTTTTCATGCCACTTTCTACTTCTACTCTACTACATTTCAGAGAGAAATATTTTACTTTGTACTCCACTACAAAAATCTGACAGCTTTAGTTACTAGTTACTTTATTTTTGCACACAGTACATGTGTAGTTTATAAAATATGATGTTGTATTGAAAATTAAACCACCCAACAAGATAACGGCCTACAAGTAGAGCTGAAATTATTTGACCATTAAACACAAACTGTTAAGTACATTTTCCCGATGATACTTACATACTTTTACTTAAGTAAAATTTTCAATGCAGGACTTCTAGTATTTATTTAAGTAAAGGATCTAAATACTTCTTCCACCACTGATCATACAGTATGTACTATTTAACTTGTGAAATAATCTATAATATTCAAATAAAATTCCATTTTGACAAAAGAATCCACTACTCACTCTATCTCCCTTGGGTCCTGGGATACCACCAGTTCCTCTCTCTCCAGGCATACCCTGCAGCCCGGGGGGTCCCTGGGGTCCAGCAGCACCAGCTGGTCCAATGGCTCCCTGAATTAGAATTAGGAGACAAGTTGTCGGTACAATTCTTTCATATCTACTAGTATCTTATGAACTAATTGAAACTGATGGGGGATCCTAGAAATAGAATCAGAGTAGAACAGACATTGAACTTTTTGCATTGGTCATTTGACCATAGGAATAGAATGAGTTAGCATGCTACAACAGTCACAGTCACCATCCTGCTATGTTGATTTGAATGGGAATGTCTGTTCTTCTCTCATTTTATTTATTTAAGGGGTGGCTGTGGCTCAGCGGTAGAGCGGTTGCCTGCCAATTGAAAGGTTGGTGGTTCAATCCCTGGCCCTGCGGTCCCATGTCGAAGTGTCCTTGACTGAACCCCGAGTTGCCCCCGATGCTGTGTCATCGGAGTGTGAATGTGTGTGCATGTTTATCTGATGAGCAGGCTTGGCACCTTGTACGGCAGCCTCGGCCACAGTGTGTGAATGGTGAATGTATGATGTAAAAGCGCTTTGAGTAGTCGTTAAGACTAGAAAAGCGCTATATAAATACAGCACATTTACATTTATTTCCACTGTGTTAATATGCTGGTCCTCTTTTTCTGTAAAAAATAATTGTTTATAAATATTGTGCAAATATATCCTATTAAAATGTTATTATTAATCTAAAATTCCTCATAATTTCTCAAAAATGAGAACTTGACCAAAGCTGCAGGTTCATGCCCACCAAGGAATGAATGAATAGAACAGATTGGTTCAGATAGGTTCTCATTTCTTTTTCCTAATTCATTTTAAGGAATAATTTGATGTTTTGGAAAATACACATATTGATCTCTTGCCACAAATTAGTTGAGAAGGTTAAAGCCACTTTTATATGTACGGTAAAATATAAAGCTACAGCTAGCCAGTTAGCTTAGCTTAGCATAAAGACTGGAAACAGGGGGAAACAGCTAGTCTGGGAAAACAAAGGTAACAAAATGGACCTACCAGACCCTCTAAAGCTAACTAATTATAATGTTATATGTGTTTTACAGGGGGTTATGTGCCAGATGCCATATTTGTTTTCCAAGGATGGTGAAGGTATCACCCGCCCTACTCTGCCTTCAATTGGCTTACCCTGATATACTAACCCTAACCCCTAACCAATGTCACTCCTCTTGTCTCAACCTAACCAACCCCACCAACAAAGGCAAAAATTACTAGCCAATCAGAGACAGAGCAAGGCGGGTCATGACTTAGCCATCCTTGGAAAAAGAACATTGGAATGCTAGACTATGTGTTGGCTGCGCACAGTAACTTCCTGGAGCCTTGTCTTACTGTGAGGTTGCCAGCCAGGCAACCAGTTGAAACTCCAGGATTTCCACCAGGCATGGTATGGACAAGAAGTCCACCTTGAACACATTTTTTAATATGTTCTTCTGTAATCAGAAACGCCTCAGAGCACCAATTTGATTCTAAAAATAAAAAGCGATATCAGAGTCATAAAGTCACTAACCTTGGGTCCATCTGTTCCAGGTGTTCCAGGAAGTCCGCGAGGTCCCTGAAGACCCTGGGCTCCAGCACCACCCCGCTCACCTGGGAAACCACGTTCACCCTGTTAGGAGACAAAGAAATGGAATCAACAGGTGAAACAAGGAATGGTAGCAATAACTGAGAGGAGTGCTCAAATGTACCAAAATGATAAAATCCAGGTCTCAATGTATGAAACCATACCGACATAAATTAGTTGTATTTTTCATGTATGAACAGTATGTGTCACCAGCACATATGTAATTGTCATACTTGAAATTACACTTTGCTTTGAAATCATCGGAAATGAAGATGTGAAGCTTTAACATGGAAACTCACTCTGGGTCCGACAGCACCAGGACTTCCGGCCTCTCCAGAAACACCCTGAACAGAGAAAAGACACAGTTATATTCTTGTTTTTGAAAGTTACATTGCAACTGTTACACTTATCTAAACTTCAATATCGTAAAACTTTTTTTTTAAGTTTTTATTGTTAGTCCTAGTATAAAAAGCCAAAACAATAAATCGTATAGCTAAATACAACTTCAATTGCAAATGTTGCAATGCAATTGAAAGTCATTTATCTAGGCTGAAAAACTGCAGTGATTAATGAGGCTTTTTGACACAGAGATCCTTATTTACAAACTTTAAAATAAATTGTATTTTCAGCTTTAAGTTTGATTTCCTCTGTATGACAGTAGAGCAACTTAGATGTGGATCAACTTGAAAAAGCGGTGCAGAAATGAAATACAAAAAGTAAGAAATCTTAACTGATTAGATTTAGATGACCAAGATATTAACCTTGGCATATTGCTTTTAGATATTATAATGCATTGTTACAGCAGTTACCCTTCACATAAAAACAAAAACAAATGAGTCAGGTAAGAAAAGGCAGCCAGTTGCTGATAAAAACTTAGCATTAGCACTGGGATATATCTTGGTGCTACACAAATACACCAAGTTATTTTTATCGTCTTGAACCAGAGACTGTTTTAGCTTGTCTTTTACTCTTTCACTCCCTTCATTTCTACATAATGCTGTTATTTCCAGGAGTGGGGTGCATACTTAAAAAAACATCATTTGGCATGTGGGTTGTACAATACAAGCTCTCGTATACGTATAGTCTGTGTCCTGCGGGTTGAAGGAGCTTGACGTCAACAATACACCTACAGATGTAACGAATCCCAAGTAACAGTTTTGTTTTGTTTGTTGTAGTAAGTCTTGCTCACCATGTCTCCAGGTTTTCCAGCCTCTCCTGGGGCACCAGATGGTCCAGGTAGACCCTGTTCAACAACAGCAAAGGGATTAGGTATATCATATCTAGATAAATAATTATTAAATCTGCTGTCTTCCTGAATAATTCTCTCTCCAACACTTTATCATATCCAAAGTTTGAACTCATACTGAAAATGAATGATACAAATATGATATTGATTTTTTTTTGGTTTTTCAGAGTATTATGTGGTATTTGATGAGAGCAATAAACTCACCTGGAAGCCAGGGGGTCCAGGCTGTCCTTGCTCTCCTCTCTCTCCAGCAGGTCCCTGTGACCCAAACACAGGGAATCAGTCCAGGACTTATCACAGAAGACATATCTCACAACATGTGATCATGCTGAAATACTCACAGAAGGGCCAGGAGGTCCAGCAGGTCCAGTCTCACCATCTTTTCCAGACAGACCCTGTTCAGAGAGTTTTTCAATTATGAAAAAGTGATATGGAAACAAAGAAATTATCAATCCATTTCTAAGGTTGTGTTTTCAAGAGTGCAAAGTATTTATGGAGAAAATGTACTCACTCTCAGACCAGGGCGACCCACAAGACCTTTCTCTCCTGCCTTTCCAGCTTCACCCTGTTGGAGAGAAATCACAGTAAATGATCCATAGTAAGTATCTCTGGATTGCAGTGCTACAATGTAAACAACAGTAGTGCTATTGGTAGTGATATTTGGCCACAAAAAAGCTAGACATGGATGCATTTAGACACCCCTTGTGTTCCTACTCTACTCACATTGGCTCCCTTTGGTCCAGGGAATCCCATCACTCCTGGCTGTCCACGGGCTCCTTGAGGGCCGGGTGGGCCTGGGCGACCGTCCTCACCAGAAGCACCCTGTCAAAGGCACAAGGTAAGAAATCAGCATTGAAAGCCAAAGATAACAGATATAAACTTGTGAGTTGAAACTTGAATATGCCCATCATATATGCTAAGCTTGCACACAATATTATTATATTAGGGTGCACACACAAAAAGGCTCAATACAAGGCTTTTATTTCAGAACTTCAGTGTTCAGTGATCAGCGTTGTGGTTGATGTTTCTTGTTTTCATAAACACATGTGCTGTAGTTTTGTCATATTTCTAAGTACTGTTCTGCTTAAAATGCAGCTGGGAAGCCACTTTGAATGTGTCAGCTGCTCTATTTTTTTCATAATCTCTAATTGTGAAAGTACATTTGTAAAGTACATTTTTACCTTTATGTGCATGTGGTTGTTTAGGAAAATAAATATAAATTGTGACACCAGCATACCATAACAAAGCAAACTGCTACGAATAGGCATTTCTTTTGCTTGTGATCTTTTAAAATGCCTTGTATTATTTCAGAACTGAAACACTTGCAACTGTTGGATGCATGACAGGATGCACCACTTCAAGATTATTATTGTACTCACAGAGGGTCCAACTTTGCCTTGAGGACCAGCATCTCCGGGACGGCCGGTAAGACCCTATGAGAGGCACACAAATCATTCAAGAGGTGGGACAAATCTCAACAAAATCAATCAGATCAAAGCAACCACATTGAGATTTCAGGTTAAGATTGAGATTTCCCTGTCTGACTGTTCTGACTCACTCTCGCGCCGGGGAGACCTGACTCTCCTGTGCGTCCAGGGTCTCCAGTAGCACCTTTGGGCCCAGCAGCACCAGGAACACCACGGTCACCAGGAGCACCCTGAGGAAGATAAGACATCAGTCAATTCAATATCAGTCTGCTAGAAATATTGCAGCTCATTTTATGATCATAGCAGCATCTTTCTGGTGCTGCATTATTTAGATTAAATCAACATGTTGACGGTGTCAATGAGCTGAAACCAGGACCCACCTTAGCACCAGCAAGACCATCCTGACCTGGGAAACCACGGTTACCAGGAGCTCCCTGGAAAGAATCACAGAGATACATTTGATTAGATTAAGCATACAATAGCAACAACTACTTCCTAATGTCACTTTTTACCAATGTTATTGTACATCCTGATGACTTACTCTCTCCTGGTGGTCCGAGTGGTCCAGCAGTTCCAGGCTCTCCTCTTGCACCTCTCTTTCCTTCTTCACCAGCAGGGCCAGGAGGACCTTGGGGACCAACGGGGCCCTGGGAAAATTAAGATATGTAAGTAAATCTCTGTAGTCTAATTCTAAAAGATGTATTACAGTTATTATAGAATATATGGTCAAAAATCACTGAAAAACAAGTCCAGACAACTCACAAGCTCTCCCTTTGGTCCAGCTTCACCTTTGAATCCAGGAAGACCAGGGTCTCCCTAGGTATGGCAAGAAAGAAGAGAAAACCACAACAATGAATAATCATAACACATGTATTGAGTACCTTATGAGTATTAAGGTGTTCACAGAGTTTTAGATTATTCCCAAGTGACTTACAGACTGTCCCTTTGGCCCAAGAGGTCCTGTAGCTCCCTGTGGCCCAGGTGGGCCACGGGGGCCGGGGAATCCAGGAGCACCAGCAATACCAGAAGCACCCTTCAAGGAAGAAAGAAACAACAACATATCAGAATAAAGTCAAACTGTAATTTTAATGAATTATAAAGAATCACAAGGTATTTTAGGACTCTACAGAGAGAGGACTTACAGCAGATCCTTTAGCTCCGGGAATACCATCAGTACCGGGGTTACCCTACACACACAGAGACAAAGAAGCAATGCGTCACATTGTGTTGACAAAATATTAACAGAAAAGAACCACAGTGTAAGAATGGTACCGTTGTATGAGTAAATTAAAATCTGCATGATTGGGATTAGTGAGGTTAAACGAACCGATGCTCCGGCAGGTCCGGGAGATCCTGGGGTACCGGCCTCTCCGCGGGGTCCCTGTGCTCCTTCAGATCCACGGACTCCAGTAGGACCAGCTTCTCCCTGACAGGACACAATTCATTTATGGTTAAAATAAGAAAAAAAAAGTAATTTATCATTTACCTGTGAAGCCAACATGTGTTCCTTCATGTAGCACATATGTGCTGTATGTTCTTATATGTTCCCATATGTATTATTCTAAGTAAGTTAACTCAATATGACATAACTGTTAATGCATATTTGTCTTTCTTGAGAAGATTGTAGAGTAGTTTGTAGAATATACTTAAATTGATCATTTTTGTATTTAAAAAGTACCTACAAGAACCAGGCAGGAATTTATGTGTTTTTATTCCATGAAACCAGACTAAACAAAGAGAGATCAACTACTTTAGGAATAATTAACTGATCAATAAAGTAGAACCTGTGGCTGCAGTTTAATGACAATCACCAGGCTTTTTTGGTTGCATATTTTAGTAGTAGTTTATGATAATGTGATGTGCACAAACCTTGGCTCCTGGAGATCCTGGGAAACCTGGAGCTCCAGCAGGACCAACAGGCCCCTGTTGACAGAACAATAATCTGCAGGTTAGGGTGCATGTCTCATCCATTTGTTGCTTGTGTTATCAAAGGCCTAACAACCTAAACAACACTACAAAAGAAAAATCAATTGAATGAATTGGATGCAAAGTGGGAACTATGATACTCACAGGTGGACCAGCGGGACCGGGCAAACCATCATTTCCACGGGCACCCTGAGGAGTAAAAAGACAGGATGGTCAATGAAGAGACCATAACATTATATGCTTCTTAAAGTTGTTACAAACATGGTACAGAAAACTAAAAACATAGTGATACTCAATGGATTGAAGCAGCCATGAGTTTGTTACTCACTGCAGCTCCAGCAGCTCCAGAACGCCCCCTCTCACCAGGAAGACCACGTGGGCCCTACAACAGAAGATACAACTGTTCAGTTTATCTTGATTATTATGGAACATACAGTATACAGTAGCTGTAATTTACAAAACAAATATTATCTTTTCTAGCACCCCATACTGTTACTATTATATGTTTGCATTCATTTGACAGACCAGATAAACCCCTGGAGACTCACCATGGGTCCAGGGGCGCCGTTCTCTCCTGCAGAACCAGACTCGCCCTGATGGGAACAACAATCAGAAAAATTAGAAGTAGGGAGCAGAAAACAATTAAAGAAATTGCTAATCAACTATAATTTGGTTATGTTATTGCAAAAAAGATACATGTGGTGGTCTTACCTTGGCTCCTGCAGCACCAGTTTCTCCCTTAGCTCCATCCAGACCAGGATGACCCTACAGGAAAACACAACAGGACTCATCAGCACCTCACACATCAATTAGTCTTCAGATGTAATAAATGAGCATAATTTATTCTGCTGCTTTTGTTTAACAGTGAAGGTTAAAACACTCACTCTGTGTCCTTTGATTCCAGGAAGTCCAGGAGTTCCAGGGAATCCACGAGCTCCCTAAAAATACAAAATCACCACATTTTTACATGAGGGAAACGTATCCTCATCTCTGTTTTCTTCTCCTGACTTTGACATGTTCTGTAATCCTGAAGGTAATCACCTGAGGCCCTGCAGGTCCACGCTCACCAGCTTTTCCTGGTTTACCAGCTTCGCCCTAGAAACAAACAGGAAGTGGAATGAGTATAAGCAGTGTACAGCAGCTGCTTAATACAGTGTAACTGCACTGCACCTTGGAGGAAAGATAGACATACAGCCATTATTCTCACCAGTATTGCTAGGAGATAGAGAGTGCCCCGTAGTGGTACATTTGGTCAATGGGGTAGGGAACTTATACAAAAGATGTTTATATGTTTGATCAAGTCTAACATCATTGTGAAATAATAGTAAGGCAATAAAGTAAAATAGTAACATTGTTCCTTGGGACATAAGATAATAACTTTATTACATAAAATGTTTCACTCTGTTCTTAAAAAAATGTGGTTTGCTTTGACCTTTGTGTAGGTTTTGCACTTATGTTTTAATATGCAGTGGGTACAAAGATAATAATACTAATAAGAAACTTTATTTATACAGCACTTTACAAAACAAGGTTACATGGTTAAAACAGGAACAAAAACATTTCAGACTCAGACAAACACAACAATTCAAATTAAAATGGAAATAAAATACCCAAAAGTAACACAAAAAATAGCCTCGACACTCACATCGCTTCCAGGTTTTCCAGAAGGTCCAGGTGGTCCACGAGGTCCCAATGCTCCCTGTTATAAAAACACACACAGATTAACCCTAAGTATCAGTTATCTCATTGATTCAAAGATAATTACAAAGTTATAGTTACAGACTTTGGGCTGCAAAATGCAAACACTGTCTTTACACTTTCCAGCTGTTGCACTAAATTTTTGGCTAAATTTGGTGACAGTATCAATGATTTTTACTGTGTGAGAGAAGTCAAACAGCAATAGACTTAAATATGATAAATAGATAGATATTTATTGATGTATTGGTTGTGATATTTATTTATTTAAATAGGTTTATGACAATGTTTATAATGAGCTTATGCTTCTGTGGAAGTAGGTGCTGTTGGTAAAACCTAAACATTACAGCAAATGTGACCAGTACAAGAATGAAATCAGTCTGTCGGGCACATAGATGCATTCTGGGATATATGTTAATACTTACAGCTGGGCCAGGCTCTCCAGCCTCTCCAGGGCTACCTTGGAAACCCTGTGGTCCCTATAGGTACAAATAAAAATGCAAATAATCTATTAATTCTTTCCAACAATTCTCCTCTGCATGTTTGTACAATAGCTGTTTGATTAGTGCTGTAATGAATGTACTTACAGGAGCTCCACTAGGTCCAGGGGGGCCACGAGGACCCATAGGACCCTGAAAGAGAAACACAAGACATTCAGATAAAGTTTAAAGTGTGACAAATGAATCTAATCAAATGAATCTAGGTAGCTTGAAATCTATGTGTTGGAGTAAAACTACTAGACCACAAGGTGGCAGCATTGCAATGGTTATTATTTAGACTTCTCTTCAGTAGCAACTCTGAGACAAGCTTAATGGTATAATGAGGTTTTGTTATTTTTTCATTATGAGAGATAGAATTGTTTATATACCAAAAACATACACTCATCCTGTGAGATATATTCACTGTGAACAGCACTACTTACCATTGGTCCCTGCATCACACCCATCTGAGCACCTCCAGCCTTCTCATCAAAACCTCCAGCCATCTGAGCAGCAAAATTCTGTAAAACACAAAACAGACAGAGACTGAGAGTCAATTAGGATAGTGTATCCTGGCTGAGCTGCTTGGGCTAAGTAGGTCATTACATACAGCAGCAAGTGAAGAACATTTATGGTAGTTCAGTTGCCATGAAAGAAAATAGGAAGAATACATTTGCCTGCTAAAGTAACGCACTATTTTCACCCTTCATGATTCTGTAAAAGCATACTATACAAGTAAACTGCTGTCCATTTAGGACAGTAGTGTGCCTTCACATGTTTCAGTCTTTCTTCTTTGAATCAAAACCGAATAAACTAATTTTGAGTTTCCTCTACTGAACAAGACAAATGAAGCTGAAGAAGTCTCAAAGGAAGCACAGTTATTCATTCATTCATTCATCAGTTCAATTCACCCTGTAATTTGCAATAGTAGAGAACACAATGGGTTTAGTGATGCTAAAGACATAAATAATGCTTGTGATTTATATCAACAATTTACCATTAAGTCCTCTCTATACATTTAGACCTCTGTTTTAAATGTTTCTTCCTAACATTGTGTTATACATACATATGGTATTAACAATGTGGTGTTGGGACTTAAATCTGAAGGAAAAAAGGTGGTTTTGTAAAACTGTTTATGCCATGTGTTACAGAAGTTCCCTCAGACTCACCCCTCCAAGTCCTGGTGGTCCGGGTGGGCCAGGGGGTCCGGGGTTCCCAGGGGTGCCAGGCTCACCATCTCTTCCACGAGGTCCTGCATTTCCCTAGGGAAAAACAGAGAAGGTGATTTTCTTTAAGTTCATCAGGAGTACTAAAGAAGATTTCAGGTCAGATCTGCTTTTTTTAATCAATGCCTTTTACAACCAAACATTTGCAGAAGAAGCCTCATATCTGTTGCATGATGAATATATTTTGATGTTCCTACACACAAGTAATTAAAACACTGCAAGCTCACACTATACAGAACTCTGTTAGTTCAATTATTAGAATTATCAGAACTGTTGTTGCTTGAACTAATCTTTGGTATACCAATTCTGAAATCCCACATTAATAGGAGACAATTTCTTCTAAATGATATACTGAGTAGATCGGTGGAGAAGATGGTGTTTTTTGGGCACAGTGTGTTGTCTCTTACCTTATCACCCTTAGCGCCAGCTTCTCCACGTACTCCCTGCTCACCTGGGGGGCCCTGCAAAAACAAATCTATTTGTCTAAGTAAGATTCCTAGGATGGCCATAACTATTCAGAGCAAAAACCATATTATTATCTACCAAAAAACAACCTAATCAAACAATGCTTGGATAGGTGTAGAATTAATGTAATAAACGAAGAAATGTCCCCTTTTAATCTCAATAAAATGAATAAAAATGGATAATATTTACCATAGGACCTGGTGGTCCCTTTGGTCCTACAACCTGCACAAAGGGCAATAAAAAAGATTTTGAAAATGACTCATCTTCATTACAAAACCAATCACTCACTTTGTGTCCAGTTGGAACAGTTTCTGAACAACTTAAATTAGAGAACATTCCAGCTTTGTAGGAGGTGGACAACAAGCTAATCTGATGAAGATTTAGTTTGACAGGACAAGTTTTGTTAAAAACATCACCTCGTCTTAACCTCTGGAAATGGACTGACTTTGTTCACCTGACATGTGCACTTGCAGCAAAGTTGCTGATAGGATCTAAGAGGATTTGATAGGGTTCATTATGTCCAAGGAATG
Organism: Etheostoma perlongum; assembly: GCA_026937815.1. NCBI lineage: Eukaryota > Metazoa > Chordata > Actinopteri > Perciformes > Percidae > Etheostoma > Etheostoma perlongum. The sequence continues at coordinate 10,173,304 of CM049377.1, forward strand.
TGGGGTTTTTCCTCATGTAATAGAAAGTTCAATGAGGGCTTGTTGGACATTGTAGTTAGCCAGAGAGAAACTACCACTCTAATGATCCAAAATGTTTAAAACTCAAGAAAATGTGGGATTATCAATAAATAATGAATGCTACACTTTTTCAGTGTTTGAGAATAACTCAAAAAGTCAAGAGAGAAATGTCAAATTCAACAAACCAAGTACTTGAGAAATGTGTGTATTGTATAGGTAATTGTTACGTAAATGATTGGGCACAATGAAGGACATATAAAGGTCCTAAATAAGAAAACAAAAGTCTGTAATTATTTATTCCAAGTAAAAGCAACAGAGAAGCAAAATGTGTTGTCTGAGCAAACTGAACACTCAGGCAGGTAATGAGTTTGTGTTTAAAGAAGTTTAGAGTGGACTTCACTGCAGAGGATTCATACTTACATCTGCAATCTCTCCTGGTTCACCTTTCTGGCCCTGATTGATAAGAGAAAGACGTGATATCAGTGGGCTAAACAACTTTACTGAGAAACAAACTACTTCAAGCTTCAGATTTTATAAGAAAATGTTATTGTATAATGTTTGCATACTGTTACTTGTTGAGTGAATGGATATCAGTCAACCTACTGCCTCACCTTAGCACCAATCGTTTCTGGTGTTCAGATGGATGTATGAAGGGGAGGAAAAAGAACAGAACATTAAACGTGTACAAGGACAAACAACTCAGACACTTGATTGATTTGAATCCTAGTTTGTGATTCTTAGGAAAGGAGACCTGCAAGCAAATCTAACTATGCTAAAGTGATCAAAAACCATTCACCAGACCCAGAGGCAAAGAACCCATCCAGATTATACAGTATAAATGGTGAAATGTGACTCCAAGAGGGATGAAGCAGAAGAAACATGGACTAGTAGATAAGAATAATGTATTTATATCCAATCATTAAAGCAAAAAAGTGAAAGTAAGAAAAAGGTAAGCAAGCTTTAACAGCCAAGCAATTCTTATTAAATAAAGCATGGCAGCCAGTGCCAGTAAGCTTTTTGATAATGTTGTATATTGTGTAAATTTATACCAAATATGAGGGAATGAATTTATGTTTTCAGTAATTTTAAACTTATTCTTTTCCTGATGGATAAATCAGTCAAAATCATTGTCATTTTCATACACCAGGAGGTCTCTTAGGACGCCACAGGACTACAGTTGCTCCTGACAAGGTTTTGAACCTTTGACAGGTTCATCTATAGAGTCTTGACATGACATAAAAGTCTCTGAAGACACCTTTATGTTGTAGAAGATGTCCAAATGAGTCAATTAAATCATTGAGTTGAGGCTCAGTATGGATGTAGGCTTCATCTTAGTCATGAGGTAAAAAAGCAGAAGGTGTCTCTACACGTTTAGGTGAGAACCAGAAAACACATCTCAGGATTTATCCAATTCTTCATGGAATAGGCTTTCATTGGGAATAAGAGATCCTGATAATGTGGCTTATATGGTCTCCATCCAAACCAAGCATGTAGAGGCCCACTTTGGAATTGGGAACATCATTAACGTTACTGACTTATTCCAAATCATGAAAGTAAAATGTTTTACAACAGCCAAAAGTATTAAACTAAATCAAGAGATCAGTGACTGCTGCTGCTCCAATCAGGCAGACTATTTAGATCCTAAGGCAGTTCCCCATTCAAAAGTGTAAGCCAGGGTAAGATAAATGCAAGCTAAAAAAGTAATTTATTTATGGGTATTTGAATAAATAAATTACAACCAATGGGGGCACTGGCATCAGCAGGGCAGATGGGACAGCACTCTCCAGATGGGATGAGAGGGTTGGCACATTCTTTGATCTCCTCGCAGATTATCTCATCACACAGAACCGCTCCGCCGTCACACACACAGATACGACACGGCTCGGGCTTCCACACATCCTTATCATTATACTGCTGGCCGTCCTGGATGCAGCCACCTGCCTCCTGTGGGTGGCCAGCAGGGGGCGCGTGGCAGGTGGACAGAGAAGGAAGAAAGAGAGGATGGTTCAAGAGAGAATTAGATAGGAAAAGGAATTGAGGTTTATACAGTGTTGAGGGTTGGTAAAGCAGATGTTAAAAAAGAGATGGAAGTGGGAGTAAGAGGATGAAAGGGGGTCAAAAGGCATGGCAAGGAAATGGGAGGAGTAATAGCAGTGTGGGGGGTAAGATGGAGGAGTGGTTAGTGAATAAAGGAGGAAAGAGAAAGATAAAAGTTCTCCTGTATCAAATAACAGCTCTGAACACTTCGTAAAGTACTGCAGAGTACATAAAAAGTCACATTCAAAAAACAGCATAACATGATAAAACATACGAGTGTGATTGCATGATGTTAATGAATAGAAAGTTCTTTGTTCCTTTGATGCTGACAAACAGGTGGTGGTTTGACCCAAAATACACTGGAACAAATCAGTAGCTGTGGACTATAATTTACAAGTTTTAAAAATAACTCATTGAGCAGGCAAGAAAATGCTGAGAAAAGTTTTAGTATGGAGATTTTTATAGCAGCATAAAATGTGATGTCAACAAGAGCCGCAGTTAACAGTTGTGTCTGAAGTTCTAGTTGAGGTATTTCACATCGTTGGCTGAGTATATTTAACCTGCAGGCCTGCTTTCCTGCTCGTATGAATGAACCTCTCTTACAGGGTACTGTGTCCAATTGACAAGCTGCTGCCTTAAGTAAACACTGGGTCCTTCTACAATTCTCCATCTGTATCCCATGGCTGTGTCAAGAGCAGTGCAAACACTTTGGGGAATTAACAATGGGTGATTTGTTTAATGTATATATAACTTAGGGCTGGGTCTATTAACTGCTGTTATTTATTTATCCATATTTGTGAAAGTGATACTTAGCCCAAACATGTAACAATGAGGTTTAGTTCCTGAACTGAAATATTTGCTTTCTACTTCCCCACCACTTCTGTTATTACAATATATGGGTTTATGTAATGCTAAAAGCTGATTAAGGCTACAAGCGAGGGAATTGGAAGCACTAACGTGAAGTCCATCTTACTATAAATACAACTATATGTCCATCATCTGTTGACTCCCTGCTGTGCGCTCCCTTCCTGCTACCCTTTGAGCCTGCTAGCCTGGGGTCAAGCATTCTGGCCCTGTCACTTCACATCATCAAAACCCCCAAATCTGCTCCAGCCAAATCATGTGGGTGAGGTTTACTTATATTGTTTACATGTCTTTTAAAACAGTTAAAGAGAAGAAAATCAAGAAAATCCTGATTTGTCTGTCAATCTTCAGACGTTCAGAAGTGTTTATGCAACATAATGGTAGAAAAAAACTAATCCAACGGCATTTAATGCATATTAAGCAGATCTACAGCTGAAAAGTAGGACTACAGAATGAGCAAACACAGCAGTGTGGGCTGAGCAGCAGGACCCAGGTGAGGACAAACAGACACTTGTTCACCTGGTCCTCCATCCCACGCAGATGTGCCTTGACAGCCTCACCTTTCCTACAGAAAGAAATGGACTGGCTTATTTGGAAAGACTATTGGTAGCCGGCTTGACATCATGCAACTACAAACAAACAACTACATAACTGTAGAAAGCATGTAATGCTGGCCATAGCACAAAAAAAAGAGTTGTGCGCTTCCTGTTCTTCATTTGACATCAACAACACTGGCATTGTATCTGCTTCCCACTATCCTTCTGAGACATCAGGTAGAGAAGATTGGGAAGGCAAAACGAAGTTGGTAATATCATCAGAATAAAGATCCGCATTTTTTTTGTAAGTAAAAAGAAAAGAGTCAAGAAAAACTTGCAACTTACGGTCGTCCTCTTCCTGACATCTGACCACGGATAGTAAAACAACTTGGAATGCTACAAGTAGCAGAACAGTCCTTGAGTCCACAAAGCTGAACATGTCTAAATATTAGACATGCAGTAGCTAGGGTGAGAAGTGAAGGATGAGACCAGGCGTTCAGTCAGTGGTGTGTTAAGTGTGTGTTCCCAGAGACTTATGGCACCATGCAGTCAAACCCTCCAAAACCTAAGTGGAATCCAACGCGGGGCCCCAGCTGGCACTCTGCACCCACCGCGTCAGGGCAAGCACCGCGGTTTTATGTCCACTGTGCCTTGTATGGATCTTCGTATATTCCAAAATACCAGTCCTTCCCCCAGACCCCCTGTCAGGTTGAAACCTGAACCTCATCTCCCTCCCCTTCAATCCAGCAGCATCTACTCTCCCAGGGTTTTTTTTATAACTCAAGCCCTCCTTCTTCCCTTGACCTGCTTGGCCTGGCCAGGCCAAGAGATGCACCTTCACTTTCACATTAGAAAGGCAGCTACAAGTAGCAGAGCACAGGTCAAGCTCTGACTCAGCACATGCCATGGTGTCAGCTAATTCAAAAAAGCTGTCTGAAAAAAATGGTGACAGAACTTTTGGGTGAATTTCAGGGCAAATAATCTGTATTACAATGACCCAATTTGTAATTTTCTATAATGAAAGTAATAGCTTAGTAATAAGTACCCACTACTTTCAAGGTACATACTGAAATATGTTATGGTGTACATATATATATATACATACATACATATAATTATGTTAGATGTTTAAAGAAAATAGTTATTTACTGCTTGATCTTCATTTGGATGCTGATTAGACCAACTATAGTATTGTCTTCATCAAATTATCTTAACTATGTCTATGTATGTATCTTCTAGGATAGAACTTTATAAACCAAACCAAAAAAATGTAAAAGAGAAATATACTTGCAGTCTATTTTGTTTTTACCCAAAAAATATTAGACACAAAATCACTGTGATTAAACATAATTTTCCTCTAATTGCTGTGTAACTAAACTGGAAGAACTCTCTCAGACGTGTTGCTTAACTGAACATTGTGGCTTTTATCTGACTGCTAGATATAGCTAGACATTTTATTTGTATATACAAAGTCTCAAATACTCTAGCAAGCAAAAAAATAAATGCTAATGTTTTCGAAAATAATGAGGTGCCATGTGCAGTTAAACTCTCAGTGTGGGTCAGTGGGGTTGTTTGTTGCGGTCTAGTCTCATGGATTATAAAATAATCTGCAGACTTTAGACAACGTTAAAGTGTTGAGCTGACCAACCAAAAGTGCAGTTATGTCATGCTCACATGGTGGTCAAACTTTCTGAAAGCCTTGTCTGTTTGGACCAAGACCATTGGTAAGAGGTTGTGACATCCAGTTAAAAGAACAATCCAACTGTGGCTCACATAGTAGGACATTTTCCTTGAAATATAATTAAAAATGTTCTGCATTCAGCAAAAATATATTATAATCATGTCTAAGGATCACTTCCCCCCTATGTACTTCAATTGTCCAGTAGGTCTATAACAGGATTTGTTTACCTTCATAGAAACATTCCTGATAAAATAGCACATATATGCCAGAATTATCTATTATGAAGCTGAGCCAGAAGAGTGATGAAACGTCTGTGTGATCTTTATCATGTACCTCTCTCTAGATAGGCCAGGTGAGTGGGTTTGAAAGGGGGTCTTTGTCATGAGGAGAGGCACAGTAATTCCAGGGTCACAACCTTCTACTGAGCCCCCTTCATTCCACATACAGGAAATAAAGATTTAAAGCCACCATTTTAGCTCTCTTCTACCAGATCTATGAACTGTTTGGTATATCAGAAACAGAATCAGAATCAGAATCCGCTTTATTTGCCAGGTATGAGGACACATACAAGGAATTTTTCTTTGGAGCATTGTTACTCACACTGTGCTTACACATACAAAAACAATATTAGAATTATGTTTATGTAAGAAGTTGGTATAAAACTGTAGCCTGCTTTTACTCCAATTTCTTGCAGTCCTCATCCTCTGTGACTAAGAGTGATCATCATGGGACAGATCAGCACAGTACAGTATCCTGGTTTCGTAGGATCTTCTGGTTTTAGTAATCTCAAATTTACCAGGACCCTACAATCAGTGATGATAGTGATGAGTCCAGCAACAAAAACATTTCAGGAATTTAAACAGCCACTTACCCAGCTGAATAAATAATCAAAGGCCTTTAGACAATAGAGGGAGTATACAGTGCCATTCTGCTCTAACACTGTGTCTAGTTTGCTGTGTCAGGTCAAGTCTTTGTTGCTGGTTCACGTACAGAAAGATGAAGTTGCAGTACTGCTGGAAGGGGCTTTAACTTAGGGAATGACTGAGAGCCTGTTATATTACAGATGTTAACACAGGTACAGTACGCTTGAACAGCTCTTCTTGGAAAAAAGGCAGGAGTTCAGTACAGTACAGTAATAGCAAGAGAAACCAAACCACCCTGAACTCATAGCAGAAAAGAAAAAAGTGACTACAAAGAGCAGTGGATTATGCCTCGTCAGAAGAAGCTACTCTGAGGGAAAAGAGAACTCACATAAATCTAGAGATGCTAAAGAAATGACTGCCACCATTTATTGCATCCTACAAGTGCAGAGGATGTATAATCTCAAAACAAGAGCACAGCTGAGAGATGTGGAGCCATCCTTCTACATTCATCTGCCACTGCTCTATTTAAAACCATGTTGCAGCAATGTCACTGAATACCAAAGCAACTACAGATCTGTATCAATGTACAGCAGGAATACTGAGTTCATTTCAGCTCTACACATCCTTTTTTCTCTGGTGCTCTGACTGTACACTGCCTTCTGCCGTCTCCCAGCACACACAATAGGCCTCTGTGTGCACGGCCCGCGGAATGCTGCGAGATGGCAGGGCAGTGGGATAGCTGCATGGTGAGGATGGGGGTTGGTGGGTGAGGAAGGGTGTGGAAGCTAGAAGGATGAAGGAGGAGGGGTTGGTTTGAGGGTAGGGGAAGGGGAAGAGATGGCAGTGACGGAAGGAGGGGGGTGATTGGGGGGGGGGGTGACCTTTCACAACTGTACGGGTACACAGAGGCTCCAGAGGTCTAGAGGGTGTCTAGGTTTCGGCACAGTGACCGCAGCAGAGGGGTGGCTGTGGTCCTCTGTGTACACACAAACTGGTGATGGGAGGGTAGTCAGCCCCCACCTGGGGAGAGGAGAGGACAGACAGGCCCTGAGAGCTGACAGTGTCCCACAATGTATCCTGTCCCTCATGAAAAACTGACTTGTCTTGATGTTCTGGTTGTAATTAACCAAAAGGGAATCATCATTGGAAAGATAACATGCAAGTGCCAACAGCACACTCAAAGAGACCTGTCAGTGAAATAAAATCACCGCTGCCATGACAAAAGGAAAAGAAGTACCTTTAGGAAATAGTAACACATTTTGATGAGGACCCCCCCAAAGAGAATATTTAAATACTGTGATTTTACCATATGCAATGAATAGCCATGCCAGCACCCCCATGAGGCTGTAATGAACATTACATACCTGAAATTAAATTGTTGGATGAAAAAATATGCAAAACAACTTTGCTACTCCTGTCTTATTGCTGGGGCAGAAAATGTAAAGTTTGGCCCGAGGGCAAAGAGTTTATCCTTTGTACAACTGCCGTTTTAAGACATCTCAGACTCAGTTTGTCAGCCTCAGCTCTGTCAGACTTGACTCAACTTTCAGCTCATGTTTTGAAGGAAATATCTGTCTCTTTATCTGCTAAATGCTACACTATGTTCATCAGAAACTGAAACTGGAAATGGATTAAATTAAGTGTTTTAGGCACTTTGTCTTTGTGATAATAAAAGTCCAACATGAGTGGTGTGTGGTAGTTGGAGTATTGTTTGGAGACCCTGAGGGGCTTTGAAGAAAAATAAGCATCAATCCTATGAAAAGGCAAGGTAATAGCCAGGTGTAATGTGGATACATTATGTGTCCAAGTGCTTTAAATTGCTTTAGAACTAGTGAATATACAGTGAGGGGAAAAAAGTATTTGATCCTCTGCTGATTTTGTACATTTGCCCACTGACAAAGAAATGATCAGTCTTTAATTTTAATGGTAGATTTATCTGAACAGTGAGAGACAGAATAACAATTGTTACCAATTGATTTCTTGGTGACTACGGTCCCAGCTGCCTTGAGATCATTGACAAGATCCTTCCGTGTAGTTCTGGGCTGATTCCTTACTGTTTCCATGATCATTGCAACTCCACGAGGTGAGATCTTGCATGGAGCCTCAGGCCGAGGGAGACTGAAAGTTTTTTTTGTGTTTCTTCCATTCGCGAATAATCGCACCAACTGTTGTCACCTTCTCACCAAGCTGGTTGCCAAAGGTCTTGTAGGCCATTCCAGACTTGTGTAGGTCTACAATCTTGTCCCTGACATCCTTGGCGAGCTCTTTGGTCTTGGCCATGGTGGAGAGTTTGGAATATGATTGATTGATTGTTTCTGTGGACAGGTGTCTTTTATACAGGTAACAAACTGAGATTAGGATCACTCCCTTTAAGTGTGTACTCCTAATCTCAGTTTGTTACCTGTATAAAAGACATGTGGGAGCCAGAAGTCTTTCTGATTGAAAGGGGGTCAAATAATTATTTCCCTCATTAAAATGCAAATCAATTTATAACATTTTTGACATGCGTTTTTCTGGATTTTCCTGTTGTCATTCTGTCTCTCACTGTTCAAATAAATCTAACATTAAAATTATAGACTAATCATTTCTTTGTCAGTGGGCAAATGTACAAAATCAGCAGGGGATCAAAGACATTTTTCCCTCATTGCATCCCTTACCATGTTTATTACCCTACATTTTATAGCGTACACTAACTGTTCCAAATAAACTGTGAATAACAATTTATAGTTGCCATCTCTTTTTAAGGGTAAAATGTGTATTCCTAAAACTGTTACAATCACATTTTAGCAACTACTACACCCTTTTCTTCTTAAAGTCCCCAAAACTAGTTGTCCAAATTGGTTTCTAAACTAGGACTTTATCCAGACCTCCAGATTACTGAGCCTGAATCAAAGCACCAGACCCGGTATGTTTCTTTTCCTGTGTGAGGTGGAGGGGGGAAGAGGTTAAGTTTGTGCAGGCTTGGTGAGTGCAGCGAGGGGGGCTTTCTCACACAAGGAGGAGGATGAAGGGACAAAGGTGGCATTCATTGGCCCAGGAATGAAAAACATTTTCGACTGAAAACAGAGAAGCTACAACCAGCAAAGGTAGTGCAGAGAGGCCCTTGGTTAGCATGCACCCCATTGGAGAAGTTGCACACCTAGAAATGCAGAGGACACCAACAGAACCTAGGGAGGCCTTGTTTATTTGTTAATGGAAATAATACCAAGTTACGCTCTAAAGTCTGATTGGAAATAAATACTGCAGTCTGCAAGCACTTGAAGGGTAGAATGTGAATGTTAAGCATGTGTGCTGTAAAACTGAACATGGGCATGTTGGGCTATCACCAGTATCCTTGATCTCCTAGTCAATTCAAATTGTCTTTATAGGAGACGCTTTAGAAAGAGGAAAATGGAAAAATAGTATATGGAATGGAAAATAAATGGAAAAATAAAAGGAAAATGAAAAATAGTTCAAAAAGTAAGATAGGAAAAGATTTACATTTTCAAATGATTATAATGTTCTAAGATGCTCCATCACAGTCAGCCACTGCTTTCCTGAGGAGCATCTGACATCAAAGACAAGAAGCCAAGGCTCAATCTCAAGAGATCACAAATTATACAATAAATTGCGTTTGAAGCACCAGGAAACCTGCCAAAAAAAACTCTATGGAGAGAAAAGATCTCAGACACATGACTTTGATGTGTCCTCTCAACAAAACAACAGACTCGGAAAAAACAGAGACCAACCTGAGCATAGGGTCCTGGAGTGAGTATGCCACCTAGAGGACAAGATAGTAAGGTTTCAGTGCATCAGTGTGGAAAACTCACCACGGGGTGTCACCTTTTAGCATCAGTTGAAATGATTCTCTCTCATGTAAACCTGATTAATGACCGGTATTATTATATTATAATATTATATATCATTTAGCCTACTGGTATTACATTATTTAGCCTACTAGACTAGACAACAACACATTTACCCCAGTCAATGTTTAATCAAATGACTTATAACAGATTAAATATCTTGAATGAATGAATACTGACAACTGAAATCATGAAATATATAATATTCTTACTAATAGTAAAACATATATGTAGCATTATTATTACTGTCATCCTTATTATTACCACCACCACATCATCATTATAATTATTAATGATAATCACAAAAACCGCATCAGATTAATAATAATGTTGTGGTAGTATTAGTAGTAATTGTAATAGTTCAGCTACAGCAAATACTTTGCAAAGCTACATAATTGACAGAATATACCCAGGCTTGAATGGTCTCATTTCTGTGATAAGTATGTTTTTAAAATATGTTTATTGAAGGAATCGTTTATACAGGGGTTATACAAGATAACAATACAAGAGTTTTCCCTCTATGTTTTCGGAAACTTTCAGCAACTAAACAACAAAAGCCTGCAAAGCCTATGCCACCCCCACCCCTTGAAGAAAAAATCAAATAAAAATAAAAAGGTCTGTAAGAGAGAAAATATGAAATAATGACAGCATAGTGCATGAGACAAGTTCAAGAAAAAGAAAGAGAAAAGCTGCACACTCAAGTGCTAGGGGGGTCACTCTGGCCGTTATTTGTCTCACACGCTTCTGTCCATTTGACCAGCAGAAGATCTGTGATAAGAGTTAAATAAACTTGCTGCTGGAATATAAGTCCACTTGTCCAAGGACAGTTGTTTGGAGATGCTTGTTTGTGGATAGTGGAGCTCTTCCAGCCTTTTAACTCAATTTAAACTCAGTCTACAATCAAATATGGGCCACATTTATCACTACAGTAATGTATGTTGATACTGTCCAGATTGACATAATCCATCTGTTATTTTTCTTTGAACTTGGAATATAATACTGCAAGTTTTTGATAAAGCATTTAAGTGAAAAAAAATGCTAAGTAACCTATAATCCGAGACTAGACTAAACCAAATCCGAGTAGATATATAACTGAAGTATGAACGTTTTTCCCCTTGTTAATCAGCAGCTGCAGTAGAAAGTGATATCTAAATCAAACACCTGTTTGGTTTCAGAAGCTGCCGGTTACTGACCCCACCGTCTAAACAGCCCCGCCCCCCATCCTGTACTTTATCCAGTCTGTAAGTGACAGCAGCTGCTATTAAAGCTCTGAGGACCAAGGGGCATTGGTCACAAATATCTCACTAGATCAGCTACTAGGAAAAAAAATACTGAATTATTAAATATTAAGCCCTACTTATCACAATGCACTGTCTGAAAAGTCTGAGGAGAGCTAACCCGGGAATCTTACAGCTATTTAAAAATGCAGGGATCTCCGCCAGAGTTGGAGCTGACAACATTGTTTTGTCCAGGACGCAGCAACATGTTCCCTGCTGGGCTGCAGCATCACCCCACGCACACAAAGCCTTTCACTACCAGAAAGACCCTGATGTGGACCAAGGACACTTCAAGTAGGTCACACGACTGTCTCTAGATGAATAAATCACCATTAATTAGCCAAAACATTCCCACATAATATCAATGAGTGAAATGCCAGGTGTATTGTCTAGTTGCAGTGGTCTCATAATTCATGCTAGTAGCTAACAACTTGAGTAACTCCTACCATATCATCATCAAACTTTTATAAATATGCAGGAAAATCTTAAAATAAGTTTTTATTATCTCTAAAATGCAGCATTGGCTAATTATAAGTTCAACTTTTTCGTTTTGAATATATTTTGGGAAATACTCTTACCGGTATTCACTTTCTTGCAGAAATGAGATGATCGATACCACCGAAGCTGCAGCTAGTTTAGCTCATGGAGCTATATTGGCTTAGTTTAGCAATCCGGCGGAAACAGCTAACGTTAGCATGTTTCTGTCCAAAGGTTAAAAAACAAACCCCAGCATTTCTAAAGCTCATAATTAGCATGTTCTATATTGATTGTTTAATTTGTACACAAACGAACGTGTACGTTAAAGTTGTGGGTTGTGGGTTGTGGGTACAAGCCGTTACGAAGTTACTGCGCCCAAGCCGCTGGTTGCCCGGCAACATCAGGCTAATGACAAGATTTAGCTTAGCTAGCTAGTGCGCCCTGTCACGCAAAACCAATCAGTTTTTGTCAAGGCTAAGCAAACAACATATAATGTGTTAATTGTTGAGGTGCTTGTACCCTGATTTTTTTTTAGAGGAAAGTAAACTTTCCTCTTGCTTCCATTCTTTATGTTAGCTAATGTTAATTAACATTAAATAACATAAAAGTAGCCTGATAAAGCAAACTGTGTACTATATACTATATAGCTACTGTAGAAATCCTGATAGTATTTAATTCATGGATTACAGGTGATGGCCTATCTCAAAAACACTCTGAACTGCGTCAATGGCTGGATTTTGGCCAGTATTTGTCACAACTGGCAATGTTGTCAACATGAACGTTGAACCACTGCTAAAGGTTTTGTCTTGATACATTGGAGCCACTCCTAATGTAAAGATCATAAAATTGTGTGTGTTGTTTGTTTTTGCAGGAGTAGGTTCATGTCCAGTATGGAGGATTTACTTTTCTACACTATCACGGAAGGCAAAGAGATGATCCCCTTGTCCCAGTTCATCACTGTGAGTCAACAACACACTCATACTTCCCCCGTCATGCCATGGACTGTTTTGACTTTCCATGACACATGGTCATACAAACACGCTCTGCCCTACAGCAGTATTGTATTTCCCAAAAGCACCTAAGAATTTAGTTACATAAACCTTGGAGACTGATGTAGGTGCACACAACAGGAATCAATAGTGTCTCCAGCTGAATGCAGGGTAAAGTTTAGAAGGTGTTTAGGGACTTTCTCATGTAATAGGACTAAATATAGTAGGTGTGACAGTGAGGTAATCATCATCAGATAACAACATGCATTTTTCATATTGAAGTGTAATTATTTTTGGGGGTTAAATTTACAAGAATTTCTTAAAATGTTGAGGTTGCAGCAAATTAGATTAAAGGCATTTCATCTAAACCTATGGGCTTATTTAGTGACTAGATTGTAAGGAACATATCTCCCTATACATGGGCCCCACACACACACTCATACACACACACACACACACACACACACATTACTGAAGAGATATCAAGCTTCTGCGATTGTGAACCTGTACAGTTGTGCATATCTCAGAAGATGAACATGACAGACTGTGTTTTTTGTGCTCTCTGATAACTAACAAGTTGTTGCAAATCACCACACCCTCATTTAGCTTCATGTGGTGTGCAACCTTTTAGACAGCATGAACATCTGGTGACCTCGGTGCCTATGGCAACTCAGTCATTTTAAAAAGGAGCATGCATTTAGGAGAAGAGACTTGTGTCAACACATATGGCTTGTTGTCACACCACAGATGACTGGATGTGTTTGTAGAGGTGCCTTGGTGAGGGCATAGAAAGTGTCAGTATCAATGTGTGTATATCACTGCAAAAACAGTCAGCCGAACAAGCCACTTAGAGTCATGGTCAGCCTACCAGAGTTATGGTTTGTAATTTCAATTACTGTTGTAGCAATGGCAAGATAGGATGGGAAATCACTGTACTAGTATCAGGAAAATGAAACTGAATTACAGAAGGTTTTGGAAACAAGTTGGTGAGGTAAGATTATAAAATGTATCTCCTCCGAAACAGTCAAAGTGTATGTATGTATATACTATATAGCACGCTAACACACTTTAATGGAAAATGTAACTGATGATTCATTATAGTCTTGATTAGTTGCTATAAAATATCAGAACATAGTAAAGAAAGACGTCATTAGAACCTCCAAGTCCAAGTTTACTTGTACTGTAAATTGCTTGTTCGGTCCAACTAACAGTCCTGAAAGTCTGAACCATGATCCGGACCAAGGCTCATGTTTTTGCTGCATTGTGTACATGCAAGCAAACTAAAGAACTATACATGACATAAATATGTGCTGTTGTCATCACATACGTGAGCCACGTCTCCCGATACTTGTAATTTGAATGGTTTGTAGACGGGCTTCGCCATCTTCTCATATGAGTTTTTTCCAACTGACTGCTACTCTCCCCGTGCTACTTTGTGTTTTGTTGTGTTGTTGAGAAGAAAGGAGACAGAAACATTACTTGGGTTTTGAGGAGCTACAGCATTTATTCAGAGACACTACACTAACCTACATTGTATATTTACTACCACTTAACAAGTAAACTGCTAATTTATTCTCTGCTCTGATTGCTGACAGCTGTCTGCTCTGAGCACCTCCACTGTCACTCTCTTGCTAAACCACACACTACGTACACACTAAGCACTGAGCTATTCCTTAAAAGAGCTACGCTTCTCTTATAACAAGACGATAGCTGGCAGAATCTTGTATTTAGTCCGAAAGTCCGAACAGTTAAAAAAAAAGGCCTGTAATTTTGGTTTGGCTCAAACTGAAAAGTCCAAAAATCCTGACCAAACAAGGTCGGTGTGAAAGGCCCCTAAGAAAACCAGTACATTTAGAACCAATGCATTTGTATCATGTGTTTGTAAAATCACTTTTAATAATTCATTTATTATCAAAATTGTTTGTGATTAACTGTTGATTGACTAATCAATTATTTAGACTACCATAATCCTTTCAGCTCTACATGACAATGTGTATTTAATAACAGTTCATAAAGATATAAATATACAAAGCATATGGGGTACTGTGCTATTTCATCAGGTAAGATATCAGGTAATAAACTCTATAGCTTGCTAGCCAAACTATCATTCACAAGGCATATCTATGTTTGTTTTGTGTGGTTATACAAAATCGGCTCAGATCCCTAAACAGAAATCTTTCGGTTGATGGATAAAACTACAATAAGCACACACAAAACTATATGGGCAGCCCCAACTTAGGCATCTCCTGCCCTGAAGCTAAGAATCACTCACAGACATTCAATAACAGCAACAGCAAGTTACAAAACATATTCAATCTACCACGTTCCTCTTTTTTCTTTTACCTTCAATTAAGATCAGCGCTCAAGGCATATGGTGTCCCCTGGCAGAGGGCTCTGCCCATCCATCCTATCCAAGAAGTTATTTACTATGCAGCCAAAAAACTTTGGTATGGTATCAAGGCTTTATCAGTTCTTGGTGATATCTGGCCACTCTGGCCTTCCTATTGAGAGGATCTGGGTATGTGATTGCCCAAGACTGAGTATCAATCTTGACTGGCATATGTCTGGTCTAACATTCCAGAAGCATCACGCAATCCAGACCATCAGCAGATTCACTACAATTTCATTCATAGGACATATCTCACCCCTCTGAAAATGCATCACATGAAGATAATTAGCAGTCCTTTATGCACGTTCTGCCCACTAAAAGCTCAAGGTACACATCTTCACATGTTCTGGGTTTGCTCTCGTCTTGGTCAGTTCTGGAACAATATTGCATCCAAAACATCTACCCTGATTAATGATACTGTACCTGTTACTGAACTGTTACTGTCAATGTTTTGATTCTTAATGATCTGTCAGCCCTCCAGTTCTCTAAACCCAAAAACAAGAAAAAAAGAAGAGCAACAGCAAATGGTTTGCTCACTGAATCAGTTATGTAATGAGATGACTCTGGAGCTGATCTGTGGGCTTGTCGGGAGGGTCGTGCACATAGTGTCCCCAAAATAGACACACGTGGTTCACATTGAATGTCAGCTTGACGTGTGACTTAAGCGAGGGATTCCAGTAATTCAGTCTACACCTGTATTTCTTCCTAAATCCCATGTGGGCAACCCCGAGGCTTTGAAGTTCCCTAACTATATCCATCTACACCTTTGATATTCTGCTAATTGACATTACATTAACACTGCTGTCCGTGACCCAAAGTGTTTGATAATGTCTGTCATCTATGACTCCCTTTTTTTCTCTCTTGTGTATTAATTGCTCAAAACAACCTCATCTTCCTCTTCTCCAGGCTTTGAGAAAAACAGGTTTGTTGACATCTGACCCTCGGTTGCGTGACTGTGTCCGTCAGATGCGACAATCCTCACGTGACTCTGCCGGGCCAGTCATGATGGACCAGAAGCTCTTCAAACGGTGATAAAAGCTATGTTTATTTATGGAGAAATAGTTATGCACACAGTTATTCAAAGGGGGAGTATTCAACTCCTTTTTGTATTTGTTTAAAGAAACACTCAGTTTATATCACTGCTGCATAACCAGTTTTATATGGTGTGAATTTGTTATTTAGTTTTCCTCTTACTTAGAAATTGCATATTGAATGACAGTGTGCATGATAAGGTAAGGTTAAGTCTTTCATACTTTATTGTGGTTAAGTAATAGAGTAAAAGTATGTGGTCAACACTATTTCAGTCTAAGAGACTGACAGAGACAGGTGTTTTATAGCTGACAGCTGCTACTAGCCAAATTCACATGCACACGTGGCAGCCAAAGCAGTAAATTGTCCAGAAAGGCAGAGTGGTCTCTAGGGCTGTTAATGAAGGGGATCATTCTGGTTGAGCTCCAGACTGTGTTAATAACATTAGTAGACTCAATGCATCTGTAAGCTCCATACAGATTTCTGTCCAAATGGTATAATTTCGTAAGTGTAATTCACTCAATCCCATCCTTTGGCCTGGAAAAGCATGAGGGCAGTCTGGTAGTCTTTGTCAAACTTAATTGTCTGTGTTCATTTTCTTTGATTTGTAAGGTTATCCTTTCCTAAAGAACACTCAAAAGCTCACTATAAATATGCTACGAGAAATAGAGAGAGCTACTGTATCTCCTTTTTTTTTAAAGAAAAAGACCCATATGAATAATGCAAGCTCTTTTCACTCTCTTCTCTAAAACCTCACTCTATCATCGCCTTGGATTATTGAGGTCTGCGGACCACATATTTTGGTTCAGACCAGCTGTGAATGCACATACGTTCCTTGAGAGCATACCTCATTACTGACCTATGATATAACCATGAAAATCTATAAAAACTACAGTATTAGGATCTGCTGGTATAGGCAGGTGTGTTTGTTTACCCTTTTGCTGGGTAAGTATCGGTTGGAAAAAAAGGGAAAGTGCATACAGGAGGCTTATATTACAATGCCTGATTATTAAAAAATGATTAGGCATATTAATAATAAAAATAAAATGCTATCTATCCATATACAGCTGTGTTCAAATAATAGCAGCACAACACCACTAACCTCATAAATCATAGTTTTTGGTAGAAATTATATTCTTACATGGCAAATAATTTACTAGTCTGTGTAATAGAGTCATAGAAAACCAACAGACCCAACAGTCATGACACACATGCCGCTCATTCTGTGTAAGTGAATCTGTAATTGAAAGGGGAATGTTCAAAATAATAGCAGTGTTGTGTTCAATGAGTGAGGTGATTGATTCTGTGAAGAAACAGGTGTCAATTATGGCCCATATTTAGGGAAGGAAGGAAGGAAACAAATGTTGTGCATGCTGGTTATAGTGCATTTCACACTGAAATACTCAGCAAAATGGGTCGTACCAGACATTGCTCTGAGGAACAGTAGACTTTGATTAAAAAGTTGATTGGAGAGGGGAAAACATATAAAAAAGTGCAGAAAGTGATATGCTGCTCAGCCAAAATGATTTCAAATGCCTTGAAATGGCATCCAAAGCCTGAATTCAAGCCATAGTACACTGTGAAGACAGTAAAGCATTGTGGTGCAAACATCATGTTATGGGGATGTTTCTCATACTGTGTTGTTGGGCCTACTTATTGCATACCAGGGATGATGGTCCAGTTTCAATACATCAAATTACTTGAAGAGGTTATGTTGCCTTATGTGTGTAAGAGCAAATGCCTTTGAAATGGGTCTTTCAACAAGATAAGGACCCAAAACACACCAGTAAGCGAGCAGAGTCTTGGTTCCAGATGAAGAAGTTTGATGTTATGGAGCGGCCAGCCCGATCCCCAGACCTCATTCCCATAGAACACATCATAAATGCTTTTTCTGAGGCAAAACCTAGTAATGCAAAGGAATTATGGAATGTAGTTCAATCAACCTGGTGTGGAATATATGTTCACAGGTGCCAGAATTTGGTTGACTCCAACTAAATATGCAGCTAAATGCAACTAAATATTAGTGCAGTGATTAAAAGTAAAGCAAACCCTTGAGACATTTTTCAGTTAATACAGTAGTTTTAATTTGTAAAGAACAGCCTAATATTATTTTTCTTCACTTTCTGTAAAGGTATAACACAAACTTGATCAAGTTTGGTCTTGTTTTGATTTGGAATTGAATGTGTGGTGTTCCCAATGCATTGATGTTATGGAATTAAAAGCTATTCTAAGGATTTTGAGCATTCACTTTTTCAAACACACTATTTGCTGCTATTATACTGAACACATCTCTAATTACAACTCGGGGTTAACTAGTTAACATAACTGTTAGCTTACTTGCAAAGGTTACATTAGCCATACTAGCCCATAGCTCTTGGCAAGCCTTACTTGATCATATGAAAGGTTTAGTTCACCCAAATAAAAAAATAAAAACTATTTTCTCACTTATCTCTAATGTTTTCTGGACATAGAGGTAGCTTTGTTTTTTACTTACAGAGAATTGAGATATCAATCTCAGACCGTATTGCCTCCACACTGATGCAATGGATGTGAATGAAATTCATTTAAAAATTCTACAGCATGATGTCTTTCTGTAAACAGTGTCCCTGTTACTCTGGATAATCCACAAGACACACTGGCAACAGTTATTATGAGGACTATTTTTTCAGTAGAAGGTTTAAATTAAAACTGTATTATTCAAATGACCCAGGGAAAAGACTTTGAAATGCACAATTTCAACACTGTGAGCACCAAAATTGAAAATTAAATTCTCTTCTCCTGCATCCGAGCGGCGGCAGAGATCTTAGAGGCTGACATCTCAGAACCTAGATGAATAAAACTACAATTATCTGTGTGTTTATATAGCACTAGGGGTTAGTTGTTTGGTTTGATTTAGTTTGAGTATTTTTGTGGTTGCACTTCACGATCTGTATTTTGAAGTTCGTGCAGTGTTCTTGGAAATTCTAGTTATGATATTTTAATGTTTAATAATGTGTTCTCTTGTAGGTGTGTGGGCAACAACATCATGCTGCTGACTAAGGCTTTCAGAAAGAAGTTCATCATTCCAGACTTTGAACAGCTGACCCAGCACATCAATAGGATGTATGACAATGCGCAAAAGCAGGAGGCAGGACAAGTAAGTAATGAACAAACAGACATACTGATTCATTGTCTCCTCGTTCATTACAATAACACTCACGTGTCTTCATGCAGGTAGCTGATTACATTCCTCAGCTGGCTAAATTCAGCCACGATCTCTGGGGTGTATCTCTGTGCACGATCGATGGGCAGAGGTACTGTAACATCTTCACTTTAATGTGTGTTTCCATTCTGAAAACCTCCACCGTGTGTATTCACTTACTAACACTACTCCATTACATCCTCATGTCATGCAGACACTCTGTGGGTGACACCAAGGTTCCCTTTTGTCTGCAGTCATGTGTGAAACCTCTGGAATATGCCATCGCTCTGCACGAGTTGGGCAGCGAGCATGTTCACCAATTTGTGGGCAAAGAGCCCAGCGGATTCAAGTTCAACAAACTGTCACTAAATGACGAAGGTAGGTGGTTAGCGTAATCAAAAGTTTCACTCCAGTTATCCTCTCTACACATGAACAAGCACTGACAATAGTACAGTGACTAATCCAGGTTTTGTAAAAAATAAATCTACATGAAAGACGTATTTTCCCCTAGTATGTAATTAAGAAATCTTGGCAACTCTTGATCAGTAATTTCAACAGACTTTGGTTGTTGGCAAAACAAAGTTGATGCAAGAACAAGTTCTTATTTTACTGGGGTGAAAACTGTCCAGATGGACTTTTAGCCAAATTAAGTACGATTTTATCCCCTTACCTTTGTAGCCATTTGCTATTACATACCCTCTTCTAAAGCAACTGTATGTGTTTAGTTTTAGCTGATGTTAGGTTGTTAAGTTCCTCTGGTGAAATATCGGCTGTAATCTCAGCAGTTTATTTCTCTTGTGGTTAGGGGAAAGTGAGTGATAACATGCTCTTGTTTCTTGTGCAGATAAACCACACAACCCGATGGTAAATGCCGGAGCTATTGTCCTCAGTTCTTTAATTAAGGTAAAATCCAAAGGCATGTCAGCAATAAATACATTGATTTGATAGTAGATGCAGAGGTTTTCATTTAGAATGTACAGAAAACATAAAAGACAGTTGTCTGTCATTAATCATAATTTTAGGATAAAAAAACAAAGAGTGTAATCTCTGTTTTTAAACCCTGGTCTCACTAAATGTTTTTCCCCTTCAAGTGTTACTGTGCAGGGTTGCGTTCTGCTGCAGCCTCTTGCTGAGCTTAAACACAGTTCAAAGGGGCAATCATATAGTCCTTCAAAACTAATGATGAAAAACAAGAAACTAAACAAGATAACCAGACATGTTCCACCAATTAAAGATGATAACTCAGGAAAGAATTTCTTTCAATTAGGCACAACTATCCACTTGGACTCAAAGATAAGGGTTAGAATTTGGTGTTTAAAGGTCAAGGTTATCGTAACCTCACATAACACATTCTTTTGTAAAAAATTCATATGCTAATTATGACAACATTTCACACAAATGTCTATAAGAATGAACTGATGACATGTTATACCTAAAAGGTCAATGGGCAACATTTTGGTAGAATTTCAAGCTTACAAACTCATGCTGTGTAAGCTGAGGCAGTAGATCATAAGCTGTCTGAGGCAGAGCAGTAGTTTAACTCTAAGTCTCAATAGATGACAGCAGATGTATGATAAGACACTGCTGCCTCAATTGCCCCCATCCAGCCAAGGTCAGGGGAGGCAGTTAGACACCTAACATTATACACACAAAAACTGTTGTAGTGACGCACATAGAAACACTGGATAAGATGTTCTTTGACCCACAGATCAATGTGCTGCATGTGATTTGGGTTACCTACAACGTGACATGTTAGGTAGGTAAGAATAGTTGTTGTAAATGATCCAATAGAATCTTCACTATTTGGTAATCTTTAATCATGGATGTCTCGCATGAGTTTAAATACACCTTCAGGAGGACAGGAACTTGAGAGTTGGGATGGCATTTACTGACACTACACAGTGTTTAATTGGCACAGCTTAATCCTAATTCGACTTGATCGAGATTCAAAAAAGGCTAGTAGTTAACTCTAAATCGCAATTTATCCACTGTGGGACAAATAAAGGTTTTCTTATCTCATCTATCCTAACATTTGTGTGCCCCCCTTGAAACTGTGGTGATTGTTTAGATCTTCTGTGCTTCCGGGTTAAAAATATGTGTGAAGAAACCCTGTTTTGCTAAAAAATACATTTAATATCTTTGATTAAATTCCTTCAATGTCTTCACTGCATATATTTTATATGAGTCTCCACAGACATAAACTGCAACTTGACTGGTTTGTGGAGGCATACAACTGCGAGATTCTATATATATATATATATATATTTTTTAAACATTTCTCTTAGCTACATCCTTAGAAGAAACAGGAAGTTGTGCAAAGAATAGTTCAGGGACCTGTTTCACCAATTTTGCTAAATGAAAGCTGCGATGTGCAACCTGAAATCACTTCCTTCTTGTGTTAATTTTGACACATTTCACTCATCAAAACAAATATTGTACTTGTGATCAATGCATGAGCAAGTGACAGCCCTGGAGCAGTCACAAATGTAACCGCCACTATTTGCAATCTGTGCCACAGCAGAGCTTGCAGATTGCTTTTGTCCTGTAAATTATTAAGCTTTCTGGTTTTTGAAAATTACATTTTCATTATGGTTTTTGAAGGCCTAAATGATTGCATCGTTGAGTTCAAGCTCAGTGAGAAGCCACAGAATGCTTGTAGAATGTTTCTTAAAGCTGAAACTATTGGTGATGTTGTCTAATCACTCATCAATTTATTGGCTGGTCGTGGTGGCCGTAGCAGCTAAACAATGTGCATCCCCATCTGACTGACCAGGTTTTAACTTATTGTAAGACATGTAGTGGTGGACTTTATTGTTACGTTGTTGTCTCAGCTGACTGAAGAGATACTCTGGACTTTTTATCATATACAGTGGGTACGGAAAGTATTCAGACCCCTTTAAATTTTTAAATTTAAATTTTTTGTTTCATTGCAGCCTTTTTCCAAAAATCAAAAAAGTTCATTTTATTTCTCAGTAATGTACACTCAGCAACCCATCTTGACAGAAAAAAACAGAAATTTAGAAATTTTTGCATATTTATTAAAAAACAAAAACTGAAATATCACATGGTCATAAGTATTCAGACCCTTTGCCGTGACCCTCATATGTAACTCAGGTGCTGTCTATTTCTTCTGATCATCCTTGAGATGGTTCTACACCTTCATTGGAGTCCAGCTGTGTTTGATTATACTGATTGGACTTGATTAGGAAAGCCACACACCTGTCTATATAAGACCTTACAGCTCACAGTGCATGTCAGAGCAAATGACAATCATGAGGTCAAAGGAACTGCCTGAAGAGCTCAGAGACAGAATTGTGGCAAGGCACAGATCTGGTCAAGGTTACAAAAAAATTTCTGCTGCACTTAAGGTTCCTAAGAGCACAGTGGCCTCCATAATCCTCAAATGGAAGACGTTTGGGACGACCAGAACCCTTCCTAGAGCTGGCCGTCCGGCCAAACTGAGCTATCGGGAGAAGAGCCTTGGTGAGAGAGGCAAAGAAGAACCCAATGGTCACTGTGGCTAAGCTCCAGAGATGCAGTCGGGAGATGGGAGAAAGTTGTAGTAAGTCAACCATCACTGCAGCAATCCACCAGTCGGGGCTTTATGGCAGAGTGGCCCGAAGGAAGCCTCTCCTCAGTGCAAGACACATGAAAGCCCGCATGGAGTTTGCTAAAAAACACCTGAAGGACTCCAAGATGGTGATAAATAAAATCCTCTGGTCTGATGAGACCAAGATAGAACTTTTGGCCTTAATTCTAAGCGGTATGTGTGTGGAGAAAACCAGGCACTGCTCATCACCTGTCCAATACAGTCTCAACAGTGAAGCATGGTGGTGGCAGCATCATGCTGTGGGGGTGTTTTTCAGCTGCAGGGACAGGACGACTGGTTGCAATCGAGGGAAAGATGAATGCGGCCAAGTACAGGGATATCCTGGACGAAAACCTTTTCCAGAGTGCTCTGGACCTCAGACTGGGCCGAAGGTTTACCTTCCAACAAGACAATGACCCTAAGCACACCGCTAAAATAACGAAGGAGTGGCTTCACAACAACTCTGTGGCTGTTCTTGAATGGCCCAGCCAGAGCCCTGACTTAAACCCAATTGAGCATCTCTGGAGAGACCTGAAAATGACTGTCCACCAACGTTTACCATCCCAACCTGACAGAACTGGAGAGGATCTGCAAGGAGGAATGGCAGAGGATACCCAAATCCAGATGTGAGAAACTTGTTGCATCTTTCCCAAAACGACTCATGGCTGTATTAGATCAAAAGGGTGCTTCTACTAAATACTGAACAAAGGGTCTGAATACTTATGACCATGTGATATTTCAGTTTTTGTTTTTTAATAAATATGCAAAAATTTCTAAATTTCTGTTTTTTTCTGTCAAGATGGATTGCTGAGTGTACATTACTGAGAAATAAAATGAACTTTTTTGATTTTTGTAAAAGGCTGCAATGAAACAAAGAGTGAAAAATTTAAAGGGGTCTGAATACTTTCCGTACCCACTGTATGGGTCAGGTCCAGCAGTGAGGGAGTGTCTGTGTGTGTGGGTCTGACTGCAGGGGCGTCTGTGTGCTTCTGGCCAATTACAGACCTCAGAAAAGAAGTTGTGCAAGCCACCCTCGCTTGTGTGTGTTAGTTTGTGGAGGGGAACAATATTTGCATATAATTTGTATACATACTGAGGAGGTTGAAAGCTTGATTTCTTACACACATGACAAAGAAAGTACAAATTGATAAAAGCAGTTTTGACTTTTTGGCAATATTCATACCCTAGTGGGAACAGCTATACCTTCAAAAGTTTAAATGTCACAAATGTATATGTTTTGTTCAGAGAACCAGAGAGAAAACACCTGAAAGAAATACAGCAAAGTAAATTATTGACCATGAGGTTTTGCGTGAGGCCATTTCTTTAACTCACAGAAGTATTTGATATCCTTAACCTCATCATAGTCATTAAATATGAACGGGGCTACGGTCTGTAGTTAGTAACTTTACAACTCTGTAATATCCCTCCCTGGTCTGTGAAATTCAAGCACAAACATAAAAAAGCCCCTGGCCACAGTGTGCATATTGCGACACTAACTGAGGGACACAAAGACATCATGTACAGGTCATAGCTCTGCACCCACCAAAGACTGGACTAAAAACTGCTTTGGAGTCAAAGAACTCAAACACTGCCATCTATAGGGGCTCACTGACTGTTGGCGTACTTAAAACTGGCATCAGAATGTAATTTTTTCCCGCCTCTGTTGACAGCCTCATTCAAATAAGGCAGAGAGGTTTGACCATGTGAGTAAATGCTTTTCATTTTCAAACTTTTTTTGATTCCATGTATTTATTTGATCTTCCTACTGTACCAAGTGTAAATATAATGTCATTGCAGGTGATGGAGTTCTTGAAAAGCTTGGCTGGAACAGAGTATGTGGGCTTTAGCAATGCAACGTAAGTAATGTGCTTAAAGAAGTGCAACATTATTGTCCGGTGTCACATGAAATGTAACTTTCTGAATACCTGTTACCTTCTTGCAGTTTTCAGTCTGAAAGGGAGACTGGTGATAGGAATTATGCAATTGGTTATTACCTCAAAGAGAGAAAAAGGTAAGTTTTGGCAGTATTTTATGTTTAATTACAATCACCTTAACTGCTTGTTCAATGCTCAGGTTTTCAGAACAATTCAATGTTCTGACTATGTGCTGACTCAGGTTTTAACCCATGCAGTGCTTTCCTGACAATGCAGATATGACAGCAGCCCTTGACTTCTACTTTCAGGTATGAATCTTTGTCTTTAACATTGTTGTACTCTGTGGATGAACCTTTCAAGGAAAAGTTCTACATTTTGGGAAATAAGTCCATTATATATAAAATCACAAAATTAAAACACAAACAATCAGAATTTACCAAAGACCAAAAAGAAATAATAAATAAAAAAGGATAAGTTTGAGAAGGAGCAGGGGGAAGCATACAGCTTATTAGGTCCTGCCCCTACTTCAGAATATCATATTATTACAAAACAAATAGATATGCAAATACAGCATACAATCTTTCAGGTCTTACAATAATTTACAACAATATACAACAATACCATTACATTACAATTCCATTCCTGTGTTTCGGTCAATTCCTTTCTGTATTGATAAGTATTGATTTCTTTAGATTTATATCACTCTCAAGCCTGAATGATAAATAGGAAGCTACAGCCGGGACACGGTTAGTTTAGTTAGACAAAAAAACGTCCTCTGGTTTCTGTGCCACCTCACGGTTACAACAGGGCTCCAGGAAGTCACTGCACCCAGCCAAGAAATAGTCCAGCACAACTTTTGTTTTGTT
This sequence comes from Etheostoma perlongum, assembly GCA_026937815.1. Taxonomy (NCBI): domain Eukaryota; kingdom Metazoa; phylum Chordata; class Actinopteri; order Perciformes; family Percidae; genus Etheostoma; species Etheostoma perlongum. Next base: position 10,198,819 of record CM049377.1, read on the forward strand.
TTAATTAATCAATTAATTCTTTCATTTATTTATTTACAGATTGGTTTTCTTACAGATAATGTTAATTTGCCAGGCTAGCTGTTTTCTACTATTTCCAGTCTTTTTGCTTTACTAAGTTAACCAGGCTGCTGGCTGTACTGTGATTTTTGGTATCTGTTTCTTTTTCAGTTGTGCTCCATTGAGGTGAACTGTGAGTCAGGAAGTGTCATAGCTGCCACACTGGCCAACGGGGGTATTTGTCCAATCACAGGTGAGCGTGTGCTGAGTGCTGAAGCTGTTCGCAACACCCTGAGCCTCATGCATTCCTGTGGCATGTACGACTTCTCCGGACAGTTTGCCTTCCATGTGAGTCACCAGATACTCAAGGATCTGTTTGAAAGAGTTGTTTCACTTGTTGCTCCGAGCACTCATGAAATGTTGAATCCAGGTTGAGACTTTTCTGTTTTCTCTTCTTGTTCAGGTGGGCTTGCCTGCTAAATCTGGCGTTTCAGGTGCTGTTCTGCTGGTTGTCCCCAACGTCATGGGTATGATGTGTTGGTCTCCACCATTAGATCGGCTCGGAAACAGTGTTCGTGGCATTCACTTCTGCCAGGTATGCAGTTGCCGTCACAGTTTAATTGATTTCTTTTATTTTTCTGTGTCTGTATGCTTCAAATATTCCATTTTAATCAACTTTTGATTCATTAGGAGCTGGTGTCTCATTTCAACTTCCACAATTATGACAACTTGAGGCACTTCACCAAGAAACACGATCCCAGGAATAGATCAGATGAAGATTCAGTAAGTTGTGACAGATGTAGACGCTGCAATTTTCATTCAGGCTAATAAGAAACATAAATATTTCTTGGGGAGACTTTTTTATGTAAAATGTTTAAGAAACAATCCACTATCGTGCAGTAATGTTAGCCTTTTGATCCATTAGAACAAGTCAGTGGTAAACCTGATGTTTGCAGCCTACAGTGGTGACCTCGCTGCGCTGAGGAGGTAAGTAAAGACTAAATCATATTTTCATTTTTTGTCACTAAGCTCCAACTCTAGACGAATATGACACAGTTGGATGATGCGATGTTAAAGGAGCAGTTTGACATTGACATACATATTCACTTTCTTGCAGAGAGTTAGTTTTAGAAGATCAATATCGCTTTCATATCTGTTTAATGTGAAGCTGTAGCTAGAAGCAGGTTAGCTTAAAAAATAAATCTATTATATTTTGTTTGTTTCATTTGTACCAATGAAGAAATTAAGTGAAAAGTTGTGTTTTTTGAAATGTCCTAACAAAAATGTTTATGAAATGTAACAACGTCACTATTTGCAATCCGTGCCACAGCAGTGTCCTGTGACAACCTGGCTTTTTTACATTTAATTAAACAAACAAGCTATAACATGTTAAAAATTGAGCTTAAAGGTGTTGGTAGACAGATTTTGTTACCTTCGGACAGAGCAAGGCTAGCTGTTTCCATTTACTTCCAGTCTTTATGCTAAGCTAACCATCTCCCAGCTGTAACTTCATATTTACCATACAGACCTGAGACTGGGAACTATTGGCAAGAAAACAACTAGGCAGAGTCACTATTCTTTTAAGAGTTAATTCTCTGCTCATTAAAAGATGTCCTTTCCATGTGTGCTCCCTCACTTGTCTTCTTTCTTTTGTTATCCCTGCAGGTTTGCCCTTTCAGCTGCGAACATGGAGCAGAGGGACTACGACTCTCGCACTGCGCTTCACATTGCTGCTTCAGAAGGTGACACTTCATTATTAGTTAATTCATTCTTCATTAATCTCAGTTTTGATATTCAAGCAGTTATTAATGAAATGTGGCTTTGGGGTTCCTCATGCACTGTTGTCTTTCAGGTCATTTAGAAGCTGTTATCTTCCTAACTGAAGTATGTAAAGTGAATCCCCACTTGAAAGACAGGTAGGAATTTCTAATATAAACTTTTTCATCTGATATTAGAATAAAAATGGTAGAATGGTAGACAAATATGCCCATCTCCATATTACTAACCATAACAATCCATCCATCTCCATATTACATTGTGGTTGCTATTAGATGGGGAAACACACCTCTAGATGACGCCATGCAGTTTGGCCATGATGTTATTGTTTCAGCCTTGCAAGAATACACAGACTGCAACGCACCATGCAACACAGAGGAGCAGAAGACCACACTGGAGACATACAGTACGTTAAAAAGCATTGTCTAAACTAGAGACGGTCCAATACCATTTTTTGTTTCCTGATTCCCAGTGATGTAGTCAAATGTATTGTAGTTGGTATGTTGTACTGTGTATATATTGGACAGAATCTGCCTTTTGGGGGGATGGGGAGGGGTCTGGGTGTCATTCCCCATGGAGGTTTCAAGCATCAACGACTTAATTTCCTGTATTCGGATTCACTTTTATGCACCAATTTACAGAGGAAATACCTCTAGTCATGGCCTAAAGGTTAAAGAAGCGAGCTTGACCAGGAGGTCGATGGTTCAATCCCCGACCGACAGGATGAAATCTGGGTGGGGAAAGTGAAGCAGCGCTTGTCCCTCCCTCATTACCACCACTGAGGTGCCCAACCACTCTATTGGAGCTGCTCAGTGGCCAGCAGATCAGACTGTGGTTGTACTGGGCTGCTTCCAGGTATTAAAGTGTAACTGTGTGAATGTGACAGGTTGTCGTTGCAAATGAGAATTTGTTCTCAATTGACATACCTGGATAAATAAAGGTTAAATAAAATTGGCTTGTGTTGCAATTTTAACAAACTGTTTTTGTGCTAAGCATCTGATAGAACATGCCACTATGATGTAAATATTTGATATAGTCTGCCTATTTATTGTTAAAATATATTTTGCTTCATTGATGTCATTTAATCAGGGGATTTTATGGTCCTTTGTAATATATATTCCCTAAGCTGCTATATTAATTAACTAAATAGGTGATACTGTTGCATATGTGCCTGTGACACTGGAAGGACTGTTTCATTGTAGTTCATTGAGGCTCATAGGCCAGTTTATTCACTGCTGATATCTTGCGTTGATATGTTTGTTTTCTTTATAGCACTTTTTTATTGGTCACTTATTAGAGAAACATCTGCATATTTCAGGTGCTGATAGCAGTGCACTATTGGGTTACTCTTACATAAAATACATAAATCAATTTATGTAAATGAGTGTTGCAAACTAGACACACAAATGTTTAAAATTTGACATAAGGAAATTAAAGCTTTTGCTTGTTAGCATGTGTATACAGTATGTGTATGTAGTGAACTACATAGAAACCAGACACAAAGTCATGTGATAAAAAATGCAATATTCTACAGTTTAATGATCTCAAATGAATGCACTTTATTCACATTGCTTTATTTCATTTAACTCAGTAAAAGGCAGTGAAATGAGTCCTCCAGATAACTTAAGCTTTAGTCTGTCACTCTAAATGTGTATAATCTTGCTATATGTAATGTAAATGCTGTTTCAGTGAAGTTATTTTTATTAAACAATATATAGTATGAACATGAGAATAAAAACATTATTGTTGTTGATTTTAGCTTTGTAACTGTGTGGGTAATGTAAGAACACAGCATAAAAAAAACAAAAAACTTGGCAGTTAATGTTGCTCTCAAAATACAACCATACATTTTCACATCAGTTAGTCTGAGAGATAATACATGAGGTACACACAATAACAGCTTCTGTGCTATGATTGCCTGAGATAACACACAAAGCATAAACTTGCATTGATAAGATTTCATTACAATGAACCATCTGGACCACGGAAAATTAACCATAATCTGTAATTATGCTGTAAATGATTACATACATATTGCTTTATTTCCTGTTGTGATAAATGCTGTCACGGTACCAAATACAAGCCCACGACCATCACAATCATCACAGCTCAATCCTGGTTCACTTCAGGCCTTCAGGCTCCTCTAGACCAGAGTGTGTAAGCAGCTCCCCGTCCCAAAGTCCAAACGCGGGGCAGAGGGGAGTCTTGAACTGGACCTTGATGGTGTGAATGATTGTGGGTTTTTTGATGTCCACCAGCCCCAGAAGGCCCGCTTGGTAGTCAAGCAGGATGCCTATGCGGTCTGGCTTGCCCACCAGCGTCACAGGAACTATCTTATTGCTGGTCATAGCAAACCACTTGCGCTGAGCATAGCCAAACACCCAGGAGGAGCTGTTGGTTCCTACACAGTCCTCTCTGGACATCATGGCCTCGGCCACACCCAAACGAAACTCTTGAGACTTTTTGACCGTCACCTCCCAGTAGTGTCTTCCACTGCTGATCTTCTCATTGCCAAACACAACGGCCCAGTGTCGGAAACGTTCTGGGTTGTCTGGCACATAGCTGGGGTCCAGACCCAGCATGCGGTAAATGACGGCAGTGTCTTTCTTGAAGAGGTCCAGACTGCTGTGAGCGGTCTGCTCATCGAGCCTGAACTGAAGATCTACAGGGAAAAATGAGAGAAATGTTTTTCATGATGACTTTTGATAATGATATTTGACACAGAAAACCTCATTGTGTTAGTACCCAAATCTGTCTATGCTTGTGCTTACCTGCATCTATAAAAATGTTTTCCATAGTGTTATTCATTTATTTATTTTTTAAATATCAAGTCGCTCCATTATTGGGATATTATTCATGAGCCGATCAGGTTTCTCATAAAATCATTTAAATCACTGGCTCCCAAACTGGTTTGACATTTTGAATTTTAAATTAATTGCTGCATTGTACAGATGGAAAAGAGACACCATTATGGTTATTAGCACTTATTATCACACCTGTGCTTTTCCTGGTATGACAAGTCAAAGATTAATCTGACGCTAACCTATCAAGACCAATATCGGTCCAGGTTGTTTTATACAGGCATGGTCACATAGCTAACGTTACAAACGGGGAATTGAGCAGTAACGGTATAAAAGCAAATTGAGGAGAACAGGTATGTGCTCGGACTATCACCTGGTTGTGTGTAAAGTAGCCTACACAATTGCACTGCAAAGATAACGTTGTTGCGGAGAGTTTTGCATCTCTGCCGAAAACTGCATCCACCTCGCGGGCAACAATTGAGCTATCTATGGTAGCTATTACTAGGCAACTAACTTTACTAACTAGCTAAAACGTTGATGATTCTAACATTCAGAGAAGTATAGATCTATTTTATTTATCATTGATGAACCTGACACATTGTCATTGTCATATTGTTTTGAAACAGTTACGTTATTTTGCATTCAAAATCGTCAATTCCTTAGGCATGCAAAACTCGGTCGAACACCCCGCCATTTTTATCACAAAAAAGGCCACTGTTGGGTCTACTCTATATTTTATCGAAGACACAATTCACATTTCAGACTACAACGCCAGTTTAGGGTCTGTTTAAAAAAAAGCCCGACGACACTTAAACTTTTGTTGGCTCATTTCTTTTGCCAGGAAGATGTTTTAACGGTTGTTTCGTTACAGTGTATGGATACAGCCCATTAGCGAGTTTGTTGTCGTGATAAGATTAAGTTAGTTTATAACAGAAAAGTCCTATCAATAACAATAACAAACACATCATTAATTTAGCTGTCAGATCTGTGCCTGTTGGGACACTGACCTCTGAGCTGCAGCCCAGAAGCTAACAACTCTTGCTTAACTTTTACAAACCATTTACTCACAGTTTCCTCTGGAGGTGGATATGTAGCATATCCTCTCAGGCAGACTGACAGGCTGCCTGTGTGTGACTGTCCGTCCTGCCAGGCGACATAGACGGGCTACTTTAGCGACCATCGCCATGTTTTTTCACTGCTGCTGTTCACATGTTTTGCTTCTTTCTGTTGTCAAAATGTAGCATCAGCGCGCTGTGCTGCCCCTGCAGGCCTGGAGAGGATCCTCCATCAGCACCAAGGACAGCAGACAGCCCCGTCAAAACTGGACAGTCTACTCTAAACATTTGCAAATGTGTCACTTCTCAGTTAGTATACCTCTTAACCCTTGTTGTCTTCCCGTTAACCATGAACTTAACCTTCCAGGTCAAGATTGAAAATTAATATTTGTTTGAGCTTTTCTGATGTTTTTGTTGCTTTTTTCTGATTTATATGGCACTTTCTTTTTTTCTTGGAATTCATGGTAAGCAAACCTCATTTATCAAATTATACATGCGTTTTTAGTTAACAAGGCAGAAATTATGAATTATTTTGACTAATAGCTAAGATCAGAGGATGTTGATTGGATCACAGAGGGGTATATGTTAGTTTAGTGATCCACAGCCAAATATGTCTGAATTGTGGGAAAATGTGTATAATAGTATCCACAAGGCATCTTGAAGTTGTTGAAACGGTGCAGCCTTTAAAAATGAACAGAGTTTTGGGTTTAAATGTTTATTTAGTGTTAACATTAGGATTACAACAAACGGTTATTAATCTGATGATTTATTCTTGATAATCGTTTGGTGTATTAATCATCATAAATGAGTGAAAAGTGCCCACAATGTCTTTCTTGTCTGTTTTGTCCAACCAACAGTCCAAACCCCAGAAACATTCATTCAATGATCACATGAGACAAAAATAAAGCAGCACATTTTCACAATTGAGAAGCTAGGGTCCGGGAATGTTTGTCATTTTTGCATAGAAAATGGATAACGATAATAGTCTGTTGATCAAATAACTCACAAGGTATTAGCACCACTAAATCGCATGTCTTCAGTAAAGAGCTTGAACTAGCTGAAACATAAAATACAGTGTGATACTTTGGTATGATACAGGCAGTGTATAAAAAACAACAACAACCTTAAAGCTACTTAATGGGAATTAAAAAATGGAAAATTGGATGTTTTGAATTGGATTGGCTACATTGGTCAGTCGTCTGGAAATAACAACTTCTTCTAAACTCAAGTAACTAAAATAGCTGTCTGAGAGTTAACATTGTTATTATTTTCCCTATAGATAGGATCTGGTGCTCTATGTATGGTGTAGGTGCACAGCTATGCGGCAAGCTAAACAGCAGTAAAAAAATAAATAAAAATGCAACAAAAAAACAGTTATCCCAACAGTTATTCAACAGTTACTTAAAATGTTGTTTACACACAGCTAGGCTAGTGTATAGTAACTAGCTGGGTTAGCAATAATCTCATCATATTGAACAAAATTCGACTAAATCTCAAATTAACAACCACAGAACAGCTGTAATAAAATAAGTACCTGCAGATAATGCTCCAATAAGCGCATTAATGTACTCTAGAGTGTAAACTCCTTCCAGGTTGCTAAAATCCAGCACATTCCCAGAAGAATACTGACCTCCTTGATTTCATTATAAAAACACAATTTCACATAGATTTAATGTTTGGCATTTGGCTGTAAATAAAAAGCAATGGGGATCCATACTAATTGCCAGTTTTAAATGAGGGTACTGTGGGTTAGGACAGCTGTCATAGTATATTTATTCTTAAACTTCAAACTCATATTTGGATTCAATAACAAACAGCACCATTTTCTATATTATTACAACTTTATTACCTTACAGCAGTGGTGGAGGACAAATTCATTACTTAAGTAAAAATACAGAACTTGAGTAAATATTTTATGTCTAAAAGCATACACCTTTGTAAAAAGTTTGCTTAAACTTCATAAACATATCAAGTTTATATATTATTATATAATACATACTGTATCTCTGCATGAGTTATAGCTGTTTATGCTGGATTTGAGATAGCAACTGCTCCTGGGCAATGTGGCAAATGTAGTAGTACTTTAAATGTCACAGATAAGAATTTTATTTTCCTGCTGTTGCATTTAAGATGGCTGATGCATCTTTCATGACATGTAATACATATTTTGATATATTAACAGCTTGATTCAGCCTTGTTGCACAGCCAGATCTATTTTTCACTCCAGTATCCAGCTGGGGAATAAATGTCATTATTTATTCATGGTCCAATCTAAATATGGCACATATCATTATTTTTCCTTTGTGGTGCCTGATGATGACTTTGTTTTGGAGAGGAGCTCTCGCTTCAGACACACACACCTTACACACACTCACACATGTTGGGTTGCGCAGAGCCTTCCCATTCAAATCTCTTTCTCAAAGTCAAATCTGAATTCAATTAATTCAGAATGTAAGAAACATGACGAGTCATGAAAAACATACATCCCTACACTACAACATTACTATTTTATACTATAAGGAAAGAGGAAAAAAATCAATAAATCATTTATTGATGATAATCAATAATTGTAAAAGAAATATAAGCAAAGCCAAAGATTCTCTGCTTAAACTTCTCAAATGCGAATACTTTCTGTCTTTTTAGTCTATAATAATAAAGGTTTATCTTTACGTTTTGGACTGTTGGTCGCATAAAGCAAGCTTTAAATGTTAACTTGGGCTCTCACTGTTATACTTTTATGGTAATGTTGTGGTTCACATTTTATAGATTTTATTTAAACATTTAATAGACCAAATTAATTGATGAATTCTAAATATATAAAATATTAATCAATAATGAAAAAAATGATCAGTGGTGGTCGTAGTGTATATTACACTAAGGAGCTCAGTACAGTTTCATGTGTTATTTTTCCAAACAGGTGTTTTTTGAGCATTCCTCAACTTTCCTCAAGTTTTTTGTTGTCCCTGTCCCAGCTTTTTGGAACATGTTGTAGGCATCAAATTCAAAATGAGTGAATATTTGCAACAAAAATCAGTTTGAACGTTAAATATCTTGTCTTGTATTCATTGAATATAGGTTGAAGATTATTTCCAAATCATTGTATTCTGTTTTATTTACGTTGAAATTGAATTGGTGTTCTTTTCCTTTTCCTTTGGCTCTAATTTGGATTGTTTCTCCATCAATATTTCTCCTTCTTATGTAAACATATTGCAGAAGGATGCTTTCCAAATAGGAACTACACTAGAAAATGGTAGTAGCCTAATGTCTATCACATAAGGAGACTCTCTCTCTCTCTCTCTCTCTCTCTCTCTCTCTCTCTCTCTCTCTCTCTCTCTCTCTCTCTCTCTCTCTCTCTCTCTCTCTCTCTCTGTTTTTACGCGGACTGCGGTTTTGTTCAGTAGTAACCAACTACAGTAAGTCACAGGTGAACAGCAGCGTCAGTCCACCCTGCTGTCCTCTCCCGTCCACGGCCGCTGCTGCCACGCAGACACCAACACGAGCGGCGGAAAAAGCTCACGACTCACCACAAATAGCCAACCGTCTGACTCCCAAACACATCTGAGTGGAAAGAAATCTCCTGACTTGACCTGGAAATCTGCCCATTTAAAAGGACGCGAGTAAAGCGCAGCTACAGAGGAACTCTTAATAAATGAGCTGAAGTGTCAAAAGGATTTCTCTCTCTCTTCGGTCTCGGGGTTTCTTCTTGTTGGCGTGCAGGAATGACGCGTGCTTCACTGGACTCGGCCAGCGAATTCGCAGGCTGATGAAACACTTTGCCAATGCCTTTTCTTTGCTTTACTGCAACCCAGCGAGAAACCTGCTAAACATCACAATAGCGCAGTGGTGATGGACCTTCTTTTTGACATCTTGGTTATGCATGGGTTTCAATTGCCATGCTTTTGCATGCCTGCTTTTGTGAAATGCATCACTGCTGCTCGCAATTCCTGCTAGTCTGACTTTTTTTAAAGAGCGGCGGATGCTCCAAATGTGTCTCCATCTGTCTGCATGAGGGATGGCGACCAAACCGCGCCAAGTCCAAGAGTGGTTATCTACACGTTCGCACCTGTTCGGCTGGATAATGACAGTTTATGCCACAGGTGAATGAATTTCAGCTCAGTTTCTCCTAACAGTGTTTTGAAGCTGTTTTTCTGACTCCGGCATTCTTATCGAGCTTGTTGCACAGTGGCAATGGATCTCAAAGTAGATGCCGAAGAAATGGACACAAATCAACCTCCACCCATAGAAGTTTTTGCGCACAGCTCGACTCTGCACGGAATCTCTCACATTTTCACGTACGAGCGGTTCTGCATCAAACGCAGCCTGTGGGTCGTGTTTTTCTTGGGGTCTCTGGCCTTCTTGCTGTACGTGTGCGTGGACCGGATCAACTTCTACCTTGAGTACCAGCACGTCACCAAACTGGATGAGGTCACGACCCCGATCATGACGTTTCCAGCGGTCACCTTTTGCAACCTGAACGCGTTCCGCTTCAGCCAAGTGACGCGCAATGACCTGTACCACGCAGGGGAGCTGCTGGCCCTGCTCAACCATAGGTAACCACTAGAACCAGTTAAACAAAAGGAATTCATGGTGAAAGCTGTTTCTACTGCATCCTGCAGCTTATTCTTCTGAATCTGAAATTTATATTCTCTTAATATCAAATGTTGTAGTATAGTATGCCATATCCTCATTATAAATACTACTATAGTATTAGTTTCATATTGCAAATATGAGTGATGGAACAACATACATTTACTCAAGCACTTTACTTAAGCACAAACTTGAGGTACATGTACTGTACTTGAGTATATAAATTTTAGGCCACTTTAAACGTCTGCAAATCAGACGGAAATATTGTTTACTTTTTACAGTACTATCTCCTCAGCAGCTCTTGTTACTAGATCATTTGCATATTTATATGTAGACCCAAAAATATGAATGTTCTTGTAAAGTACTGTTACGTATTGAACTACCAAAACCATAAAAATGTTCAAATTAGATCTACGTCGACTGCTACAACTGTAAAATGCTGTCAGAAACACTCACAGGGGCCAATTTTCTGCATTTTGATAATCAAAGTACATTTTGCTAGTAACATTTTCAATGCAGGGCTTTTGCTTGAAATGGAGTATTTTTACATTGTTGTATTGTACTTATGTAAATAATTTATCAAAAAGTACTTTATCAATCGCGCAAGGGAAACTACAATTTAAACTTTGTTATTATTACACACATTACATACACACAGGCCTGAATTACACACACGTGCTCAGTACCTATACATACACTAAATAGAAAGATGTCAGAGTGAGGGGGCTGCCCATGGAAAGGTGCCCCTTTTGATCTGAATACTTCATCAACTGGCAATTGTGTCTCACTCATTCAAAAAGCTCCAATAGTTTCTACCTTGTTGAGTCATTCGGTGTTTGGAGAGCTGGATTGTTTGAATTAACTAAGGTATTACAATCGGAGAACGGCAGCCGTCTGGTTGGTGCGATTGAGGGCTCTGGATACTGCTTCCTTTGATTACAAGTGAAATGGCAGATGCTCTGGGTATTTTTGTCAGTTACAGTATTTATTTAAACCCTCATGTTTCCGTAACCTCAACAGAGCTGTAGAAAACTCCATGCCTGCACATTAAATCCACGTTGTTTCTGAACTGTCAATAACTTTACTCCTTTGGATAGTTTAAGTTGATTAAGATCATGCATTGGGCCAAGAGGCAGACAAGAAAGAGGAACGATCTCATAGAATGGAGTGTGCTAGACCTACTCTATCTGTAAAGTGTCTTGAGATAACTCTTGAATTGATGCTATAAATAAAATTAAATTGAAAATTGAATTGAGAAGGGCTGTGCCTAATCCTGGCTTTTAAAGTTCTTTGATAAACATGTTGCTCTCCCCCTGGTGTTGTAATATTGTTCCAATTATCAACAGAGACAGCGATAATGAAACAAATCAGCAATGGTGTCATTCGCCACATTCTGTGGCCAGTGTCTGTCGTTTGAGGGATCAGAAACTGGGCTCAGATGATGTGAACTTCTGACAGGCTGTCAGTTAAAGAGATCAAAGACAGGAGTCAGCAGCATACAGTGCTGAATGCCTCTGGTAGCTGTGCTTTTATGAGGATATACAGCCAACTTCTATCCTAAATCTTTAATGAAGACCCCAGACTGAATGCTAAAATTATCTCTTTTTTTCTGTGATGCTGGTGTGACTGATGATCAACACTTGCCATCTGGAATTTATTTTTATACTTAATACATATACTAATATCACATTTTCAGGCACTGGTTCACAAAGAAAATACTTCAAATTGGGAGACCAAAGCATAAATGGGGATGAGCCTCCTTCTCCGTGTACACATCTCAACTCTTACAGCAGGTTTAGTGCTCATTATACTGCCTCCCTTGACAAGGTAGAGAAGCAATGCAACGGCACACTTAGCTATTATACCCCCGGCCAGAAAAGAAAGTGCTTGTGGCACGAAATCCATTTAAGACTGTTCTCCGCCCACTTCCCATGTTTGGAGTCACTGGTCTGGGAAATGTCTTGTGGCATGATATTTAAGCTGCACACATCCTAAAGTGTAAGCCTTCGCTGATCCAGTCGGCTTATTCTTATGGGATTTTATCTTATAAGTGCCTTCTTGGCTTGTTTGTCCTCTACACAAACAATGGGGGGGCGAGGTCCTCTGCCTAATTAAGTTCTCTTTCAGTTAAACAAAAACACTCCCAGCCTCTGCCATAATGAGGCTTAGTCTAATCTTAATGCCACAAAATAATCTTTAAACTAATTTACTTGACCTGATTGAAGCTAGTCATTATTGATTTGATGTTTGATTGATTTCAGTTAGTGTTAATTGTCCCTTTGCCCTCAAAGAAAAATGAAAAACATAAAGGGTTGCTCTACCCACTTCCAAGTTTTATAACAAATTTAATAGTGAGACTGTAATTATACATCATATATCACCAGCTCTTGCTTAAATAAAAGTGCATCTCATTCTTATTCATCTAATGCTTAAAAACACATTGCAATATTAGTATGTTACACAAAAAGATGAATAAAAGACCATATTCATACAAGAGTGGCTCCATTCATATGAGAAAATTTCATTTAAGGCAGTGTTCTGAAAAATCTGCTCTTTGGTGAGGCCAATAAAATGGTGACATTTTTAATAATAGCACAGTGGGAGAGCACAGCGAGGGTAGAGGTTGGGTGCATTTACAGCTATTCTGCTCTCTTTTGATATGAGGCAGCGTGGTCAGATCTTTTTGAGCTCCATTAAAGGAAAGGAAATTTCCTAGTGCCACTGAAAATGCTGGGTGTGATGTGGGTTGTCTGGGTCCACACTCAGTTACTTGCAGGCTTCTTATTCTTAAAGTAGAGAGAGAGAGATAGAGAGAGGACTACAGCTAATAATACAGACAAAATGAAATTTCACAGAAGTGTAACTGACAACTAAGCCATCAATAATGTGGTGATATCTGGGGCTTAGCTGTTATCATGCAAGAAAACCATTGAGATTATTAATAAGTCTCATGATGAAACATCAGTTTAAAAAACAATCTCATCAATTTATAACATTGTATCACTTCACTGTTATACAACCTTTTCTGCAAGTTCAGGAAAAGGCAACCTAAACAACTCAATACAACAATCTCATACAGCCTATAATATAATATATTAAAGTGCTCATATTATGCTCATGTTCAGAAGTTTAGTGGAGCGTTTAGCTGCTAAAGAGCCAGATATTTCCCTTAGGAGTTGGAGACAAAAAACTAAACTAAAAGAGAGTTAATATTGGACTTAGACTCGCCAGGTGGACAGAAACACAACTCCAAATGATATGAACATGGTAATGTTGCTTCATAATTGCTGGATGTTTAAATAGGCATCTGTTTGCTAACAAATTCACCATATTAACGTAAAAATTGATGATATGTCAATGTTATATTTTCAGCTTTTTTTTGACTGCCCCTAAGTGGCCAAAGAAATCAGTTATTGCAGTTTTAAACAAAGTACAGCAGAGGCAGATGGGAATGATAATGTTTTTTTAGGTAGGTCATGAACCAAAGTACTGGACAAAGAAATGTTGACTTAATTATTGCACTAGAGGAAATAAAATTGGGTAAACACCAAGTGATAACTCATCCTGAGGGGGACACAAGTGTCTGTACCAAAGTTCAAGACAAACAATACAATAATGGTGTCAGAGGTAACTAAAGGTAAAGTCAAAGCGTCATAATAAGAAAACACTGTGTTGGAAACATAAATGTCTGTACTAAATATTGTGCTAATCCATCATGTAGCTGTTGAGCTATTTCTCAGAACAATTAAAAACACTGACCTGCTGGTGTCTCTAGGATTCTTCTTCTGGGGGACCATGAATGTTTGTACCAAATCTCGTGTCAATCTGTCACGTAGTTCAAAATATTTCTGTCTGGACCAACATTGCCACCCTTCTGTGGTGGACCGACATTGCCACCCTTGGACCCACGCTAAAAATCTTTGATCATAAACAAGAAAAACAAAGAGCATAAAAAACAACTAAAACTGCGAGTTCTTAGTCTTTTTATGTGGGATTTTGATCAAAGTAAAGCATGCCTTAATTCATGGAAATATATATTTCTTGTATCGAATGAAGTGACAAAAAATGAGCAGAAAGTCCTGTAATGAGTGCATTCACTCAAAGTCAAAAGTAACATGATTCCCTAAAAAAAGACTTTTAGAAATTCCATTTTGTTTTTACCTTTTAATATTTTAGTCAGACTTGCTTTAAAGTTTTAGAATTCATATGACATTTTAACAAAATCTTCTCATGGCCATAACAATTCAAATAAAACATAAACAAATATGTTTTTCCAAGTTTGAATCCAGTTAAGTGAGACTGGAGTTGAAGTGTAGCCCGAAGCTGCTGCATCAACAGTGAATGGACGACAAGCTTTATGGGCCTGTACAGCTCTTGTCTGAACTTTATTATGTACTGTACAATAAAGCGTTAACCTCTGGTAGTGCCATCAGTTCAGAGCCAGAAAATGGCACAGAAAACCATCTTGTACATTTTTACTGTCTGTCTTCTGTCTCTTGTGATTCATTCTGAACTGTATTATTTTGAAGCTTTGGTTGAGACGAGCAAAAGTTCACAGATAAAGACTCATAAACCTTCATGAAGTGTGCAAAAAAAATCTTCCATGGCTGAAATTCATTTTAAATGAAGTCCACTTTATCATCCAGCAGTGATGTTTCACTGTGAAGTCATCCTGTTCAAGTAAATTCATCCATTCATACAAACCTACAGGGTATAACATTTGCGCTTGAAAAGTATGAAATATTTCTTTGACCTTGCTTTCTGTCTGTCTGTTTTTTCAGGTATGAGATCAGGGACATACATCTTGTGGAGGAGAGCGTCCTGGAGAGCCTAAAGGTCAAAGCCGATTTCCATAATTTCAAGCCGCGACCCTTCAACATGCTGGAATTCTACGACCGGACCGGCCACGACATCAACGACATGCTGCTGGCCTGCCACTTTCATGGTACCGAGTGTAGAGCGGAGGACTTCAAAGTAGTAAGTTGTTTGCGGAGAAGATTTCATCCGATCATGATTAAAGGATAAGTCTGGCGATTGTCAAAAAATCCTGTTAAAGACCAAAACCAACAATGCTTCCACCATCCTGCTAATTGTATTGCTAAAGTATTGCCTGTGTTGCCAAAGCTTGTAATAGCTTTTTAAATTCAAACTAACATTTGAATTCAACATGTGGGAGGACTCGTGTCGTGCTGTTATTACACGGGGAAAGATGAAGCTAGTCTATTCTGCCAACATTAGCACTGATTCCCACTAGACCCTCCGTACGTAACCCCATGTGTTAAAATCACAGACAGGATAAGAAAGAAGTGACGGTTCAAATCCGGCGCTAAAAAGAGTCCTATACAAAAGCACAATTTAATCCTTTTTAAGTAATGTTTTCAAATACATTACAGTGCCCAGGTGTTTTAGGATTTTATTTGTGCCCTGTTTTTAAAGATTTGCATCTACAGTATATTTTATTCTGTGATTGTAGAGTAGAGTGCAGACAATGCACACTGTATAAATCATAGGATTATCTATTTATAGTGAGTTAAGAATGATGAACCCCCCCACAGCAAAGAGAGCAAACCTCTGAGCGAACTGAAGAAAATGGCATGTAGTGTTCTAACCTGGGGATACCTGCTGTGTTCTTGTCTGTGGAAGCTGCTGGTTTCAATCGAAACCCTCGCTCGGTGTGAATATATGTCACAGTAGGTGTTGTTGTGTGAACATGTTTGTCTTTTATCAGTGCACAGACAGGGCTGAGAGGGGGTAGAGGCTCAATTGCGGGGGGTTCAAATAATTAAAGGACAATTTTGGCACAAAATAAACCTAGGTGTTAATAACATATGTGTACCGAGTCGACCGCTCTCTGGGACATGTTTTTATGGTAATCAAATGTGTCTCTATATTAAAACATACTACCGCAAACTGGTGATTAGCTGTAATGCTAGCTTTCAAGGGTGAATTGCTATTTTATACTACTAACAAGGCTCAAAATAGCACCACACTTCCAACAGTAGCATACTGAGGGTCCCAACATGTAAACCGAAGCATTGAGAACTTTGTAAGTGTACAGGCAGTTTATAAAAAAATATAGATTATAAAGACAGTGTTCATGTTTACATGCGGGCACCATCTTGGAAAACAGTCTTGATCAGTCGAACGACGAATGTTGTGTAACCAGTAACCAGTAACATAGCTCAAACACAGCGTTTGTGGTAGGGACCCTTATTATGCTACCGTTGAAGTGTGGTGCTATTTTGAGCCTTGTTCGTGGTATAAAATAGAGATTTACCCTATGCCCCGAAAGCTAGCGTTACAAGCTAATCACCGGTTTGTGCTAGCTTGTTTGAAGCTAGAGACACATTCGATTTGCAGAGAATGGTTGACTCGGTAGACATATGTTATTAACCCCTAGGTTCATTTTACGCCAGAATTGTCCTTCAATAAATAATTATTTATTTAAAATAACTTTTTAAATGAAGCGTTAAACATATTAACACAACCTACTTTTAATTACTTTTTTTACCAATTTATTTTAATTCTCTGATACTCACACAACTGTATTATACTTAACAGATTTCTAGAAAATAATCATTTCAAACAGAGGCCTTGGCCTTCTTTAGTTTTCACCTGATTTACTGAGTTACTGGAATTAATACCAAAAATCTTCACACTAAACTGAAAAAGGCTGTTGCTTGTATTTTTTTAAATTTTACAGGAAAAAAACACTGTTAGTATTAGACAAGGAGCCTACAATCAATATGATCAAGTTATTTTTGAATGCAGGACACGTTTTCATGTAGTGGTCAATTATGAGATTTTGGTCTATTTTGCTGTCAAGTCTTCTTTTACTCTAATGGAAAGAAAACTTCCAAAATACACATTTAGATGGTGTTTGTTTTAGGCCTACTACCCTCCATCTGTAGATTTCTTCTGAATGAACCAAACAAGCTAATGTACATATTTACAGTTTTATATGACATTTCAGGGGAAAAGATTCTTGATGTAAGTCATTAACTGGGGAAATACTGTGGTTATATGTTTTAGTTATTTTGTTTATCACTTTCACTTGCAGTGCCTTGTCAAATGAATGCAAATTTGCACATTTTAATTAGTTATCGCCTAATCTTCAAATCAAAGGGGCAAATGTGATGACATTATTACACACAAAATGTACTGCATTCACCTATAGTGTCTCCATTAAGTATAGTCCATTAGCCTGTATGGCTGTGATATATTGTCTAAGCTAAACCTTAGCTAACTTATTACATTAGCTATTAGCTTATGCATGTTAGCAAGACACAAGTTAACTATATTTGCCTTTCTGTCTGCCTGTCTGTGTCAGATGTGCCGTTGTGATGTGCACTCTGCTGCAGGGAGACGAGGAGGGGTAGAGAGAGAGAGAGAGTGAGAGAGGGAGAGGGAGAGGGAGGGCATCGGCACTGGACTTTTCATCTCTTCTCAGTCTCATCTCCCGACATATATTAAAGATTTTTATCTAATAAATATATTTGTTTGGCAGAGAAGCTGCGTGCAAATTGGAATATACATTTATAGCCTATTCATTCATAAAAAAAGCATTGAGAAAAAGGTCAATTTTCAATCCAAAATTAGATTTACATTTCTATAATTGATTCTTCTTTTTCTTGTTTTATGATGATAATCGGGGAGTGTATATATCAGTTTGCATATAAAATATGATTTGAATCTGTGCCGACAAGACCTTGTTAAAATTTATGATCACATGTTCTTTTGAGCTTTTAAATTATTTCATTTAATCCCCACAGCTCTGTGTACATTTTTACATCTATCTTTTCATTTTTACAGGCTGCATTGTACAGCATTGTCCTTTTGAAATTAAATCCTTGTGGAACAGAGATGTGAAATAACGCCGTGGAGCTGGTGAAAGAAATGTGTTTTAAACATTATACATTATATATGTGTGAGTGACTGAAGCTCATGTACGTTTTCCCTGCAGCAAAAAGTAGAAGCTGTAATGTCTCTGCCATCAAAGCCTGCTGTTGCTGCTGGCGCACCCAGGCACTGTTGCCTGCAGTCACTGGCATCAGACGTGGTTTTTAATTTGGAGCTGAACATTGATCATTCCACACGGCAGCCTCACCTAAAAGATTCCAATAAGTTTAATGGTCATTTATCTTTTCCACAGAATATTCCTGTTCATCTTCAGTGGACATCTGTGGTTGTACGTAGATCCTCTTATACATATTATAGCATCAAGTTGTGAATTCAGGAGAACTGACAAAGAACAGGCTGGCCTAAGAGATTTATTTTTGGTGTTGGAACATTATTACACACATTCATACACCAACGAGGAGCCCTACACGCAGCCACTTACTATAGCAGCTGCTCTGAAGTAGCTTTGAAGTGATATTTATGCTTATGGGCAATTTTACTATTTTTCTCACTAACCCAGTAAAAGGAAAACTACTGGAAGCCTTTTGTATGTCTCTACATGCAGGTTGAAGTGATATTAGTGTGGATCAACTCAATTATTAGGTGTCTTTGGTAGCAGTTAGAAACTCTCGCAATGTTTTTTTAGAACTCTACGTGGTCAGACACCTCCTTTCAGTATAGAGCTACCACAGCCCTTAACTGTATCACCAGTAGGTCTCTGATGTCTTCTGATCTGGACTGGTCTGTCGTAGCTCACTTCAGGCGTAATAAAGGTGGTTTTGAGGTTGTGGCTCTTATAAACTGCTGAACACATGGACACTGTAAATACATTTAAAGACCTACCTGTTTACACTTTCTTTTGTGTATGTAGTTTTTTATACTCGTATTGTGATCGTAATATAAGTCAATTGTTTTTACAGAGCCCAAAAAAGGGCTTTATAATTTGTACGTCCTCCATTTTTAATCGCTCGATTCAATGTCTCTTGTCTTTTTTCTACTAATATACGTTTTTTGCACGAGACATTTTGACATTTAGACACAGTAGGAAAAGCATATGTGTAAATAATATAATTAAACAGGGCTGAACTCCATTTTGCTGCTTCACTTTCAAGTTCCTGCAACTGTGCATGCTGGCTTTCTAACTGGGAACGGAGCCATCGTTAATGAGCTAATGATTTTGCTCCTGCTACAGTATGACAAGTCAAAATGTCTGCTCTGTAAAAGACTATTAAGATTATGTGGACCAAGACCACCTTTCAATGCCCCACCAGATAAACAACAAGGCCTTTAAATTAAAAAAGAGACAAGATGAAATCCCTCAAACAGAACAGTTCCTTGCTCTGAGAGGTGAAGATTATGGTACTGTGGCACTTTAATGAAGCAGTAGTTCTTGGCTCTTCTCCTACACCCAAACATTGCATCATGACTTTTTCCCCTGACAGGATTTGAAACAGCCTTCTTGTTTTGAGCACATGCTCCCACACATTTGGTTAGTGCTGCCCCAATAAGTCATTCTAGCAGTGGAATATGAAATGTACACCTATTAAGCATGTAAATAGTTTTTTAGTGTGTGTGTGTGTGTGTGTATGTGTGTGTGTGTGTGTGTGTGTGTGTGTGTGTGTGTGTGTGTGTGTGTGTGTGTGTGTGTGTGTGTGTGTGTGTGTGTGTGTGTGTGGTCCTAACACCCACTCAAGCATCTTATTGACCTTTCCCTGTTTTTGTCTACTTTGAGGAGAATGGATAATTCATAAAGTAGTTTATTTATGTGGCTCACAAGTCCAAGACCGCTTCTTAAACTGTCCCCACCTCTTCTGAGCTCTCTGCTGTAATGGAGCAATTTCTCATCTCTTTGAAAAGCAGTGTAGCGTTCAGGAAATTGCATGTGGCCAGAAACTGGCAGCAAAAAGGTGTTCCCCCTGGAGAGGTTTAAGGCCTTTATTTCTCTCCTCTAAACTTACCCTTTGTTATCTACATCACAAAACTGGAAAATGCACTTCCTTTGAAGACTGTCTTTGATGCATTGCATTGTTAATCTTTTCATTGTTTCATTTGCAAAGTGTGTGATGAATAAGGAAAGTGGTATATCCCAACTGACTGTTCTTTTGTGCAAAGATCAAAAGAAGAAAAAAAGAGGCTGATAAGAAACTATTTTATTTCAGGCCAGTTTGTGATGAGAATACAGACTCAGCACTCAATTGAATTGACAGAATCACTTGTTTTAACAATACTCTCATACATACTACCTCGAGGGTAGACTTTTCCAATCCATGGCACATACAGAAAGACTTACAAATGTTCAAATTTTTCCGCATCTTCACAGCTAATGTGTCCTCCTCTGCTGAGGTAGTGTTTAACAATGTACTAGTGTGATGAAAACTAGCCCCCAAAAGAAAATTAGATACAATATTTGTTTGGACGGTTGCACACAAAAAAACAACCTTTAACCTGATTGTATCCAATTAAAATGACAGATTTTGCTTCTAAAGAATTCTTGTTTAAACCAGCCTCTCATGTCACTTGGGGAGATGAGAGCAGTAAGAGCAGCACAAAAACATCTGCTGAAACTTACTAAAAAGCTGCTTAAAGCTGAAAAGCCGTTGTTTCATCACACCGAGTGACTCCTTTCACATTGTCATTGTCATCATAGTAAAAATATATATTATAGCTACTCTAATAGTTCAATGCTTTGCAAAAAGAACCCATCTTATTTGCTATCTGGCAGAGAGATAAATGAGAAGATTGATACCACTCTTGCCTCTACAGCCAGGAGATGATTAGCTTAGCTTAGCTTAGCTTAGCTTAGTTTAGCACAAAGACTAGAAACAGTGGAAACAGCTAGCCTGGCTCTGCCTGCTAGCAACTCACGCACTCATTCACACATTATATCTTGAAGCTGCTGGCTAGAGCTTCATATTTACCACTGGGTGATGTCAATCTTCTTATCTTACTCTCCACCAGAAAGTAAAATCCCCAACATGTTAAACTCCCTTTACAGCTTGTTGTTTTTATCTCATTGATTATTATTACATATTCCTCTGTTGATTGATTTAATTGTATAAGGCAGTAAAAAAAGGATAACCAATCAGACTCGTGAAAAGTTATTGTGTTCCTTCGCTCAGAGAAGCACTTTGCGAAACAGATAAATGGCATTTGCAGTTATTACGGGGTTATCAAAAGCACCCAGCGCTCCCCTTCTGCTCCTCAACAGTTGTGGAGACTCATCCCTTCTAATTGGACTCTGAGGTATTTCTGAAGTAGATGGAACACTGTGTCTATTCCAAAACCCACTCACCAGTGAACTCCAGTAAAGTAGAACACTGCTAAGAGCCCCACCCGTGACATGTTCTCTTGGTCTGATGCGTGGCCCTTTTTTGTTTGTCAAATTCTGGCTTTGACAGCTTTACCCGGGGAATAGCTGTTTCTGAGAGCTCCAGAAGCACACTGTCATGACAGTTGTGTTATAATTTCTGTACCCTGATAGCTGCTGTCATGTTTCAAGAAGGCAACATGCATTTGTAGATTTTGTAGACAAAACGTGACACATGCTTTGCCTCAGAAAAGAGACAAGCTTTGTGGTATGAGAATCACTGCATTTTGTATCACTTATCATTTGCGAGCTGTGCAATTGTGAATGTATAAAGAATTCTGTTTAAGAAATACATATATATATAACCCCTAAAAATTTTTTTTTGCATTTTTAGCCCGTTCACTAAGAATCCTGTATATCTTAATTATATTTCTAATGAAGTTTCAAGAAGTCTATTTTCAAAACGTACTGCCATGAAATGAATACAATGGCTCTCTGAAAGGTAGAAAATCTAAAATGTAAGGTATGCTAAAGAAAAATGGTCAGCACTAATGTAACATATACCTTAACCCTCTAGGGGTGGAATAAAACATACAAAACCACCACTATATTGCCGATGCAGTAATGGTCTTCAGCCAACCGGAACTCTCAAAAAACAACCTAGAGGGTGACAATGAGCTCAGATTTCTCTGACAACTCTGGCCGTGTTGGGAGATGGAACAGAAACAGAATCCTAGTTAGGCTTGCATTTCCTCTGGGTTTTGTGGCCTTAAGCGACAGATGTGAAGCACAGTCACCACCCACACCGCCCAGCGGCATGTGGGTCAGCACAGCTGCGCTTCACATTCTGAACCTGTCGCATCCTCCTGTGCTGAGCCAGCAAAGTTATGTCATCCCCTGGCCACAGTGTTTATCCTCATTTGTTCCTCTCTTCCTCTTTTCTTAAGCAATTTTCTGCATTCCCCCTTCGTCTCAACCCCTGTGCAGTACATCCCTCACATCAGTCCCCTTGGGCATGACAATCCTCATTATGTTTTCATGTCGTGCTCTCTCTCCTTCTCTCTCTCTCTCTCTCTTCTTTCTCTCTCTCTTTCTTTCTCTCTCTCGGTCTCTCTTACTCACTCTCTTTCCTGCCCTCACTCTTATGCCCTTTTCTTTGTTCTATTTGCTCCCATGACATCCTCTTTTCACCCTCCGGCTTAGGAACCCTGAGTTTTCAAAAACAAAAAAACAAGACAAAAACAAATCTTGATGAAGAGAGAATAAGGTGGCGATATCACGTACATAGGAAATCACTTCACCAGCCTCTTAAATGTCTTCCCACTAGGATAAACATATGAACACATTTCAAGGATTAAATTAATATAACACAGTGCTGAACGCGGGGCATTTAGTGCTGACCACTTCTGAAGGCTGATTGAGGGGCCGAGTAACCACATTACCCAGATCAGCAGGTGAATACTCAGGGCTCATAATGGAGAGTAATCCTGTACTCAAAAGCCAACTGTCAGCAGCAAGACTGCCATATGCAGCAGGAGAGCTCAAGCCAACTTTATCTAGCGCATTTTAATATAGGAACTTCAATAAACATTGACCTAACTTACATCCCTACAGAATAAACCCATCATGCATATCTTTAAAGTTATTATATGAAAACCCAAACTCAGAGAAGACCTCTGTTTGTCAATTTCCATCCAAATGTTGCACAAATTCTTTTATTTTTTCACTTTGTTTCACACTTTTTTTATGTAAAAAATTAAAATGCACATAAAAACGTTTGGAAACGCACTTAGTGTCTTTGTTTCTCTCTTTTTCAATTCCCATCTCTTAATCACTTACTTTGTTTCTTGTTTCAAAAAAATGTTTTGACATCAGAGAATTCTTTCCCTTAAGACCAGAGAAACTAAGGTTTTTAAAGGCCCCATGACATGGTGTTCTCTTTCAATTACAGCCACTAGAGCCAGTCCCACAATCAGCTTTCCTTATATGTGTCATTTCTGTGTCTGTAGCTATTGTGCAGGAGAGAGGGGGGGCAAGGTGGAGGGTGGGGGTGTGGCCTTGACCAACTGCCACTTTGCTCATTTGAAACCATGATGTCTCTCTCTCATGGGTGGGCTAAATAAAGGAAACCTTTCCCCTTATGACCTCATAAGGAGCAAGATTCCAGATCGGCCCATCTGACCTTTCATTTTCTCAAAGGCAGAACAGGATACCCCAACTCGGTTTACACCTATCGCCATTTCTAACCACTGGGGGACCATAGGCAGGTTTGGGGAATGCATATTAATGTTAAAAAAAACGTATAAAAGTATAAAAGTAGAAGGAAAGATGGAAGAAGAGGCGTGATGTTTTTTCACAAAAGGCAAACATCACATCAGCTTTCACTGGGAGAGGGATTGATTATCTGCAATCACTGAGCTTCAAAACATCACCGGTTGTTTTAGCATACTAATAGCCCCATTTTAATAACAAATCTGCAAATTTTAAACCTCAGAGACATCTTATCTCATGTTGTTAAAGGGCGGACAGCCAACCAACGTCTCCATGACTCCAGCTGGTTTCGAGACGGATCAGTAATGCTGCTCAAGCACGCTCTATTTGCTCGGGCCTGAGAGGGGGAAACACTTTTTTAGAAGGCATTTCGGACCAGGGAAGATGGAGGAAGAAAAAAAAAGAAGCACAGCTGGGCTTAAAATAGAAGGTTGTCTGCACCGCTCTGCACATGGTTTATTTATCCTGAGGAATAGTGCAGGTGACTTGAGGGCCGGTCTCAGTATGGGCTGAAGGCAGGCTCGCATAGGACTGGCTGTGACTCACACTGCTGGATGGCGTTCAGAAAGAGGAATGATGCTGCAGTTCAGTTCAATTCTGACAGAGAAGCTGGTAGTCAGTCGTGGAAAGTAACTAAGTACATACACTTAATGCTGCTATTTGCGAAGAATACAACAGTTCTGTAAAAGGAGGCCACATGTGTGGACCGCATTTGAAGGAGTTTTCAAAATTGGACTTTTTGGTCAATGACCCCTTACAAAAAAGGTGTCTTCCTTCACATTACCCCTGCCCTGGCCTCTAAATTCAGGATCTAGTTCAAGATTCTCAAGTAATTACCTACAGAGCCATTAATGTGATGTTGTCATCAGATCTTTGAGGTCCTCAGATCAGGGCTTACTGGCTGTACCTCGTATTAAGCTGAAAACAAAAGGTAACAGAGCTTTTGAAACAATCGCTCCTAGACTGTGGAACACTTTGCCACATGTTTTAAGAGTGACTGCATCTGTTGAAACTTTTAAAAAGCAGCTAAAGACGCGTCTTTTTAGTCAGGGTGACTGTATTATTTAGTATTTACACTTTGGTGTTTTACTATGATTTATTGTGCTTTTTATGACTATCACCTGTGCAGCACTTTGTGACTCTGTCTGCAATAGGTGCTATACAAATAAACTTTATGTTACTTTAAACTTTACTTACTTACTTACGTACTTGTTATGTTCAACATGTCTATGAGTCGAAATGTCCCCTCTGAACTTCCCAAATGGTTTCATTTAAATAATATAACATAAGGCACAAAATGTTAAATGATCCAATATTTGGATGGATAATATTTACATTATTGTATGGGTACCTTTACTCAAGTAAAGGATCTGAGTACTTCTTCAGTGCAGTGTTTGTAGCAGGTGGATCAGGATGGTTAAAATCTTTGACATGATGTGTTGTGATGTGCAGGCAGTTATTGCTTAAACTGACTGAACTTTAAATTAAAAACAGGATTCAATGTTTCTACGGTTACCACGTTTTACTGAATCACAACACTTTTTCTTTTTGATGTGAATTGATGTTAATGAAGCGCAGTAACACGCAGATGCAGAATATATGAGTATTGTTAAATAGAGTGGAAAAAATGAAGCTATGAAACAGGAATTTAATAGAGTCAGGGACATTCTGCATGGTTTAAAATAGGTTATCCAGTCAGGTGCACAAGAATGCACAAATACACACACACACACACACACACACACACACACACACACACACACCTTTATTACCGTAAACACAGCTGAATTATAGCAGACAAGGGCTAAACCTGTAAACAATCAAATAATCCTGCCGCGGTACTACAAGCGCTGACAGAGACACAAACAAACAGAGAATGTAGAATAAACCTGCTTTGATGTCTTTTTTTTCTTTTGTGTAAACTGCACAAAACTGTGTGCAGACAGACGGGGGCTCAGTGTGTGATAAGGTCAGAGAAATGGACGCAGGGCAGGACAAAGTGGGAAGAGACAGATGGGAGCAGTTGTAGTGACAGGTGAGGATGTAGACTGTAGTTGGTCACTCTAGGTGTGAAACACGGTGCAGAAATAAACTGAAAGAGGCATAACAAACGGATGAAAGGAAGGGGAGAGAAGAAAGGAAAATGAGCCGGAGGCATTTTATTTAGAACAAAAAATGAGGGTTATAATGAGGAGGTTTTGAATGGAAGGAGAAAGCGGTGGAAGATGGGAACAAGTAGGAAAAAAGGAAGGCTCTTTCTGTCTCTGACACCTCTATAATGACTAATTTATTTTAATGTACAAGAAAGATCCTGCCCTAATTTTCTCTGCTCATATTAAGTTTTCTTTTTAAAAAGTAGGAGATATTAATTTACTTGCCAGTAAGTTCAGACACAGGTGCACACATGCAACACACACACACACAAACACACACACACTGAAACACAAACCTACACACAGATAAAGAAGAGGCCGTGGCATTCACAACAACAACAGCGGCAGCCTCCCGGAGAACAGCCCGGAGACTGATTAGTATTTCCTGGATGTGCTTTTGCACTTTTATATCAACCTTAGACTGGCATTTAGACACCACATTACTGAGCTGATCAGTTAACCAGCGTTGGCCTGCAGCCTAAGTTTAGGCAACATTTCTTTCTGTTGGTTTGCCTTTTTAATGTGTCTGTGGGAAATGACGGCACGTCTGCATCATCGTCTCATGGTGTATTGTTGATTGGTTGAGACCGTGGCTCCTCTGGATGCTGCACTTTCCTAAGAAATTATCATTGTGACATTTTGCGATTATTGCACAGTATACAATGCAGACTCACAGGAGAGTTCGGTAACAGATAGAAAGACATTTACAGGCTGACAGGGAGGAGGAAATAGGAAAGAAAAAGGACAAAATGGCCAGGCAAATACAGAGCAATACACCTGCTATGACATAGTTGCATCCTCTAGCAATGCTAGAGTATACGCATCATTTGCTAACAGCTAGCTATTTGGGACCAGGCTATTTTCGGATACAAAAGAGTTACATACATTGCTGATTGAAATGTTTGAGTGTAACCTCAATGTAATCTCTCCGGTCTCTCTTCCTTCATCTGCTCTTGAATGTTCTGTATCGAGCAAAGGAGAGCAGGCTGTACCCAGCATGCCCTTTAGTGGTGTAACAATATTGGTGGTCCCGTCTCAACACACCACACAGTGCGTACATAACTCACTGCTTATAAATATGTCCCGTAGATGTCAAGATCTCATGCTCAACACTTCACTTCCTTTGGTCCTCAGCAACACACCCGCCAAGTGTAAAAGCAATGAGATGAACGGTTGCCGAGAAAATCTAAAGACAGACAGAGACTCATTCTATTTTAGTTAAATGTCTGACAGTTTAGACCCAATTAAAGATCTCCCAAGAAAAGTCGTTTAATTATGTTTCTTTTTCATTAAGTGCAGCAGAATTCAAAGTTAATAGTTTTGACCTGATGAATTAAATCACTGACTTTAGGCACTTGTGTTCACAGGTGTTCACTGTTCCCACACAATCTCAGAAAGTATTCATTTTCTTTTGTAGCATGCAAAATTTGTCTTGGTGTATATTGTATTCATTATTGTTTAACAATGTTATTATGCTGCACTCTTGGTCTCTCTTGATACAGAGATTTTATTTTAATGAGGCTTTCTTTTGCTTACAATTTTGTTTACGATTGCTATGGCAATTTTTTCAATACTTTTAACAACTTTCCTAAACTCTTAACACAGTGAGCACTACATATGTCTGTGTAGGCTATACAATTAAAACATTTATTGTTGCTTTGACACAACATGCATACACTTTACACAAATTTAAAATGCTTGAACAGCTTTTACAAAATTGCTCAACCAAGACCAAAACAATTGATATTTACTGACAAATTTGCAAATGCTTTTACACTGTATTTCAGAACAGATAACATCATGTTCTAAACTTAACTTATAGGCTAAAGTTCAAGTGAACAGATGTTCATATTGTAAATTGAAACCCAAATGTATCCCCTGCATTTTACATGTATTTCATTGTTACTGTAAATGAGAGAAACAGCTGATTGAAGTTCTGCAAATAGATCAATCACAGCTGATTCCCATCTAGGAAACACACTCAGCTGTTGAGGTTCTTTCAATCGCATGACCATCTTTTTTTTACAGTATTCTTTATATGTTACAGTGTTGTGCTTTGACAGCAAAGATTACAGGCACTGAAGTCACGTTCCTTGTTTGTTTACGCAAACCTGGCCAGAGCTGATTCTGACATGTAACAGTAGTACATACAGTACAAGAGGACCTATTTGGGCTGATTTTGTGTGGAAAAAGAACAATACAGTAAAGATGAACACAAGGAAATTAAGAAAAATTCCTGCATGAGGGAGAGGAAGACGAGTACCAGGACAATTCTGTTTCCCTTTTTTCATAAACTGTACATTCTGTCTCTGCCTGATGTGCGTCGAGTGCAGATGTGAGTTGCGCATGCTCAGATTTAAACGGTTTAACTGTCATACTGAAATTTGTAAAATCTATGAAACAATAAACTTCTCTCATTACAGACAGAAGATGGAAATCATTTCAAAAACATATTACCAATCTATGATTGTTTGATTGCTAACGTTAGCTCAAAACGTCATTCAAATGACAGCCTTTGTTGTGTTTGATGCTAGCTTGTAGCCAGCAGTGAACAAACTTGGTTAAGTAGGTCCATTTTTACTGTATTGACATTACAGAAGTCTCTTGTTAGCATCTCGTAAGCTACTTGTTGCAAAGTGACGCATGCAAAACTCAAATCTGCACTTATATTAGGCAGTTACACATTATATAAAGCTACTCTGAGATGGCTCATTCATTTTTGTATTGAATTTCTGCAACAAAAGAAACAAAATGCAGCATTTACTAAACCCAACAAAACAAAATGTAGAGAGGCTTCAAGAGAAACTGCAGTGTAAAACACAATCTATGTCAATACAATGTACTATTATCTATTGTATAAAGGCAGACCTGACACATATAAAACAATGCAGTTTCTGTAATTCCACCTGATATTAGTGTTTTTATGAAATTGGGCTATGACTGACTAAATGTTTCTGTTGGGAGAGAACATGTGTTAGTGTTTTGGAAGAATAATGGGATTTTGAGACATGTTTGCAGTGTTTTGGTAGACATAGTGCATTATTATATTTTAAAAAATTGAAATTGGAGTTCAGTATACAATGTGTGATTTTGAGCATAAAGTTAACCGCTTTGCCAGTTGTAGATGTGTTGGTGCGTTAAGAGTTTAGGAAAATTGTTAAAAGTATTGAAAAAATTGTCATAGCAATTGTAAAAAAAATAAAATTAAAAAAAAAACTGTAAAGCTGCTCCAATCAGTATTTCTATGTATAATATGAAAGTGGCTGCTTGTAGAGACAAACCCACAATGAATTATCATTTAATTCTGCGTTTCACCTCAGCTCTACTGAGCATTTTAACATCTTTAATCTCATTGGCCTGCAATTTAGCTGTTTTTGTTCACTTCTCTCATCAAGGTGGTTTTCAGGCTGCAGCAGGCGGATGTTTTCAGCAAAAAAAGCTTAAATATCGACTGTACACTGTCCAGCACCAAACAGCAGACAGACTAGCTGGGGAACATATTGGAGCATTTAACAGCTAAAGAGACAGATATTTCTTTCAGGAGTTGGTGGAAAGGACAATCTGCACTAAAAGAGAGTGAATGGTGTACTTACATTAGTCACGTTGACACAAACAAGATTGCAAATGAATGCTGATGTTGCTTTGTGTCTGCTGGAAGGGAAAATACTGAATTCCTTAAAAAGAACTCAACTATGTGGTTTGTAATTCTGCTTGCTGCCATAGAACCTCTAATTCCATTCTGCAGACTTTTTAACTTTTTCTGATCCAGAATGAAAATCTGCGGAATTTAGTTTTTCTGCAAGGGATTCTGAGTTTCATTTTATTTTATTATTTGTTAAACATCTTTGGAGATTCCAAGTGGCCCTGCTGATCATTACAGCTACTTGTGTGCGATTCATCACAGTTAGTCCACTTAACCCCCATCCCTACAACATTTTAAGAAAAAACGACGCAATCACACACACAAACGTAATTCTGTTGTTGACGCCTAGTTTGGCAGTACCGCTCTCCCCATAGGAAAACAATGGAACGGCCAGCGCATAGAGGTTTTACCGCAGATCATGTGTAGGTGGCTTTAAGGCCCAAAATACACACATGCACACCCAGGAATTATTGTTATAGAGAGAGATGTCAAAGTGAAGATGATAGTCAGGTAGTCAGGCCATAGTCAGGTGCTCCGATCAGTAGGGGGGTTGGTGCCTTGCTCAAGGGTAAAAGGTGAACTGGCACCTCTCCAGCTTCCAGTCCACACTTCATTCTTGGTCCGGATGGTCCGAACGGGCCACCCTCCGGTCCCCCAAGCCAAGTCTCTATAGACTGAGGTACTGCAGCTAATATTCTTTGTTATTCTTCACTTCATACACTACTGTTGTCAGATGTTGAAATGCCTCTGTCTTGAAACTGAGGACAAATATGTATTCTATATGTATATATAAATTTTCTATATGTATATAGAATACAAGGTAAGATAAGATACATACAGAGAGATGTGAAATTATCCTTTTTATCTCTGAATATCAAACATCGTTGGCATGAATGAACATTTTTTCTCTGTTTAACTCCCACACAGTCACAATAAATATGTCCTTTTTATATGTCCTTTTTATATAATGAAATGAAATCAACCACATCCCTCATGCTACCAAGCTTTGACATTAGGTAAAACAGGCATTACCAATTAGTGAGTGATGCTCAGACAACCATCCAGAATAGAGGACATCAGCCACTGCAGTGAGGAGAATGACAGGTATATCTGGAAAAGTAAATTGGCTTTGCTTTCGTTGTTTACTCTCTGCTGGTCATTGTTTCTCTGCTGCTCTGATAAGTGGAGCGGAGCTGATGTTGAGGCCGAGTGGTCAGGCGTGCTGTCTCGTCTGGCTCTCTCTCACTCTTTCTCTTTCTCTTGGTGTCCTCTGGTTGACAGGGACACTCTTGTTTAAAGTAGGAGCAGCAGAAACGTATTATGCTCATCTAGTCGTCAGTCCCTGCTGGGTGCAGATGCTGCTGTCTGCCCCGCGGCACCCCCGCAGGACCCTGCCGGTCCAGTTACTCTCCATCCTCTCCACCTCAATGACACTTCAGTGCCCAAATAAGGGATCAGCAATATGTTTTCATGTTTTCAGTTGGAACAGCAGAGAAGAACGTTGATGGAATGGTGTGTGACACTTCTTAGACAGCCTTGGTTGTAATTTCGTCTCTAACCTCCGACATGACTTCGAGCTTCTACCTTTTAAATCTTGTGAGCAGCCTTCAAAGCCCAGTACGTTTTTGTCAGCAAAGTGATACAAAAAAGTTCATACACTTCCCAAGATGACCTGATATTAAAATGTAAAAAAATAGATAGCTTCTGTAACTCCATACAATCTCATTTTTTTCTTGTATAGGCCTTTCCATATTATAAGACAAATCCACTGCAGCTGTTTCTTTGTTTAACATTGTTGAACTGTTTTTTAAACTCCCAGAGTGGCAGCGCTGTTAGCTGTAAGGTCTGCTGTGTAAAACTTCCCCAGCGTTCAGACCGCTCTGTGTTAGCCGGTAATTCAAGACGTCTGAGCTGTTGTTGCTTTTTCTGTCGAGCCGTGACATTTAACTCGCTATGGTCTAGGGCTTATGGGAAATGCTATCCATTAAAAGCTGCTAAAAAACAGGAAAATTAAATAAACAACAACTAGGTATTACATTACCATTCTTGTCTAAACACATTGGATACTACCCATACTGTTGTAAGCTTAGGTACCAAGCCTGATGTCTAGATTTTAGTATTTAACAATGTCAATGGTATTTTAAATGAGGTTTTCTTAATAAAATCACTTTGGCTCTTTAAAGCTGCAGCCTGCATTAACAGATTTTTGGGACAGCAGAAACAAACTATGAACACGCTAACATATCAGTGAACATTTTTACAGTTGTCTATTTACACATTCAGCAGTTACAGAGCAACATCAGCAATCATTTGGAGTTGTGTTTCTGTCAACATGATGACTACGAGGCCAATATTTCCTCTTTTTTTTGCTTATTTTGCTTTACACTAACTCCTGAACCAAATATCTGGCTCTTTAGCTTTTGAATGTTGCGCTGTGTTTACTAGCTAGTGGCTAACTTTGTCTGTTTGCCGTTTGGTGTTGAGCAGGCATTGTAAGATTGAGTTTTTTCATTAAAACAGCTGCCCACAGCACCTGAAAAACAATGCAATGAGAGTTTTGAGAGTGAACCAAAAAAATAACAAATAACAGAAAATAACAATACGCTGAAAGTCACTAGAGTCATGCTATGTCATTACAAGAGACCCCTTTTGTAGTCGCACGATCCTTTGTTAATATAAAAATACTGACAATAGCACTTTATATAAAGCATAAGAGTAGCTTTAAAAAAAACGTTTTAACCATCATTTTAAATTATTTATTATATAGCATAATGTAAAGAGAAATATGTGTTTTGGGGGGGAGGTTCATTAAAATAGTAAATAACTAAGGACAATAACCTACTTATGGAAGGCCACTTGGCAATTAATTTTGGCCTGGTGGTGGTGGCCTCTCTCATAAATCTATTATTGCTTGGTAACAAGGGAGTCATTGGGTGCATGCATGTGCGTCTTTGTATTATATTTAGTTATCAGTGCCCTGCGTTATCACCTCTGACACCTTATTAAGGACACTGTTGTTTTAATTATACACTGATATCAGCGAGGGGAGATAAATTTGAGTGGCGTTCATTATGTGTTGTATTAGCATTTAAAGACAAATGAGTTCCACTTTGTGAAAGTGGGCTGCACAGCTTCTGATAGGAAAAGGGAGAAAGGATTGCATAATAAATAGAGGAGGACAGAGAGACATTGGGAGACAAAGAGAGAGAGGTGACAGGACAGAAAAGGTCAAATGGTCCCTGCTGTAAGATGCAATTTTTACCTTTTTAAGTAATAAAAGATTTGTAAAAGACCAAACTGGTGAATTTATCTTTATTCTGAACAAAAAATAATGATAAAATATGAAAACACAATAAGTGTGTAGCAACACACCAAAAAGAAAAACAATATCTATGAAGTAAAGTGTCTATGAAGTGAAAAATAATATGTTCTGTCCAGCAGCCAAAAGCAGTGGGTTGAAAACAAAGCTCCTGTTTATATTTTATATGTTGTATAGCAAGATAAAAAATCAATTTTCAGCATTGTACAATGTTTCAGCACCTGGTCCAAACCATTCCACACACTCACCACACAGATTGTGATGAACATACTACTTTTTAGAATTGTTCAATGTCAGAGCTGTACACATAAACTGCAGGAGCTAACAAGCTAACAGGCTAACAGGGTCCTTTCTATTTTGATGCTTGTACTAGGTCACCACGCAGTTACAAAGCAAGAATATAAACGAACAATATTTCCCTAATAAGAGGTCCCTGACATAGGAGAGCCCTGTGATTTCACAGGCCAACGCTGAATCTGAACGAGCTGAGCGTGAAGAAAAAGAAGCGAGGTCATATAGCGTCAGGAAGGGAATGTGTCTCGCCACATAGAAGTAATTGGAATGTGGATTTTGGTCTGACTGCACCATTATAGAGTTTAGTTGCAGTAGAGTTTTTCTTGATTTTTTATTCCCATTTAAAAATAATCTTTTAATTACTCCTCCGTTTTCTCAACAAAGTAATCTTTAGCTTCCAACCAGGGTCCCCCGGTGGGGAAAGGGGCACGTAAAAGACGTTCCTTACCAGTGGGCAGGGCCTTTAAATTTAACTATTAAGGGTTGAAATTGGGATTAATTGAAGATTAACAATCCTGTACATCCCTTTTTTTTAACCAGCTTATTCTTATTCAGGGTCAGAGAAGGGACTGGAAGTCCCAGGATGCACTTTTTTATTATTATTATTTATTTATTTATTTTAAGAAAGAAAGAAGGGTTTCCAGCCAGTCAGACCAGCTCATTAGGACCAAAGGTTTAAAGGTAATGTACACTCACCGAGGATACTGTGCACTGTACCTCTTGAACACTCAGAGAATGTCAATGTGGTGAATGTAAACAGCAGTTAAGGGAGGAGCCGGTTGTCTATGCGGAGAGGAGTTTGAATATGTATTATAGTTTATATGCAGCCAGGCCTATAAAATCACTGATAGTCAACATCACTCTTCTTTCCTCCTTTCCCCTCCAGAGGAATCGTCCAAGCCTCAGCAGCACTGCTACTAATAACAGTATTGGATCCTGATGTTTTCAATAAAAGTTGAATTCAAACTTCCCCTCTATTTCAAAAATGCCTCAGTATCACAGGCAGTTGCATATTGTCAATATGCAGATGCTGTGTTTCTGCTTTCTCTCTGATTTATGCAGCAGCGAGGCGCTCATCAAGTCGTCATTTGATTGCATCGTGTATTTCGATAAAAAAAGATGCCATCGCCTTGAATGATGCCTCTCATTAGCTGCGCTTCAGACCAGGGCTGTTCCTCCAGACAAGAAAGACGACTGCAGTATTTGTTTTTCTTGTCTTTTCTGTCCCTGCAGGATACCCTGAAAAGATCTTTACTCACAGAAAATGAACAAATAAACACACATGTGCACTCTTACAATAATCTGACACCTGTTGTAGGATCGGTATTTAGGTTTACAGTGAATCTCAGTCAAAACGAGCTTTTAGCCTCCCATTAGCACCTTTTTAGGTCACCATGGCAACCTCAGCCTGTTAAGAGCC
This sequence comes from Etheostoma perlongum, assembly GCA_026937815.1. NCBI lineage: Eukaryota > Metazoa > Chordata > Actinopteri > Perciformes > Percidae > Etheostoma > Etheostoma perlongum. The sequence goes on from CM049377.1 coordinate 10,233,341, forward strand.
TGCACAGATTGACCCTCAACTTTCACCGGCACTACTCACTTGCTGTAAGCTCTGCGATTTCTAAAATGAACCAGTAAAAATGAAAAAAGAAAAGCACTGCAGCTGAAAGCATTTTCTCATCCACCATTTTTAACTGATACGAAAGGAATTAAAATCTATAACAACCATTTGAGGGGGAAAAAATCTGGAGAAATAATTTATAAGAGACAATCTTTTACAGATGCAAATCAGTTTCATATCCATTTGTCACAGACTGGTACCCCTCTGTTTATAATTGCTCCCCTCTGCCAATTACTGGTCGTGTGAAATATTATTTGAAATAATTTTCAACAGCTTCCAATTATTTTGTAAAGTTTTGCTTCCTGTCTTGTTAGTGTGACTTTTACATCAGGGTTCGTTTCTAGCTTTAAGCCAAACAACTTTTTTGACTTTCTTTGTGACTCATTTGACAGTGCAGTTGTGATTGTTAGTCTGACATTGTTAGCCCGGCCTTCTATATGTTTGAACTGGTTGTGCTTATTTAAGGTCCAATGCAAATTGAAGTTTATCTGCTACAGCAACATACATAACTCTGTAAATCACTTGTCCTGTGTTCTCCTTTACTTTATGCATTATGCAACATTATGAGCTGATTACGGCTCTGTGACTACCTCCGCTGCCGGCTTAAAAGCGCAACAACTCTGTTCCCCCATTCCATCTTTGTAACTTTCACACAGACGACATGGCGGACTAAATGCGTTCCACCGCCTTGAACAGGTTTGTAAAAGGGCCTGCTGACTAACGCACCGCATCCTGTTATACGACACAAGAGGAAGTTACTCACTTTGGTCAGTTTAGATGCTGATGTGGTCTTTAGTCTTCAATGCCTCTGCTACACTGTCTGCACATGGCTTGTAAACTACAACAAGTTTGATAACTTCATCTGTGCTCTCCTGCTGGTGCTTAGCCTGCCAGCTGCTGTGAATAGGCTCGTTCGATATGAGCCAGATCGGCGCCCATTGCATGCCGGTTAGATTTGTGTCTGACTTGATCCCGACTTGCTCTGACGTCATGCACATGTGGGCAACGATAATCTCACCAGATCAGGTAAGCAGCGCAGTTGCTTTTCACCAACTGCACGACCAAGGGGGTAAGCCTCTCCTCTCTAAGTGTAGCTCCTATGGCGCCATTTTAATGCTACGAAGCCATCACCTGCCGTTAGCGTCCTATTGACTGCCATTCATTTTGACGTCACTTTGACAGCAAATAACTTTACATCTGAAGCGTTTGACGTCCTTTGTTCATTTCTAAAGAAACATGACAATGTATAAAAGGCTCCATTACCTTGTAGCTCACGTTATGGCCTCTGCCTATGTTATCTCCTTATATATACTGTACCTACGTCCTCCGTCTCTGCTGTTTGGGAATGATTGAGATTTCTCTGGGCACAGCTATCAGAAGACTTACAACTTTCAAACAAGTTGCCCACGTCACATCTACATCTTCAAGCTCAGTTGGAGGCTGCACAGTAACAGTCAGCCATCACCGGAAAAGTGCTTCTGATAGACTTCACTGGTCTCCGTCCAGAGCAACTGGATCTGTTGGTCCATTTCTTTAACTGTCTATGTGCAGGCGGACCCAGACCATGCTGGGAAACGCCACACTCTCAGCTGATTTAACAGCTGATTGGTTCGCAATCAATTCAAAATGATGACATTTTTTATAAACTTTTTATTGATTTTGAATTGGAGGGATTTTAATTGCCATTTGTCTGATTTAAAGGTTTATTCTGTACAGAACACATGTTGTGTGGCTGATAGTTACGTTTAGAAGTCAGAGAGACTAAACCTATTCAGATCACGGATCATCTACAGTGTTGTTAATTAAAGTACTAAAAACTCTGTCATAATTAAAACGACTAGAGACTGTGTACCAGCTGATATATGGGTCTGATAACATTTTATTGAATCGGGAATCGCACCACAGTGTTTCTGTCACTTCCTGTTCAGCATGAAGGCTGTCGAAATCGACTGGAAACTGTCTAACTTCAGAGCAGATTTTTGTCACTGCCCTCGGCTGCTGCCGCCTGCTCTCGTCCACTTTACAGGCAAGGCGCAGTTCATCTCAAACGCGCCTAATAAAACACAGATACTGTACCAAAACGCCCTTCAGCCAGCTGGGATGGAAAAAATAGCATTTGAGATATTTCCCCAACAACCTTTTTTTCCTCCCTTTAAAAAACTATACATTAAAAAACATGTTGACATTATTTTAACCGCAGAAAGGGATGAATAAATGTGATTTCAGTTGGACTGAAAGTGTGTGTAGTAAATGTTTGCTGTGCACAGCAGGCTGGCCTATTCCACCTCTCTGAGTGTTTATTTCCCAACAAAGAAACACATGCAGAGTGAGGCAAATAAAAAAGGATTGATTCTTTACGCTGTGCACAACACAAAAATGAATGGCTAAACTATGGTTCATACCTCTTGAAAGTATTCTCTTCCAGTTCCCTTCAAAATAGAAGTAGCCAAAATCATAAGTGGCCAGAGGGTATCTTTTTAAAAAAAGAAACATTCATCCAAGACTTTTAACTGACTTTTATCTTATAACCCTAACACTAACATACTTTAACCGCCATCCGAGTTTTTGCTTCTGTGAAAAACATAATAAAGTCATTAATAAAAACTCCCTGCTATTTAATTGATAGAAAACTCATATATGACAAGGCATATAATTATATAAGCTGATTAATGATTGCTGCAACTGCAGTATTAAAAAAGGTACATTATTGCAAGAATTGTTTTGTTTTTTTGGCCACTTGGGGGCAGCAGAAACAAGTTGGGAACACAACACATTATATTACACGTTATATTATCACTTTTAAGTTGATGTGGCGAACTTGTAAGCAAACTGTTGCAGGAATATACTACATACAGGATTATTTTGATTTTGTGCGACGTGTTGACCTTTGTGTGTGTGTGTTGACTGTTATCTTGCCCCCCAGCTTGAATCTTCCCTTGTCACTTTGAGATTGGGCAGGTAGTGACGGCATGAACGCTGCGTGTTTGGGAGTCCGAGTTGCTTGCATGCACCATCTGCAAAATGAATTAATCTCTCGGTATTCAGCAACAGCATGTGACAGGCTGGGAAATCTAAAGCCTCAGCAGATATCTCTCAGCAGAGTGTGAAATTTGTCACACAGAGGAGGTTCACACCAGGGGAAGAGCTGCAGCCCCCCCCAACAGTTTTCCCGCCCTCTAAACTGCACCAAAAAGTTACAGGAGTCCCGTAATGAATGTATTCATTTGTCCCACCTTTGCTGGGTGGTATTTTGGGAATAACAAACTGAAAGACAGTTGATGAAGAGCAGTTTGTTAGCTGCAAAGAAGAAGAAAGGTGCTCTGCGCCAGTAGTACCTTTATCTGTCTTCTGATATTTTCAAACTAATGAGGGTGATGGCTCCCTTCTCATCCTCTGTTGGGATGCAGTCCCCATTGATCAAATTGGCCAGGGGCCGCAGTGACTCTTCCTGTGCAGTTTCCATCCCTGGGCCTATATACTGTACGAGCTGGTCCCAGCTAAATCCCCCTGAGGCGCTTAACTACTTCATTACAGCCACTCCGATGTTGAATCATAGAGCTAGTCCTAAAATAAATCTATGAGTACTCTATTGTGCAACTGAACTATGTGTGTGTTTTTTTACGAGGGGTTTCCAGAGGGAATGGAGAGCATGTACTGTATGTCATGCATTATCCATCAGTGCATCCCCAATCTGCATCTCTGCATGTATGGGTACCTTTGACATATTACCATATGTCCATACTTGCTTACGCTCTTCATCTGACCATAGAACATATTGTATTTTACTTATTTATGTGGCTATTTCCGAGGAAGTCGTCTGACTGTTGCACAGCATGTCATAAAGGGAGGTTTCCATTTTGTCAAGCTCTCACAGCACACATTAGGAGCACAATGGCATCACTGCACCTCAGCAGCACTGTGAAAAAAGTGGTCTAGGACTTTTGTGAAACTTGTCTTAACAGCATGATTTACAATTTAATTGAGCGAGTGAAGATGATATTGATTTAAGTTGGTGTAAATTATGAGAAATGTCAGGATGAATGTGCAAAGTGAAACATGCAATTTCAAGAGCCTTCTGGGGCCATTAGAGAGTTTAAATCAGATGTCAGGTGAAATGTTCGGTGACAGCCTTTTCAGCTTTCCTAAATGAATTTTCCTCCATCCTGCTAGAAGCTGATTATTGCTCATTATTATACAATGCATCTTATTAGACATGCACCAAGGAGACATGCACACAAAATTTAAATATTCAAATGATCACAATTATAGAGACAGACAGACAGTATATACACACACATACTGTACCTACCAACAAACATTTACCCATTGTAAGCCAGAAATATATCACCAGCCCTGTATTACAGCTAATAATATGTCATCACAGATGACCTTTTGTCTTGGGCTCTGCAGCCAGACGGACACGCAATCATCTGACTCTAGAGACTCAAGAATGAAATTCATTATTAGGCTCATAGAGATAATTCATAGAGATCCATCTTGTCTGTGGTGTCCACTTACTTTGCTTAGACTATAGCAACAGATATCTAAGCGCAGTTCAGACCAAAGAGTTGCGTCGAGATGAAACCGTTTTAGAACATTGCAGGGAAAAGTTGCAGCTGTATATAATATATTATATATTTGTCACAAAACTTGCAACAGAAACATAGAAATTATTTAGTCCTATTTGATTTGGTTACCGTGGTTACAGTAGTCAAAAGTCTTGCAACTGATCGGTTCACACAGCCCTGTATTATTAATTTCTCAAAGTTTCAAACATGATCTGACACCACCACATCCACCACAGATATTAAAAAGATGATTTGGGGTTGTCTGTCCATACGTCTGTACTTTCTTGTGAACATGATATCTCAGGACTCCCTAGATGGAATTTCTTTACATTCGGCACAAACGTCCACTTGGACTCAATGATGAACTGATTAGATTTTGGAGTTCAAAGGACAAGATCACTGTGACCTCACGTCTGTCCCATTCTCATGAATGTGATATCTTAGGAGCACCTTAAGGGACTGTCTCCAGACAGACATGGATGTAAACTGCAACTTGACTGGTTGGACAAGGCATACATCCGCAATGCGGCAATTGTAGTTTATAATATAATTTGCAATAATTAGCTTGTTACTCAATAATGAGACCGTGTATAGAATAGAAAGCTAAGAGAGGCAGAGGAGAAGTTTCTTTCCTCAGACTGGTAGACATCTTTACATGGACCTTCCATAGAGACCTTATGTTTAGTCACAATATCAGGTCTTCTTTATTCAAATAAATGTTTTTGTCCCCTGGGCCAGAATCCATTCAATGTATATGTTTATGTACATCTCCATTTCATTTTCAGATGTTATGTTCATTATTACCTCATTTATGAGCATCATATTGTTGTGTTCAGTCTTAAATTCATGTTATGTCTCAGTCATTCTTCATTTGGTGCTACTATGAAGAATGAATTCCTTGCTTTACTTTCTCTAAACTCTATTATACTCTATTAATGCCTTTGTTTGCATTGCTCATACTACACTGTGTTTACATATTTCTTTGCATAACCTACTCATTGCACTTATTGCACATAAGGATTTAATCCTAGTTAACTGTGATGTCTGCTTAAAGTGCCCTCAGCTCCTCTGACTGGGCCCGGGGATATTTATCCCTCGATGTTTACTCAGCTATGCATGACGAGAGGGCGGTGCACATTGGAGTTATAGGGCAGCTGCTGTAGCTGCTGCTGTGATGGTCCCTTCTGCCTCCCGAGCATAGGTTCTGCACACGACTGGCACAAGCAGGCAGGCAGGAGATTTGTAGGCGACGTTGACGATTGAGACATGCAGAGGAGGGTTTTAACAACCCATATGGAGGGATAGAGAGAGAGGAAGGAGAGTAGGTGATGATGCTGAGATGAATGTTACGTGTCACAATTTGCAAGCAGTGCAAGTACTTTTAAACTGCCACTTAATTTTATATATAATTATATCATAAAAATGAACTGTGTAACTGCATCGCATAACTGGCTGAATGTCTTTGTCCTCCAAAGCAGCCATTTACCATCTCACTCTGCTTTTGGTCACTTGGGAGAGAATAAAACGGAGGCTGCTAACTGTAAGAGCCTCTATAGAAAATTGAACAGCTCTGAATGAATGTGAACTGACAATTCTAAGACATTTATGTTCCCCATCCAAATTCACAAGACCATTTCCATTATTCACTAAGAGGCTCCTGGACTGGAGGAATTTGAAAGTATAATTTTTGAGTAGTTGTTTAGAGTAGCATTTGAGCAAAAATGTCGCTCTCTCTTCATTTTGGTGAATAGCAGGTGGGAGAAATCCCTCGGGGTATTATTTCCTCTCAGTGTGTGGTGCACGTCCATCCACCAAAGAGACCAGGGATTGCATTAAACCAACAATTAGTTGTCCTCAGAGACAAATAGTGGCCCCGCAGGCTATGCTGCCTTCGCTTGATCGGCTATATTATGTTGTGAATCTTCTCTGTTTTCCTCAGAAAGGGCCTCTCTTTAATTCTCTGCTGATTTGGTTCCCAGTATGCACAGGGCTGGTGTGCAACATCCATCTAATCTATATGAAAAATTGGTGCCACATTCTGATATTATCAGAATATTTTCATTGCTGATTTATCTGCCTATTACTTTCTGGATTTATTCATTAATCATTTGGTCTATAAAAGGCCATAAATAGTGCAAAAAGCTCATTGCAGTTTCCCAGAGCTAAAAGATGACGTCTTCAAACTGTCTAAAACCCAAAGATGTTAAATTTAATATCATAGAACAGTAAGAAAACCAGTAAATATTCACATGGAACTAGGGGAGTTTGGGAGTTTGGGTTTAGCAATTTAATTATCAAAATAGTTTCAGATTATTTTCTGACGATCAACTGACTAATTTAACTAATTGTTCAACATATGTTGTTACTAATGAAACAACCTCTTCATCTCTTCTCCCACCTGCTGGATGTTGCAGTCTTACATTATGACACATGCCTGGTTTAACCCCTATCTTAATTTACTCATATAATATAGCGCTAAAGTCAGCACAGTCCAGATTTTTAGATAGAGGCAATTCTCTGAGGCATATATAACTTTAGTGAATACACACTTCTATATTTCTTCATATGATATGCTCCCTGCTCACCTTTGGTCTCCTGAGGTGCCCCTTAACCGGCGTTATGATGCTATCGTCTCTGAAGGTGATAGGTACTGAGAGCCCGGACGGTGTCTGAGAATAGGATGAGAGAGGAGGAGGACTGTCTCTACTGGCCTGTGAAATATTCATCAAATGAAGCAGGGGCGGGTAGGGAAGTGGGGCAGAAGATGGAGAGGAGTCCACAGGGGAAAGAACATCGTAGTTCAGGAGACACTAGGGAGGGAATAGCGCTGCAGACCAGGGAGGAAGTAAATGTAGGAGGGAAAGAAATGCTTCTATTGTGTGGGAGCTGGTGGTTAAAATCCCAATTATGACAGATAGAAATCCAGCGGAGGAGGTGTTTATGATATTTCATCTATAAAGCAGCAGGTAAAGTAAGATAGAGACTGATAATGGTTTCCTAGAAATATTAAATTCTGACATTCAAACTGATTTTAGACTCATTTTCCTGAAGCACTGCAAAAGTTTAGGTAACATGATGTTCCCTGTTTTCTCCTCTGTTGTCGATAAGGTCAAGAGGACTGGCTGTCCGAACTGATTAGGTGATCATTACCCTGCCCTGCCCTGCAGCCTGCACCGCCCCAAGGTGTCACCCAACAGTCAATGCTCTGGACCTAATGGTTTTTATATGCATGATCAATTATTACTCATTATTCTGACTTTGACCTCCAGAAAAAAAAATGCAATTGTTCAGTCTCTTCCCAGAACACTGATCAAATATTTGAAGGATAAATTGGCTGTGTAGACAAAGCTTCACTTTTAATAATAATTAATAATTATTAAAAATAATTCCAACAAATACACTATACTCCTGTTTGGCTACGTTAGCTGAAAACTACAGCGCGCAGCTTTTTTTTTTTTTATAGCTGAAATCTTTGTAGAAAAATCTATGTTCAGCAGAGGAGGAATCCTAATGACTTTGGCAATCCTTTGACATTTCCCCTGGCACCACCACGGGCTTGACATTTGTGATTTTGACTGAAATGTATCAACAAATAGATGAATCAGCGATAGGTGATCAGCAAGGTTATTGCCGTTCATCCCCTGGGGACCCTGAATGTCTGCCGCAAATTTCATAGCAATATGGAGACATTTCAGTAAAAAACAAAAATGTAAAACTCAGGATGACACTAAAGGAAAAGTCAGGGGATCACCAAAGTCACTGAGTTTGGAACCATGAATGTCTGTACAAAAATTCATGGCAATCAGCCTGATAGTTGTTGGGATATTTCAGTCTGATCCAAAGTAGTGGGCTAACTGTTCAACAGACCGACAGCCATCCTTAGAGCTACTCTGCTAATGAGGCTTAAAAAAAAACATAAACATAAAAAATATGCCTGTAAAGCAGTCATTTGTAGGTTTTCACTTTCCTGATCATTTTGAAGCTACAGGCACAAAGATGGCAGATATTTATGCAACTGTTATCTCAGTAGTGTTTTGTCAGTACAGGAGGGAACTTTGGTTTTCTCCCTCTAATTAAGAGAAAGAGCTTCTGTATAAAGCCTTTTAGTTATCCATACTCCCAGAGGAGCCCTGCAGTTCACTACTACCTATTCTTGTGTGTGTCTTGTCTTGACTTCTTTATTTTGACAACCAGTGACTCAGGGTCTTATTCTATGATCAGAGCATCATTATTACACACACACACAAACCCCACTGTGCCTCTAGCTTTCATTCCTCTGCCTATAGTTTATTTTCTCTTTGGAGAGGCTCTCTGTTACCACGCAAGACTGTTTATTAGCGTGGTGAGTCCGCTCTCAATTCAGAATTAAACAGAGGAGGGAGATGCTTTGGCACTGATCTTTTATTCCTGAATTATTTTTACCTTTGTGCTGCAAACATAAGTGATCTGACTCCAAAATCACCCATCACAAAGAGTGTAAACTGTAATCAGTCACCAGTTTACTCTGCCTTTGTCGGCTTGTAGCTCTGCTGAATTCCTTTGGTTTAAACACTTAAACCTAAATATTCATGCTGTCAGTTGTTGACTGAAATATCTCAACAAATATAGGATGGATTGCCATGAAGTTTTGTACAAACATTCATGGTTCCCAGACAATGTATCCTACTGACTTTAGTGATCCCTTGACATTTCCTCTAGCACCATCCCGAGGATGACATGTTTGGTTTTCAGTGAAATAGCACTATTGGATGCATTGCCTTGAAACTTAGTACAGATATTAAAAAATCTGATCATGAGGAGGAGGATAAGCACACGTGCAACAATGATAAATCCTCATGTGAGGTTTTAAAACATCAGCATATTAGCATGTGATTGTCAGCATGTAAGCATACTGACATTTCTCATTCTTAAAAACAGCCCCACAGAGCCGCTGGCTTGGCCGAAAACTCAACTCTTAGTCTTATTCATATTAATCCCTTTATTTATTTAATAAAGTTTATGCATGTGTAAAGGAACCAGGTACAGTTTTTCTGGGTCAACTGAAAACCTTTCCCTATTAAAAATTCTAAATTACACAAGCGGCACATTAGGATGCAACAAATGTGGATGTACTTTAGTGCTGGTCACCGTGGGCTGCTGTCTGCTCACTGTTGCATTTAAGTAGCATTTTCCCAGTGAAAGCTGTTTACGCGTACGGCATAATAACAGGGAAAGTGTTGGCACTTAAATGAGACGACTTTAAAGTCTTTGAAAACTATCCCATAAAACAACAGATCACTAATGGATTGAACTTGCCTGCTGAGACATCTTTTAGCAGCTCAAGGATTGGAAGACTTGGCTAAGTGGATGGGAAAGCGTACAGATTTTTGATTTAGAGATTCTTTAAAAAATCTGATGTGGCTCTCAAAACAGATATGTATATTTTTTTGCATAATGATTAATTACAGCAGAGCTTTGTTGAGTGCTTTTCAATACATGGGGAAATAGTGTGTGAGTGACAGCTTTCTCATAGAGATTTAAAGAGTATAGCCTGTATAAACTGCAGTCAGTATTACATTCTGTGGGAAAAAAGATTGGATTTTTTTTGGAAAACCTTAATAATGGTAATAGCGTGAACAAGTTACAATTAACAACAGGTAAAGTAAATTTTCACTTTTCAGAATTTCTCATGTTCCATATGATCTTTGCTGCAGAAAACCTTTTTCATATGTGCACAATAATTTATTCATTCCTCATCATAACAAGCAGCTGCAATATGCATGCTGTGCAGACTTTGTGCATTATGTATGTTTGTTTTCATTCTTGCCACCTTTGTCACATCAGCTATTCAACACGTGGCAGAGAACAAGTGTTACCCAGCATCACCTCACTTTTGTGTATTGATCAAGATGCTGGTGAACATCATGCTCCTGTCATACACATGACTTTTACATTTATGTAATGATTTACTTACGGTATTTATGAAGTACAGTAAGTGCAGACGCAGTATGATCTGACACATTTATGCTTTCATTTGGAGAAAGGGCAGAGCCTCTCTGGCAGCTGGGTTAGCTCTTACAAATGTTTAATGAGCCAGCAGAGTTCACAGGTCAAATAGTGGGAATGAATATGCAGTGAAGGCCACATGCAGCAGGTTGATGAACGAAGAGAAGAAAAGAGCAACCTCTCTCTCCCCCCTTTCAAAAAGCCTTAAATCTTAGAAGATAAGAAAAGGTAGAATGGACAGTTTAACCAAGGGTGTAATTACTGGATGATTGTTAGCCATGGTAGCTGCTTAGCTCTAGGGATGGCAAAGTCCTTCTGTCGGTCGGTCGGTTGGTCGGTCCTCCACTTTGCTCCAGCCCAAATTATCTTGACAACTACTAAATGGATTGCCATTCATTTTGTACAGTCATTCATGGTCCTTAGAGGATGAATCATAATAACTTTTTTTATCTGACGTTTAATCTAATGCCACTATGAGGTTCATATTTGTGGTTTTAAGTTAAATAGATCAACAGCTGTCAGATGGACTGCCATTAAATTTGATGTAAACATACTGTACATGTCTCCCATGACTTAATCTTGCTCTGGCATCAGGTCAACATTTTAATTTGTCTTTGGTTTATAAAACACTGGTTTATGACCAAATAGCCTCAGCTATACTTTTGTGTTTAGTGCAATTAGCAAATGTGAAATAGTGGGTTAAATCAATGTAGTTTAAATACTGTAGTGGGCTACCATCGCACATTTTCAGACAGTCTCTGTGGAAGACATTCATAGTGTTGCCATCAGTTGTTCACATTGAAAATGACAATGACATTGTTGTGTAACAAATGAAAAAAGAGAGCTTAAGTGACAAGTTCAAACTGTGACTCCTTTCTCACCACCTCATCAGCTGCTACCATACCTGTAGACGCTTACGTCTTGTTCACATGAAACAAACATTTCCTCTCTTAAAAAACACTTACCCACAGGTTGGTCAGTAGGAGTCTAACTGTGTGCACACATTGTTTGTGGCTGGCCTTGCATTTTGTTTGCCAGTCTTAATGGCGCTGAATGTTTTTTTCCCACTCAGATTGATGTCTTGCTTCTACAACCAGCAGTCTCTCGCTGACTTTACAACATGATGGATAGTCGAAATGTTTAAATTGCCCTTGGCATGACCCAAACTCTTTCTCAACAATTACTTGGTTGGTTTGTTCTTTCTAATCATAGATATGTCATCCCGTGCCATACACTGAACAATAGCCTGCTCCAAGCGTTAGCAGCTAAACTCCCCCCCTCTCTCTTTCTGTCTCTTTCACTTTACATCCCTGCTCTCCTTTGCTCCTTGCTCTCCCACTCTCTCCCTGCATGGGCCATGTGACTCATGTGAAACAAAATGCTCTAATGCAAGATTAACTCTTTGCCAAAGAAAGCTCAATATTCATCCATCTATTAACTATCGTGCACTCATGGCTGTTTTAACATGCTACATGGGCTTTTGCTGATATCTCACACAGCTTTCAATTTAAAATCTGCATCTTGGCTTTTCTTAAAAATTAAGGCTACATTCTTCTTGGCTGGACTGCTTGGTCTCCATGGTAACATCATGTCCATTATTAAGTGCCATAAAGAGAGAATGTTAAATCACCAGTCTGCCAGTCCCCATCACCTCACTGGGTTGATTGTGTATCCCTCAAACCTCACAGGAAGACCCCCTTTTCCCCTCTTCTTTCTGTTTTTTTAATCTTTCACTCTCCTCCTTTAACCTCTTTCTCTTCCTGTCACACATCCTCCTTTTCTCTCATACTCTCTCTGTCGAATACACGTTCACACACACATATCATAAAGTCAAACACTGACCCCCAGTGGAAAAGCATGGTTAAAAAACCTTTTTGGAGAATTGCCGAGCTAACAAAACAAATCTCTCTTATGATTTCTCTCAGGTCTTCACCCGCTACGGGAAGTGTTACACCTTTAACGCCGGCGGTGATGGACGCCCTCCCCTACTCACCACCAAGGGAGGTATGGGTAATGGACTCGAGCTCATGCTGGACATTCAGCAGGATGAATACCTGCCTATCTGGGGAGAAACAGGTGAGAAGGACATCATTCTCTTCATTCAGAGGCTGGCAAATTTGTCACAGTGTGTTTGGGCAGGTGTTAATGTCGAGTGTGGAACTCAGGAGACAAACCTCTGCTAAGTGTCTGGATTCAGTCGTGAAACACATTTTCCTGATGTGTTGCTCTGATTCAACATTCTTTGACTTCCTGCAGATGAGACTTCATTTGAAGCTGGGGTCAAAGTTCAGATCCACAGTCAGGATGAGCCGTCCTTCATTGACCAGCTTGGGTTTGGAGTGGCGCCCGGGTTTCAGACGTTTGTTTCCTGCCAGGAACAGAGGGTAAAGACTGTCAGACATCATGTACATATAGAAAGACATCATCTTTATACATGTTTTATTTGTTAATAGGTTTGGCTGACAGCTCATGTGTCTTGCCCTATTGGACTTATTTTTAGCAACATTGCTTTGTTATTTTAGTTTTTTTTTTGTTATTTTTAATTTATTTATTTTTTACTGGGATGAATAAATAGCCAAAATGAAAAATGAATAGAATATAAAATAGAATACAACTTTGATTTAGCTGTTATTCTTGTATTTGCATGATTTATTTTTCTATAACTGGCAGCATCCTGTTTTTGATTCATGGATGTTTGTTCTTTATTTGCTTTAATTTACGTTTAAACTCCTTCATTTTCAGTTTTTAAAACAACTGTATGCATGTACGTACAGTACGTACTAAAACGTGTCAGTAATACTATGTAGAAGTGTGGAAACTGCTTGTGTTTTAGTGATGTGTGTTTGTTGCAGCTGATTTATCTTCCGCCTCCCTGGGGAGACTGTAAGGTGACGGCCATGGATTCGGACTTCTTTGACAGTTACAGCATCACAGCCTGTCGCATCGACTGTGAAACACGCTACCTGGTGGATAACTGCAACTGTCGCATGGTGCACATGCCTGGTAGGAACTGCTTACTTACTGAGTGTTGTATCAGAGTTACATCAGCGATTTGGTGTAAAATGTCTTTACTGTGAGTGTGTGTTGCTTTGGCTGCAGGCGATGCTCCCTACTGCACCCCCGAGCTGTACAAAGAATGTGCTGACCCAGCTCTTGGTAAGAAAAAGGCTTCGTCCATGTCTGGTCTGAATCTTTAAGGAACAGATACAAACACACACACACACACACACACACACACACATCATCCCATGACATCAGCCACATTCATCTGTTCAAAAGGTCAAACTGAGTTTTGGTTTTTTAATTATTTCCTGCAGACTTCCTGGTGGAGAGAGACAATGATTTCTGTGTGTGTGAGACACCGTGCAACATGACTAGATACAGCAAAGAGCTGTCTTTCGTCAAGATCCCCAGCAAGGCCTCCGCTAAATATCTGGCCAAGAAATACAACAAATCTGAGAATTATATTAAGTACGTATCAAGCATCTGCATTTTTGTAAAATGGAAACAATGCTCTTAAGTATTTATTTTTTAGATACATAAATATATTTTAAGTTAAATTTCCACTTTTTTACATAGCATTATTTGTGTAACCATTATATGTATGCAATATATATTTTGTTTTAAATGAACCATATAAAGAACCATATAAAAAAAAATCAGCATACATAATTATATATTTAATTCATAAAAAAATATTTTGTTAAAGGGAACATACTAATAATGCAGTTATTGATAACAGCACATTTAACTTTAAGTCCGTCTATCATTAGGGTTAATGTTAGCTAGAATGGAATATTAATGTTTTGATTTGCCTGCTGTTCTTCACAGAGAGAATATTCTGGTTTTAGACATCTTTTTTGAGGCTCTGAACTATGAGACTATTGAACAGAAGAAGGCTTATGAAGTGGCTGGACTTTTAGGTACATCAGTTTCCTTATATATGTAGACGGATCCTCTTTCTATCTTTATGGTAGATGATGTTTTTCATCAGCTTGCATCTTATTATTCCAGGTGATATCGGTGGTCAGATGGGACTTTTTATCGGAGCAAGCATACTCACCATTCTGGAGCTTTTTGACTATCTTTATGAGGTGAGGCTTCTTCAGGAAAGTGATTAGATAGAAGAAGAATCCTGCTGCATGTAAGTGTTCACTTCATGCAGAGCTGTAGCTACTGGGTCATTGAGGACGCTGAGGTCATGTAGGCTGTATTTTGACTGGGAATGGGCGTGTTTGCGCAACTTTAGGGGACCTATAAAACACATAGGTACACATGGCCATATGTTTTAGGCACATTCCACCAGTTTTAAGATGTGAGTAGATATAGACCAACAAAAATAAAGAAACATGGAGCAGACAGTTTTTTCCCAGCATAGTTGTTTCCTTTGGCTCTGAAACAGCATTTAGACATTCATTTTGGGAAATAAAACTATAAAAAAAATATTATTAAATGCTTTATTGAATAAAATATAAAAAATCCAAATAATTAGAATCATTTTAAATTGCATTGTGGATACCTGACTTCAATATTTTTATCAGAAACCATGTATCACTCTTTTCCTTTGTTAGGCCATTAAAGGCAGGTTGTCGTGGTGACCTGCTCTGTTTTTAACCCTCTCAGGTGATAAAGTACAAGTTGTGTCGCTGCTCCGATAAGAAGCACAACAACAACAACAACGACCAGGGGACGGTCCTGAGCTTAGACGACGTCAAGTGTCACGTCAGTAACTTTCATTAGGCTTCTGTAGCCGCGAGGAGGGAGCCGCTGCACTCTCTCGTCTCTGAGCGCTTTCATCGACTTTGTGCGTCGCAGTTTTTCAGACTGCATTAGCAAAGTGTCTTCAACTGTGCCTGGTAACGGTTTGTGGTAACAGCATGTGGCTGAAGTGAGGTGAAGCCACACAGACAGCAGGACAGCAGAACGTGATGAATTCATAAATGTCAGAATAAGTGCATGGTCATCTGTAAACAGCTTCTCAGACTCTGACTTAGTAACAGATACAGTAAATGGGGGCATTAACTGAGCTGAGTTTATATGTGTTCAGTAAATCAGCATTAGAAATCCCAGCTGTGTGGTGGCGTTTGTCATTTGTCAATCTGAAGGATGTCTTTGTAAAATAATTGGTATGAAAGTTTGTTTTTTTTACTCACAAATTGTTATTTATTATTTTAGTTTTTTTGAATGTCAGTGCTGTACATTTGTTTCACTTTTGTTCTTGACTTTTCCACCAACTTTCAATTTTTATATTCAGGTCATCCAACTTTATCCATGTTTTTCTTGTTAAAATCTGAGCATTTTGCCAATATACTGTACTACCTCATCTTGTAGGGGGACAGTGCCCTTAATAATTTACAAGCTAAGCAAATTATTAATTAAAAAAGGTAATTTACATGAGAAATGAGCAGAGTAGGTTGAAAAAAACACCTGGCCTTAAAGTGAGTCCACGTAACAGTTGCTAAGCAGCAGCAAAGGTCTTTTTTAACAGAAGACACTTTGACATGTCCCAGTAGGAATATCAAAGCTATAAACAATTAAAGTAATGATGGCGGAATTCCATTTTGCTGCTTCTGTTGCAGGGTCCATGTGTATGCCGGCTCGCTGCCACACTGTTGCACTGGGACACTTGAATAGAACAGAGCCATTATTAATTGTGTTAATAATAACTTTGTTTTTCCTGCTATAACAAATCAAAATGTCTGCTGAGAAAAGGCCACAATGAAGGGACATGTCCAGGATAATGGTAAATGCATGTATGTAGTGTAGTGCAGCAGTATCTAAATCAAGTTTGATACCACCATAATCTACTACAGCGAGGGAAAAAAGTCTTTGATCCCCTGCTGATTTTGTACATTTGCCCACTGACAAAGAAATGATTAGTCTATAATTTTAATGTTAGATTTATTTGAACAGTGAGAGACAGAATAACAACAAGAAAATCCAGAAAAACGCATGTCAAAAATGTTATAAATTGATTTGCATTTTAATGAGGGAAATAATTATTTGACCCCCTCTTAATCAGAAAGACTTCTGGCTCCCACATGTCACACTTAAAGGAACAAGTACACACTTAAAGGAAGTGATCCTAATCTCAACTTGTTACCTGTATAAAAGACACCTGTCCACAGAAACAATCAATCAATCATATTCCAAACTCTCCACCATGCCCAAGACCAAAGAGCTCTCCAAGGATGTCAGGGACAAGATTGTAGACCTACACAAGTCTGGAATGGCCTACAAGACCTTTGGCAACCAGCTTGGTGAGAAGGTGACAACAGTTGGTGCGATTATTCGCAAATGGAAGAAACACAAAAAAAACTTTCAGTCTCCCTCGGCCTGAGGCTCCATGCAAGATCTCACCTCGTGGAGTTGCAATGAGAACAGTGAGGAATCAGCCCAGAACTACACGGGAGGATCTTTCAATGATCTCAAGGCAGCTGGGACCGTAGTCACCAAGAAATCAATTGGTTACGCACTACGCCTTGAAGGACTGAAATCCTGCAGCACCCGCAAGGTCCCCCTGCTTAAGAAAGCACATATACATGGCCGTCTGAAGTTTGCCAATGAACATCTGAATGATTCAGAGGACAACTGGGTGAAAGTGTTCAGATGAGACCAAAATGGAGCTCTTTGGCATGAACTCAACTCACCGTGTTTAGAGGAGGAGGATTGCTGCCTATGACCCCAAGAACACCATCCCCACCGTCAAACATGGAGGTGGAAACATTATGCTTTGGGGGACAGGACAACTTCACCGCATCAAAGGGATGATGAACGGGGCCATGTATCGTCAAATCTTGGGTGAGAACCTCCTTCCCTCAGACAGGGCATGGAAAATGGGTCGTGGATGGGTATTCCAGCATGACAATGACCCAAAACACACAGGGTTACACACAAGGCAACAAAGGAGTGGCTCAAGAAGAAGCACATTAAGGTCCTGGGGTGGCCTAGCCAGTCTCCAGACCTTAATCCCATAGAACGTCTGTGGAGGGAGCTGAAGGTTTGAGTTGCCAAACGTCAGCCTCAAAACCTTAATGACTTGGAGAAGATCTACAAAGAGGAGTGGGACAAAATCCCTCCTGAAATGTGTGCAAACCTGGAAACCAAAGAAACGTCTGACCTCTGTGATTGCCAACAAGGGTTTTGCCACCAAGTACTAAGTCATGTTTTGCAGAGGGGTCAAATACATATTTCCTTCACATTCCTTCATTTTGGTATGCGTTTTTCTGTTGTTGTTTTTTTGTTATTCTGTCTCTCACTGTTAAATAAGTCAAATAAATCCATTAAATACCATTAAAATTATAGACTGATCATTTCTGTGTACAAAATCATTTTTTTTCCCTCACTGTAGCTATAAGAAGGCAGACCAAGTCAGGCTGTAGCAGCAGGGTTACTAAACTGAATTAAGAAGAGTTTGACTTTTGGGAAATGAGCTTATTAGCTTTCTGGCAGAGAGATAAAAGAGCGGTATCAATCGTCTCATCTGTCTCCATTAGAGAGAAAACAAAACTTTTGCTTTAAACACTTATTAAACAGTATTATGAAGAACATAAAGTTAAATGAGCTCTACAAGAACTTTAAGATGAAAACGATGAATGTAACCCATGTTATAAACAAATGTTTAAAATACTCTGTTCCATGTGGTGCTACATACTATTTAATTTGCCTTCAAATTCCCTTATAATGACAATCACTGTCCCTCATGTATTTGACAAGAGTTCAAAAAGGATATTTTTAAGGGCCCATCGTACATTTGTACATGTAGATGCTGTTCATCACATTCAAGGGGAATTTACATTTGGTAAGATAAATTCGCATGTGTTTGTCCATCTTATAGGGCTCTAAGTTGCATGTATAGTTGCTCTAATAGGCGTCTTAAATGTGGTCCATCAATGAACAAGTTAATCTGCAGATTGTGTCATCATCTGTCTGTAAGTTTGGTTGAATCCCGTGAGCATGTATTGATTTGTGCGTGTGTGTGCACCAAATTGAAGAAGCTGATGGAGGAAAAATTCTAAATTCTGCCCTCATATCCAAAACACTGTATCTATTATCAGTTAGGCTGTAAACATGTTGGCTCTGGCGGTGCATGTTTATTCCGTCTCTAATGTGACTCTGTTGACAAAAATCAAACAATATTCTGTTGGTTTTAATCTACTTGCACTTATTCCCATTGAGCTCAATGATATTCTTAACAGGAAATGGGAATTGTAGAACGTAACTGTGAAGTGTTATTATCAAGCACAATCATACCATCAACTGTAATGTAATGTAAATATTGGATATAATCTTATGGTATTAACATAA
Organism: Etheostoma perlongum; assembly: GCA_026937815.1. Classification (NCBI taxonomy): domain Eukaryota; kingdom Metazoa; phylum Chordata; class Actinopteri; order Perciformes; family Percidae; genus Etheostoma; species Etheostoma perlongum. Next base: position 10,252,261 of record CM049377.1, read on the forward strand.
TCTGTGTAATGGTGTACTTGTATTTATCTGTGTCTCTTTTTCTATACATATGATTGTAGTATTTATCAAAAATGTAATTATAAGGCTATTTCAATTATGTTTGTATTGATACAGTCACAACTGCTTCTACTGTATTTGTCAGTAAATAAAAATTAAAAGCTGGAGTGTTTTCCAGAGTCCACTGCATGAGCTCAAACATCTCAATACAAGTCCTCTGGCCGTTGTGCTTTCAGGTTTTGTTTTATTTTTGCCTCAATTTAAAAATATATATATTTTCATTTTGATGTATGAAAGGATGATTATTTTAGTCTGGTAATGTATAAATAATAAATTTCAAGCAGTTGTTATATTAGAGATTAAATGTTAACTTTACATTACTTTTACTTACTTCAAGGTGTTCTGTCATCATTTACACTCAAGATTAAAGCTAGAAATAGCTTTCTTTCCACTGGATATAATTTCCTGTACAGATATCCACCTGTTTACTATTTTGCTAATCCATGGCTTTGGGGATGACTGTAATTCTGACATTTCAATTGAAATATTGCAATGTTTTGATCAATTTTTATATTTTGTACAGACATTCATGGTTCACAGATACTGTACGATACTGACTTTGGTGATCCTCTGACATTTGATATTTGTGGATTTGAGTAAAATGTCTCAACTTTTGGAAGGACGTAAGCAGGATTTTAGAAACAAGACTGCTGAATGTGGAGTTTTGTTTCTTCCCACTCTTCTGTTGATCCAGCTCTTATGTAACAAGTTCCCCTTTTGTTTCAGTCCTCCAGACCAAATCATTAATCCCACAGTGAACTTTCTGTAATGGCTCTTGTGACTTTTAATGTGCTAATTTCTGCACAGTGAGAACTCAACACAACCTAGTGTACAGTGGAGACAGCAAGGCAAGACAAGGCAGATTTATTCATATAGTACATTTCAGCAACAGGGCAATTCTATGGCATTTTTTGACATATTATACTAGGACTTTTTTATCACTTTTTTGATATACTATACTATGACTTTTTTCAACATACCATACTATGATTTTTTAATGGCTGTTTTTGACATATGTCAAAAACAGCCATTATGTTTGTTTTCAACACTTCGTAGATGGTATTTTATAAATCTTTTCAACATAGGGTATTCTATGACATATTTTCGATACACTATACTGTGACTTTTTTTAAGACTTTTTGTCAACATACCATACCATGACTTCTTAATGGCTTTTTTGATTTACTGTGCTATAAATGTTTTCAACGTCTTCCATTTGGTATCACAGTGGTTAACACTGCTCCAAATAGCTCCAGCAAGCAGGAACTGCTGACTCTGACCCAGGTTTGATTCTCACTAAGAGTTTTTTAACAGACTATGCCTTTTTTTTTTTTACGTACTATACTAACACTTTTTTTGACATATGATACTATGACTTTTTTATCACTTTTTTCAACATACTATACTGTGACTTATTCATCACATTTTCAACATACTATACTAAGACTTTTTCGACATACTATACTATACTATGACTTGTTTGACATACTATACTAAGACTTTCTTCAACATACTATACTATGACTTTTTTTAATCACTTTTCTCAAAATACTATACAGTGCCTTTTTATCACTTTTTTCAACATACTATACTATGACTTTTTCCAAAATACTGTAGAATGCCTTTTTTATTTTAACATACTATACTATGACTTTTTTTGATATACTATACTATGACTTTTTCCAAAATACTATTCTATGACTTTTTTATTACTTTTTTCAACATACTATACAGTGACTTTTTAATCACTTTTTTCGACATACCAAACTATGACTTTTTCCAATATAATGTACTAGGACTTCTTATAATTTCTTTCAACATAGGCTCCCATTCTATGACATTTTTTTTATATACTTTAAGAAGACTGTTTTTTAACACTTTTTGTCAAAATACCATATTATGACTTTTTAGTGTCTTTTTTTGACATACTATGCTATAAATGTTTTCAACATCTTCTACTTGGTATCACAGTGGCTCAGTGGTTAACACTGCTTAAACTTAAAATATTCCACTTTTGTTTAATATTTGGTATTATTCAACATTTAAAAAAAAATCCTAGCCTACTAATTAAAGCCATTCCCTCTTTTCCAAATATTTTCACTATTTCACCTTCTTCTATATATATATATATAGTATGCCAGCAATCCAGTTAGCTTTGACAATTTAGCTCTTCAGCATTCACAAGCATTTTCTGCAGGAATGCTTTTTCTAGTTAATATAAATCTGCAAAGTCTCTTATCAAATACATGTAGTGAAATAAAAAGCACAATATTTGTATCGGTAGTAACGTTAGTATAGCAGAAAATGGAAGTACCTCCTATTAGTACTTCCCACCACTGTGTATGGTTAATAAGATAACTGAAGCAGCCTTAATAACTTCCCAGGTTGTTTCCTTGTATTTGCACGCACCGTTATCACCATAGACATCGCGCCATGAAGCCAAGCGTGCACCATAAAACGTTAAGCAATGTCTGTTAGTTCACATAGAGACTTTTGTCCGATTTACTTTGAGCCTGATAACGTCTAATCAGCTAGATGAATGAATGACCAGCTTGCCCTTCTTTTTAAAGGGCGGTTCAGTGTCTCCCCTCGGACAGACCAATAAAACAACTTGCTGCTTGCAGCTCCCTCGGTTGCATAACCATACTGAGTGCAAGTCCACGGACAGTCAGTCGGCGTCGGTTCAACCCTTATTCATCGTTTTACCTTTTAAGAATGGCAGCTCCGAAGAAAGTCTGCATCATTGGCTCTGGAAATTGGCAAGTTCATGTGTTAATGTAGTCAACTATAAACTGTTTAACATGGCTAACTTTAGAGTTCGTTGGCATCTTTAACCCAGTTGCTAGCCAATTTAACGTTAGCATCACTGAGCAACGTTAGCATCACCGGGCAACCATCCATGGCAACCATCCAGCTGACGTTAATAGCAGTTAGCCGCATTTTACATAGTGACGTTAGAGAAGTTTGACTTATACCATTAACTAATTTGTAACATTTAGCTAGCTAGCGTTAGCTGGCTGGTGCACAAGCCAGTTTAGCCTTGATTAGTGCTAATAAATCGGCTGAGTATACAGAAAACTGGCCATATGTCAGTCACGACTACATTAACGTTACTGATTTATAAATCCCAGTAACGTTAATGTAATGTAAACGTTAATGTAAGCCTGTGTCAGCAACATACTAGCTACGTTATATTAGATGAATCTCTTCTCTCTTCTACAATGTGCATGGCTTTATTTTTGCCAGAAGAAGCCTCACACCATACGACACACTGTCTAACCTTGTCTACTTCAAAATCTCAGCGTGCTAACACATTATTTCAAACGGTGGATGAATCTTTTAACGCCAAGTCCTCTAGTAAATTAGGCATATAAGTTTGGTATATCAACCAAACAGATTTACTTTAGTAAAAATATTTGTTTTATATACAACGGGTTGGAAATAAATCACCTTTAAGTTTAATGAGCTCATGAATGTATTGTTTTTAAGCCGAACTAATGTATTGCCTCCGAATTATTAGACAACTGCCTCACAACCCCTATGTAACATAACACTAACATAACATAACACTATGGTAACAAACATAAATTCATCAAAGTTCTCAATGGAGTTCGGCGCAGTATCCACACCAGTAGTCGAAGGTATCATATAATGGATATAACTGTTTTATGCCTAAGGGGTAGAGTAGCCACATATTTCAGTTCATCTTGAGTAAAGCCTGCCCGGTCATTATCTCCAGAAAACAGAAGTTGATGATTAAAGAGCAGCAACTTTAAAGGGAACTAGTAAAAAAACACAGGAGGATCCATGATTATTAATGGCCTGGTGATCACATCAAGAATTAAAAAAATCAATGGATGTTGGCTCATTTCAAACCCCTCTGCTTATCATACATGGCCCCACAGTGACTGTTTTCCTTAAATTTTACTTTCAATATTTACAAATTTTTAAATGCAGTGTGACTTTTATCACAATTGTATTATGTAAATGAATTACTAACTTATAACTATTACCAATACAGGGGTTCTGCAATTGCCAAGATAGTGGGTGCCAATGCTGCTCAGAATTCAAATTTTGACACCACCGTAAAAATGTGGGTGTTTGAGGAGACGGTCAATGGGCGTAAACTGACTGAAATTATCAACACTGACCATGAAAATGTGAAGTACCTCCCTGGTCACAAGCTGCCAGCAAATGTGGTAAGAAACTGTTAGTTTCTCACCATTCAACAGTAATTCAGTTTTATGTCTGTTGCTTTGCTTTGGATTTAATGGTTATTTTGGTTCCCTGAGGCATTATTTGTACAGACTAGGCCTGAACAACATATTGTATCACCATTGCTATCTCAAGGTGAGCACATGCAATAGTGAGATTGCAGGAGGACAAAATGTGTGACTATACTCATCATTCAGGTCACTCTGAACAAATGTTAGCTGCTTAGTAAAACAAAGGTTTGCATTCACCGAATCTACTCCTTGTCTGATAATTTTGACAGCATTAAATCTAATTTATTGGTTTCGTGATTACACTTGTACTAAACGCTGGTCTTGTTCTTTAAATTGCAATATCAAATTCCAATTCCAATATGACATTCAGGCCTAGTATATACACATTATGCCTTGTATGTGCATTTGTTCTTGTTGCCCTAAATAGCTTCATCTTTCACAATAAAATATGATTAGTCTTTTTGTAATAAATTCATAATTTCAGTTTTATGAAGGTGCTCCTATAGGTTGTTAAACCAGACTTTATTGTAGGTCATATATCTTACAACATCCTCCTCACCCTCATTTTCTTCCTCAGCTAGCCATCCCAGACCTGGTGGAGGCATCCAGTGACGCAGACATTTTGGTGTTTGTGATCCCTCACCAGTTTGTTGGGAAAGTATGTGACACCATAAAGGGCAAGATAAAGTCTGATGCACTGGGGATATCCCTCATCAAGGTTGGAAATAGCTCTTTTAATTTCACCACCTTTTGTCTCTGAATTTAGTTTTGGATGCTACTTCATATGTTGTATGATGCATACAGTGTGTGTCCAGGTTAAAGTAGCCGTAAAACCAGTTGTGCTGTGTGGTCTTTCACCCAAATACCAGCTAGAGATGGCTAAAAGTAAATACACTGCTTGTGTATTTGTTTATTTTCCTCTAGGGCGTAGACGAGGGACCTGATGGACTTAAACTCATCTCTGACGTGATCCAGGAGAAGCTCGATATTGCCATGAGTGTACTGATGGGGGCCAACATTGCCAATGAGGTTGCTGATGAGAAGTTTTGTGAGACAACCATTGGTTAGTCTGATCACTGGCTTTCATGTTGTTTTTTTATTTCTTGCTTTTATTTTGTGATTGCTTAGCATTGGGTTGTTGCTTAATTAGGACAAAGTTGAACTTTGTTGAAGAAAGCTATCAGCAAGTTTTAGTCTCGACGCAGGAAGTGTGTGCATGGTGTTCCAGCTTTCTGCACCGTCAGCAGCACTAGGGTCACAATTTAATCTGCTTTGCGTGGTAGGTGCTGTGTAAATTACAGAGTGGGCCCGGTTCAGTTTGACACTTGCTTTCTTATATGTTTGTACGCAGCATATGACTGCATGCTTCATGGGATTTCCTTTAGTGTGTGACAGAATTAATATTTGTTGGATCAGTGCTGGCAAATGTAACTTCTTTGAGGAATTGGAGCTTTGCAGCGGTACTCTAACAGAAACAAAAGCACTGTGATTTAATCATGACTCTTAATAAAAGTATACCAATTTAAGTGGTGGTGACAACAAGTCATCTAGTAGAGATCCTAAAAGATAGCCATGTTTTTTTCTCTTGCTTGCAGGGTGTAAGAATAAAAACCACGGGGCTCTCCTGAAGGAACTCATGCAGACCAACAACTTCCGAGTCACTGTGGTAGAGGAGTGTGATGTGGTGGAAATCTGTGGAGCCCTGAAGGTGAGCTTTTATTATGAAACACAGCTGCATGCAGCAAAAGTGGACGCATTACATACTCAGTCTGTATGTAGTGCCTACTGAATCAATGGTTAAGTATGCCATTACCAGCAGACTGTTAACACTAAAGCAATATTACTTCTCTGCATCACATGACCATATCGATTAACGACGTTACGGGTCCGAGCTACCGGTGAATGCAAATTGTTTATTACAAATGTATATCAACATTACCTCTTCCACTCAATTTAATATTTTGCAGTATTATATTAAAGGGGACATATGCTCATTTTCTTATACTCTTCTTTTATACTTGTATTTTGGGTTTCTACTAAAACATGTTGATGTGGTTTAATGGTTCAATTTCTGCAAATGACACAGCAAGGGTAGCCAAATCTGAATGGCTTGTTGAATCCCATGTTTTCTGATCTAGGCAGCCCACATACTATGCAGTTATCACACTACATACTCTATTTGATGTCATTGTTAGTATCAATAGTAGGTGATTTTAAACAGAGCCCATGACAGTTCATCTTGCTAAATTATCATTATGCAACATGGAAAATAATTTAGCTAAGTTTAACAATTGTCCGATTAGCGAGCAGGACAGCTGCAACACTCTGCAGCTCACAAAGAACTTATGTATTTAGTTACATTCCAGCATTGCAGTCCTGTCAAATATAATGTATCTTTGAAAACTACTTTATTATATACACACACAGACTATACTGCTAATAAAAGAATGCTGACAAATTGCCGAAATTGACATTTAGTTTTGCCTCAGCAGCAACTGACTGAATAAATTAGAACAAATTAAACACTGCTTCATTTTTTGGCAATTCAGATTTATATTTTTTTTTGAGGAAAACAGTTTCTGATTCCAACATGTATATATTATATATATATATTTCAAACATGATGATTGTCTGTATTTTTCGGTTTTTACATTATTGTAAATAGAATATCTTGATTATTTTTGACTGCATGTCAAACAAACAATCCAAGAAATTTGAAGACATTATGTTATGCTCTGGGAAATTGTAATGCCGATTCAGAGTCTGCATCCTGTCCAAGGTATCCAGGTGCGTCTTCAGCTCTTTTACCTGCAGGCTTTGCTAACACTTGCTCATCCATCCTTCAGAACATTGTTGCGGTCGGAGCAGGTTTCTGTGACGGTCTGGGCTTCGGAGACAACACAAAGGCAGCAGTGATCAGGTTGGGCCTGATGGAGATGATTGCCTTCGCCCGTATTTTCTGCACTGCTGGTCCCGTGTCCTCTGCAACCTTCCTAGAGAGCTGCGGAGTGGCCGACCTCATCACAACCTGCTACGGCGGCCGCAACCGCAAAGTAGCTGAAGCCTTTGTGAAGACGGGGAAGGTGAGTGCTGAGATTCTGAAATATTTTTACCCTTTTTTAAGAAAAGGAAAAAAGTCCAACTTGCTTGGATTTTAAAAGATTCAGCAGCCAAAGCTGACAATTGCTCTGGATTGGTTTGCAAATGCTAGAAGAGGTTGAGATTGTGCACAGAGGCAGTCACCATATTATCACCATAAGGCATGTACAAAATAACATATGAAATGCAGCTTTAACACACTTTAAATATGATTCCCCTTTATATATACACTGCAGTTTCTGCACTACACTCTTATTAATAATTAGTGTGTGCCATTTCTTAAGAATAGCAAATCCATATTGTGGTGAATTACACCTACCGACTTTCAAACTCAGTTAAACTATAGAAATACATTACATTAATATTAACTACAATGTAATAAAAAATACTGACAAGCTTTGTGCCATTATTAGCCAAGGACTAAATGAGAAAAAAGTAAATTTTCCGTTGTTTTGAAGACACACTTACCGAGACACTCCTGCTGTTTTGGGCCTTTTTTGTTTTCCATCAAAAATGTTCACATACTGAATTTTAATATAATTTTAAGTATGAGAGTGAAACTGAGTGTGTGGACACATCTCTTTTATCAATTAAAAGACTTTACACTTATGCATGTCATGTTTCTTGTCAGTCCATTGAGGAGCTGGAGAAAGAGATGCTGAACGGTCAGAAGCTGCAGGGACCAGCAACAGCAGCTGAGGTCTATCTCATCCTAAAGCACAAAAACCTAATTGACAAGTAAGGCAGCAACACAACACATTCATAATTATGTGCACTGGTTAGAAAGTAGGACATTGACATCAGCAGCATTATTTTGGACTCAACAATACCTCCTCCTTCCTCCCAGGTTCCCACTGTTCAATGCAGTGTATCAGATCTGCTATCAGGGCCATCCAGTCACAGAGTTCATAAGCTGTTTGCAGAACCACCCAGAGCACATGTGAAAAACAACAAACTGACCAAGTGCCTTCTAAATGGAAACCATTACGAGTACTCACTTGTTACCCATCAGAAATAGACGGGGGATGAGCAGTCACTCCACAGCTGTCATGTAACTAAAAGGCTCCGGCCAGTGAGCGCAATCCATGCTCACTCTTTGGAGAGGTTGCATAACATTTGTGCGTTCAGCTCTCATTTTACCACTTTGTCCTTAACACTGGGTTCCTTTTAAGTGCTTTCTTTCATTTCCTGACATTTACATGAAACTTGAAGGATTATTGTTGAAGGATTTTCTTTCCCCATGCAATGGTCAGATAGCAGTTTTTGCCTGTTTTTTTTTTTTTTCCTTCTTTCTTCAAAATCTGAATGCATGGTGTCACTTTTTTAGACCATAGCAGAACTGAAAACACTAAAGAAATCCAGACTTTACTAGATGTCATAATGATCATAATTCAAAATCAGTTTTTAAAAATGTTTGACTCCTGTTTAGTCAACGCTCGACTGCCATTCGGTTAGTAACATACAATGTTTTTATGGCACTTCCATCATGCATTCAGATTTTGGCAAGGCCAACCACTCAGGACAAAGAAACAGCTGTAGAGTGACCTATGAATATCTAACATCATTACCGTCTAGTGAATGCCTGTCCAGCGTGACAAGTTCTTTAATTATATATGTAATACCTCATTTAATTATTTGTGTGTGCTCTAAAGTGTCTTACAAAATTCACTATGGTTTTTCTTGTCCTGTACTGTATATTAACGCACAGCAACTGTTTTTAACAAAACGTAATGCAAGTGCCTTGGAATGCACGGTTGCTAAGTCTAGCCATTGTCTTTTATTGTCAAATCAAAGACTACTTAACATCCGTCCATTATTCCATTTGTTGTTGTGACCCTGACCAACATTGTTTTACCTAAGTTATGACTAATGTGTTAAATAATGTCAACATTTGACTGAATAAACATTCTGTTGGTCAAATCATCGCTGGAATCCTTTTTTAAGCTTGCATTAGAGGCATACACGGAACTGCAGTGGGTATTTTGGTTGAAAAAAATAAAATAAATACTGCCAGAATATTGTTTTATATATGTGACAAAACCTTAAAGAGACTGAACTCTAAATGCAGAGTGTTGCAGTGGTAGGAAGATGAAAGTTAAATGTACTGATCTAATATTACAGAAAGCTCTTTTCCATTATGCAGAAAAAGGTTAAAACGTCAAAGAGTTGGGTGCCCGGATAGCTCAGTGGGTAGAGTGGGCGCCCACATATAGAGGTTTACTCCTTGATGCAGTGTCCCGGGTTTGACCCCGACCTGCATGTCATTCCCCCAGTGGTTTAATCTTCATCGTGAATGAAACAGCTTAATGACACCATAAACCCACAAATTGTTTTCAAATTAAAAGATGCAGTAGGTAAGCCTTATAAAACTAACTTGATTCTCCGTCTAATTCTGAGCAAGAAAGCAAATTATCAAAACTATTTTTAAGCTTTTCATTTAAATGCTGATATACCTTAAAACATAATTTAGTGACTTCAGTGCTTGAAGCCAAAAAAAAACACAAAGCATGAAACACTTTACCAGAGAAGCAAAACTAGTTTATTACAAGTAGTGGAAATGTAGCAAGCTTCACATACGAGTGTGCAGTTAACAGCAGTATTCAGTACGTCATTACAAAGACATTCACCGTCGATCTGTGATAACACTGCTGCTGTCGGAATACTTTGAAATATGGAATGAACTTCAGTAACTTAAAATTGGAAGAAAACATGTAAACAAAAAGGGAATGAAGCTCAGTTGGAGGATACTAACCAAGACAGAGAGCTTGTTTTGTTTGTTCATTAGGACACTTAAGACTATTCCAGTATGAATGCTTTGCAAACCACAGTGTCTATTTATCTTAAAGAGGAGGCATACAAATACATTACACTAAGTGTGATTAATAACTGCAGTCAAAGCATAATAGTATTACAATCACAATGGTTATTAAGAGTGACAGCTGGTGAACAATCATTCCTGTTGTTTCTGACTCTGCTGTGTTCAGTTCCCATCTTTGGTACGGTACTTACTGAGTGAGCATGACTCAGCTGAGTGCTCTGCTCTTGTTACTCAGTCATCTTGACTAATTAAGACCTAATTAATAGAGACAGTGACATGGAGCTAGTTCATCAGACAGTGTTTACAAAAAAATAAGATTTTTTTTGTTCCCTCTCCAAGTGACTTGGTCCCACCTCAAAAAGAAAAGAAAACTTGCTGTATGTAATATATGAAGGAAAGAATACTACCACAAAAGCCGGCATATGCCCATGAGGACCACATACATTCACTTTTCTCTTTCGAATGTCTGATGAACTGGCTCCAAGGAATAATTGCCATACCTGAGAAAAAAAGCTCAGTTTCTGCTACTGTGATGGATCCACATAGTGGAAACACCTCCTTCCTTAAAAGACCCTCCACTATTGGATAATGAGAGGGCTCACTTACCCTGCTGCACTCCTCCTTCTATCATACCTCTACTCCTCCCTCATCTCATCAAAATTCACAGTCTGTGAGGATTGACCCATTTGTAAGTGCCTTCATAGCGAAATCCAACTTTCTTTGCAAGCTCGTCTGCTTCTGTTGGGCCACGGCTAATAAAAGAAAAGAAAAGAATAAAAAAAACAAAAACACAATCAACACTCGGTATTAACTCCTCTTCAAACTGGGGGAACAGTGAATAACATTTCCTACCTTCCGTATTTGTAAGGAAGAGGTTTGGGCTTCTCTCTGTCTATGTGATGAAGAAGAGGTGTGAAGATCCTCCATGCTTCCTTTAGTTCATCACTGCAGCGACAAACAATTCATCATGTGGTGGCGGACATATGTCATGTAAAATCTAAAATATGTAAGGTTTTTACAATGCATGCTTCTGGCTGAGGCACTATGTCGCCATCTAGTGTGAAGAACTTGTAGCTCGCACAAAGCAACATGCCATTTTAACAGATAGTTTACAAGTAGTAACATGAGACAACAGTGAAAAACTAAGACAGACCTGCGTACAAAGTGCATCTGACTCCCACAGAAGACGTCCAGGATGAGACGTTCGTAAGCGTCAGGAAGCTTCACATCCTGAAAACAAAAAGCACATTTTGTGTTATATTTGTTAAACTATAAAAGTATGGTTAAGAGAATAGCTTAGTTATCTTTCCTTCGTCCTGTTATTTAAATCAACTTGAACGTGCCTTGTATCTGCTCTTGTAGGTGAGGTCCAGCTCAGTTTCCTCAGGGCTAAAGAAGACACCAGGTTTCTTGCTCATCATCTTGGCATAGACAGCCTCGTTGGGCTGCACACGCACCACTAGCTCATTCCTGCGGCACTGGTTTCCAAAAATGTCCCCTGGGACATCTGTGAACTGAAGCCGCACCTCAGCTTTCCTCTCATTCAGAGCTTTTCCACAGCGAAGAATGAAAGGGACGCCTAAGGAGTGAAACATTTGAATGCTATTGCTATATAAAAGAGCAGGGGAAAGTGTGAGATGAGCAGGATGTGTTTTGTAAAGGGCATGGTGTGTTTACCATCCCAGCGTTCGTTGTGCACATAGAGTACAGCAGTGGTGAAGGTGGCCTGAGTTGACCCTTTAGGAACTGTGGGATCATCAAGATAACCCAGTTTGGCGTCTCCCTCACCGTCTGGATCCCCCACATACTGACCCAGCACCACATCTGATATGGACACTGGAGCAATGCACTTCAGCACCTTCACCTACAAGAGGGAACACAAGAGAACACAATCCCTCCATTAGAGACCCAAACCATAACATATCGCTCCGTAATTGTAGTAGTGTTTGAGTAGTGTCAGGGTCTATCGTGTACAGCATTTGACAATATCCTACCTTTTCATCCCTGACATCATCAGAGCTAGTGGAAGCCGGTTTCTCCATGGCAACCAGGCAGAGCATTTGGAGCAAGTGGTTCTGCATGACATCACTGAGACAAAAAGCACAGTTGGTCACACAAAAGACAGGAAGTGACAATGTGATTGCTGTTCCTTAAAATTATAACTTGTGTTAAAACTGGTCAAATCTTTTTATTGTCTAAAAGGAAGCTACCAATGAAAAGTAGTTAAGTATAGAAGCTCCTGGTACTACTCTGTTCATTCCTATATAACTTCCATTTAAATCTAGTGTATTATCTTTAAAATTAGTGTACAAAGAGAAACTTTGTGGATCTCCCCCCCACACACACTCACCGGATGATGCCAAAATCATCAAAGTAGCCCCCTCGGCCCTGAGTGCCAAACGGTTCTTTGAAGGTTAGAACAACACAGGCCAAGCTGTCCCTGTTCCAGATTGGGCCAAAGATTCGGTTCCCAAACCTGCAATGAACATCACAAAATTGTTCCCTTCTCATAATCTTTACGAGGCATCAAATGATAGATAAATGCACGTAAAAAAGGGCCCTAATCTGAAGATGGTTTTCTTACCTGAGCACCATGAGGTTCTGCACCATTTCCTTGCCCAGATAGTGATCTATACGGTAGATTTGCTCTTCAGTGAAGAGGGAGGAGAGGTGAGTGGACAGCTCCTCAGAGCTCTGAAGGTCATGTCCAAACGGCTTCTCTACGATCACCCTGTTCCAGCCTCTACATAATACAAACACACACACAAGAAAAGAAAAACATTTCAAGTTCTGTCCACTTTGATTTCACTCATAGTCTTACATTGCCAGACCTTACTCTTAAGCTTTGGCTACAATCGTCCTGGATGGTGCTACACTCCGACACAGCAACGCAGGCACTGCAAAATGGTCCTGGGAAAGAACTTGTTTTGGGTGGAACATTTGCACTGCTCATACAGTACAGCAACGTGAGCCAATTAAATTAGCTGGATACATGGGAAAACGTAATTTGCTCATGAGCACATTATAACACATTAGTGGAACACAATTGGGTTTCCACTTAAATTCAATTAAAAGTATGGAAAACAACAAATACTAAGGAATTAAAGAACACTGATGCTATAAGCTGTTCAGGATCACTTTTTCCCTCCATTAGACCTACTTATGAAGAAACTAAGGAAACTTTTTCTCTTAGGCGTCAGACATCATATTTTAGCAAGATGTACCCAATTAACTGGCAACTATTTCTCTTTATAATGTTCAGGATTTGTTGAAACTATTTTAGAGAGGTGTTGATTTAACTATATGATCATTCTGGAGGATGTCCAGTAGGTTGCAGTACTAAAACTGTATTGCATTATACAGACATGTTGTTCAGCCTATTCTCGTCGGTATAAATAGAGTGGACACAATAATAGAAACACCAGTGTATGGCTGCATCTATGAAAGCACCCAAAACTTTCAGTGATGGTGGTAATATTGCAGCCACCCAAATGCACACCTCTGAACCATGGTACTAGTGCCACCTTATGGTGACATAAAATCTGGTATAATCTATGAAATAAATTGTAATTCTTTGTATGCACTAAAATGCAGTAAAACAACAAAGCTTTGAATTAAAAGGGTAAGGTTTTGGTACATATTTTCAAAGAAAGGCGTAATAGTACGACAAGGGACATCATTGGAGTTTTAAGACATACACTCACTGTTGAATTTCAGTTCAGTCAAACAAGTAAAGTGTGACAAAACAGCAATTAGTAAGAGAAGTGTACTGACTTTGTGCTCATACAGCATTGCTTGATGTTCTTGGTAACATCATGGTAGACGGTAGGTGGCAGCGCCAGGTAGAAGAGACGGTTGGCCTCTGGTCCCCCGGGCAGAGACAGGATGTGTGTGTTGAGTTTGGTGAAGGAACTCTCATCTGCATATTTCCCACTGATATACGAGTTCCTGCTGAAGAAGGCTGACAACCGCTCTGCCTCTTTATCGGTCACCTGGGTTAGAGGGTAGTAACATTTACACATGAATGGATTTCATAACGACTTTGAAAAATTGCAGTCATGTGTGTGAAAAAATGGTTTCATCCAGGGTCACCACGACCTGAGGACTGGACAATACATGAAATGGAAAGATTTATTGTATTTCTAAAATTATAAATTAACTGATTATATAACTCGACAGTTTTAGCCACTTGGGGGCAGCAGAAACAAGCTGTAAAAACACTGCCATGTCATCTTTTAAATTGACATGGCAAACTTGTTCGCAGGTTTTTAAACCTTTTTTTCCACTGAAAACAGCTGCCAGCTGTGGCCGAAAACAATGCTGTGAGGGCAATTAGAGTGAACCAAAACAGTAAAGTTGCATGTCGGCCAGCTGAACAACAAGCTTAAACTCATAAAGACAAGTGGAACTGCAGATTAAGGTGATAATTCTCTTTAGGTTCTTTATCGCTTTAAGGATTAAACCAACAGAGGAAAGAAGAGGACTGGAGGGGATGGAAGATGGACCTGCACACATTATGTTCTTGCTTTGAAAGGTTATTTATATAGATAATCGGGAGCTGCATCTCAAAAAGCTCAGTTTTTACCTTCAGGTATGGCATGGAAGAAGCCCGAATGGCATCAACTGTCAATTCAGAGCGAGCAAAGCCCACAAAATACGTCTGCTCAGGGAGGAGGCCATCTCTGTACAACCACCTGGGACAGAACAAAGAGACATAGGGCTCAGTCCAGTCCAGATTAGAAGTATCCTTCCTCAGACTCTGCTGTGCTACTAGGGCTGGGCAAAATATTGATGTTATATTGATACTGCAATATGAAACTAGATATCATCTTTGATTTTGGATATCGTAATATGGCATATGTTGTATTTTCCAAGTTTTACAGGCTGCATTACAGTAATGTGATGAATGTTCTGAATTTATCAGACTGTTCTACTATTTACCTTTACCCACTAAGTCTTTAATCACTTCTGGAGATGATTTATAAAAAACCTTATTGTGTAAATAACATTTAGTTAAAGCACCAATAGTCAACCATACAATATTGTCGCAATATCAACATCTAGGTATTTGGTCAAGAATATCGTGATATTTGATTTTCTCTATATCGCCCAGCCCTATGTTCTACTGATGCCAAAGCTTTCACTGGGGTCAGAGGTTCACTCACCATAGTGTTGGATAGATTTTCTTCTTTGCCAGATCTCCCTACAGGTGCAAACACAAAAATCTGAAATATGATTTCACCATGAAATTGTAGGTCACAAACACAATCATTAATCAAGTTACTGTGCGGCGTCTTTAACTAGTGCCAACGTGCAGCACTACAGATCACACCGTGTGGCAACAGGTGGGCAGCTTGCTTTAGCTATTTAAGAATTATGCAACCTTAGTAATCCCACTGAAAGCAAGTGCTAAACCCCAGACAGTGGAGACAAAAAGAACTGTCCTGGTGCTAACTGAAATAATGCTGAGAATTCTGTTGCTTAGTGGTTTGACTATTAGAGCTAACCGATTGAACTTTTGGTAGTTGTTGACATGTTTCACATGACAACTACGACTACTAGAAAAGAAAAGGGCTTATATGCCAGTGTCAGACAGACAAGAGATGCCAGGAGATGCTCAGAAATCAGAGATGACCTGAAGCAAACTTCAAATCAATACAAGGACATGAACAGAAGTCAACTTAATTAAAAAGTATTTCCCATAACACCCTACTGCTGGCCTAAATCACAATCTCACATCTGCATTTAAGATGGTATTGCTCAGCTGGGAATTCAACTCATGTTAACCCTGCTTCTTTGTTTAAGATGGTGTGTTTAAAATAATATCCGATGATTAGAGGAACGGAACAGAAATATGCCTCTAATGTCACACTTAAAAATGTGGCTATGCATATGAATTTATATGTACAAATGTCCTACTTCATAAGCACCTAGTGAAAATGTATGTGACTGTATGTATTCACATTGTGATTAAACATGAAAGATGCTTGCAGTGCAGCCTTTTATAACAGCTGGAGTAACACATGTATCTATAAAACAACCACAGTGAGATTGCACACAGCCCAGCCCTTCCTATGACCGGTCTGTGTCAAACATTGAAAGAAAAACGCTGACTGTCAGTGACACTGCAAAAATCCGCAACAGCGCCACACTATCCTCCCAAGAGCAAAACGTGCAAGAGACAGGCAGACAAAGCCAATGTAGAAAGTATGTTCTGAGCAGTAAAAGCAAAGCAGGTTACATTTGATCATACATACAACCATGTTTCTGTAAAATTGTGTTTTCATTTACAACAGTGTTAGGCATGTCTTATTTAGATCATAGACACAAATGAATGAGAAAGAGAATCATGTAGATAGATTGAAGTCCTGGTAAAGGCGAATATTGAGAAATGAGGAAACTGGCCAAAAAGATTTCAGAATGCCTGAACTGGTTTTAGTTCCTGAACTCGACACCTGACCAGTATAAGGAAACAGTAAAACATGAAAAGAGGACATTTCTTATTACATTCAGATAGATCAACTTATTGAGTTTATTTTAGCAGTACAAGAAAATTACTATAATTAGGCATGTGCATTAAACGCCAATATTTTTCTAGTAACAATCAAAATGAGTCTGTGACATTGATTTTCACAAACTGTAAACTGCATTGTACTATTTTATGTTTGGTTGGATTGTTAAGATTGGTTTACTTATTCTTTATGGATTGATACAAATATATTAACCGATAATGCAGAAAATGAGAGACGTGTCGGAGACTTTAAATTTGCTGTAGTATACCGTTGCCCCACTAGTGGACCCTCTTTTTTTTTTTTTTTTTTTTTTTTATAAATGAGATTTAGTTACAGGTGTGTTTGATGACGCCTTCCCTCTGAGGAAGAAAAAAGTAGCAGCATGCCGCACTCTGCTCACTGAGGCGGTCCTGTTGATGAACTCTGAAAAAAAAATTGTGGAAATTCCACAGAGTTGTTGTTGTTGTTGGTGGCTGTGCAGTTTAGCTTCAACAGAAGCAGTTTCACAGTAACGCAGGCTGAGAGCTTTGTGTCAGACAGGACAGACTACTTAAGCCACCTACAAATGATCCATGTTAAACTGCTGTGCGCTGGCTGTTCCATTGTTTTTCTACGGGGGAAGCGGTGCCGGCTAACTAGGCGGAGCCCTACCGCTGGAGCAGTGGACCGCTCGGCATTGCCACAGAGCATTGTGCTCAAAGTTTTATCATTCATTCATTCATTCGAGTTTACTTGTTTTTTTAATTCTGAACGTAGCCTTCTCTGATTTTATGTCAAACAAAGACCATATCAGTAGTTAAAAAACAGTTTTCTAATAGGAAAATGTCCAACTTATTTTATAAATTATTAATGATTAATTGATAGCTGATTATCTGTTTAAAAACTTAACATTTGCATACCTTATTTTAAATGTTTTTACCACGGTATCTCATTTCATTCATTTCATATATTTATTATACAGGAAAGTTTGAAAAAGTAACATTACATTACAATATAAAAACGGGCCTGACTCAGTTTAAAAACTGGTTTTCAGCAGGTTCTCATGTATCTCATGTAAGCAAAGTTGGTATATAAATGTTTGTTGATACAATAAATATCAAATGATGCATTTAGGGGGTGTTTGATTTAATGTATTAAATGAAGACAAAAAGGTTTATGCAAGAAGTATGTTTATGCTAGGAAAAGTAAGCTTTTTAAAAGAATATTTATGTCACGTGACCCAAAACTCAGGTCTCACAATGATGCTGGTTTTTGAATGATTCCGAGTCTGAGGAGATACACAATATTGAAATGATAAGTATAGAGGAACCTTGAGGTTTTACTGTCTCAATTTTAGGCTTTTGAAAGCTCGGATGACTCTGCGGTGCTTGTTTGCATAAGTTTGGTGAAATCAGTTTCAACATTTCCTTATTCACATTATGTGCAATTATTGCAGTATTTCTAAAGATTTCAACACACTTTCTTTGACATTATGGCAAACAATTCTTGTGTAAGTGGCCTACTCTGTATGTGCCAAAAATAATACAGCAACACAGAGTAAAGGTACATGCTGGCTGGTCCTAAGAGCTTTTCTGAATCACACAGTAAATTGTGTGTAATTTAGATTATTAGCTTTTACTTATAAAATCACTGTCTAGATTATGGCGGCCCTCCCCTGCTCTCACCGAAGCCCCCATGATGATGAAGATATGAGCATCGGACTGATGGAACTCCACATCTTCATGCAACTCCTTCCTCAGCTCCCCAAACACCTCAGAGCGAGAGAGGGGGATGTTGCTCATTTTCTCTAAAAAGCAGACAAAAATATAATCTAGTAAATAAAAATTTAACAATGTTTTTTTGACATGTTAAAGAAACCATCAACCAACAAATACAGAATGCATCCTACTTATTATGAACGTACCACGCCTGCATAAGAATTAGTATGCAGCCGATGATTTAGTAAAAAAGAAAAATGTGAAAAGAAAGTGTTTGAGTCTAATATGTGAATTCAATGGACTTTTGTTCTGGGCTGTAAGCACCCTAAATAACTTTATATAATTGCTGCAAACGGATATGAAAATGTAGTATCTTTTGGCTGTGGACTATTGGACACACAAGACATTTGCCAACATTACATTCTCAGAAGTTGGCTATTTTCTCCATCATAATCCTAAAACATCAAATATAATACTAAAACAACAAAAATAAATAAGTGACAAAAAGAACTGATCGATTAGTCAATAGTAAATATGTATACTTTATGGTTTCCTTTGTAGATCAGCCTTGACTAAATATCTTGAACTTGAAACAAACTTAGTAAAAATGTTTGATTTCTATTCAAAATTTATTTATTTTTAGTTAAAAAAGGGTATGAGTTACATTTTGTTTCACATTTATTCTCATTATATGCCCAAGACCTTTCTAGTTGTCAGTGTTTTGGTTCATTTTGTAAAAATAAAAAAATAAGTTGAAACACTATGGTATGGTTTAGATGTTGTAATACCTTGTAATCTGCAAGTACCTTTATCAATTTAAGTATAATTTTTAAAATAAATGTAATTTCGAAAAATTTTGATATGCAATTATCATTTTAGTCATACGTTAAGAAAATACCAAAATGGTCTGGTTCTGGCACTGTTCCTTTACTTCCTAAATTATCTAACTTCCAAAGATAAGGACCAACATATTTGAGAGAGGACAAACTACAATTTCCGTGTGACTCATCAGGAAGTACTTCTTTCAGTTATTTCACCACAGACTTTCTTTACCCATAACTAGACCTGCAGACTGCGCTGACAATGACACATCTGAAACGAATTTCTAAAAAGCTAGCAATCAACAAACTTAAAAACTCTTGTAAGGTTACACATCCCTGACATAAAAACAACACTCAGAGGGTCAGCACGTTGATTTCTGTTGATGGTGGTGAGATAGTTACTAGCTCCCATTCTTAGCCTGTCACAACAAACTATAATGATATTAGTCAAATCCTCTACCAAATCCCGTATTTAGAGGGATAAGCGTTACTGCAGAACACCGTGATAAAGCTGGATACATTTCGGCTAACACAGAACACGAGCTGAAACATTGTTGCTCATGGATAGTTAGCTAGCTATTGACATCTAGGCGAAACCAGCTCAGATTTGTGCTGCTATTAAACTGAGATACACATCTTGTTTAACTGCATGCTGGGCTAATACCAAAACCGCCCTGTCATCATCCCTTACCTGCAAACGCTGTTGCGTGACTTGACAGGCAACAAATCCCTAAACTGCCGCTGTACAGCTAGCAAACAGCACCTAGCTTACTTCTAGCTAGCTAACTTACATGCAACAATAAACACGGTTACGTTAGAGCTACAGAAGTTAAACTACTGCTACTCACACAACGAGATGATAACTTGGCAGTTAAAATCCTGAACCAAACCCGACGACAGGGTACGGGCTTACACGCTCACAGCTGACAACAGTCGAGGGACAGTGTGGTGCGCGTTTTTGAGTCCTGCCTACTTCCCTGTTCAAGTGATAAAGAATAAATCGAGAGGTTTTTATTGGTTTGGGAGAAACATACCAGCGCTCGCTCGAGTTCCCATCACTGTCGAATCCAGTGACGCCATCGACTCTGTCGGTGGGTGTGGTTTAACTGTACACACCCATAGACAGTTAAAGAAGTCACACACCCCTCGGGCACACACGTGCACACGCTCCCGCCGCGCATGCACTCACGCACACACACACACACAGAAGTGTATGAGAGTATGAGGAAACAAAGAAAGAAATTAGTTAAAATGATAAACAATTGAATATTTTTTCTGCTTTATTTTTTGAAATATAATACTGTAATTAACTCTTTTCCTTTTACAAAACATGAACAACAAGAATTGTACCACTGGGTATAGAAGAATACCTCTGCCAACTAGTCAAGTTTCAGTTTACATCTATGTCAGTCCAGACTAATATATATATATATATATATATATATATATATATATATATATATATATATATATATATATATATATATATATATATATATATATAGGCAACAATACAAAGACACAAGGTCAAAAAAGGTTTCCTGTATGTAATACACACAACACAATTTATCACCAATGGAGCAATCTCTAAAAAAGTACTACATGTACACTACTATTACATGTGCAAATTAAGCCGAGTTATTGTACATGAGACAAAGGAGTTTTTACTATTGCTCTTGAACAGAGGTACCCTGAATCAGCGACCTGAGGGGAGTATTATGAACTCAGAGTGAAGGGGGGGGGGGGTTGTGACTGGGCTTTGCAAAGTAGCCTACTTGCTGGTCAAAGATGACCATCAACGGGGACTGTGGGAAACCTATAACTTTGGACTCAGTGATGCCAGTGTAGAAGTGCCCCATCCTTGTCTTGGACAGGTGGACATGACGTACAGGCTCAGTAACTTACAGCTGGGCACTGAACTTTTAGCAAATCTTACTCAAACAAGAGTAAATAGTACATTTGTTGGGTACTTTTTCCATCTGTGGATTAATTTGGTGCTCTAGTGAGTGTATGTGAAATTGACTTAAAATAAACAGTGTGTATGTATTCAAATTAAAGAACATGTGTCCCAGTCTACCAGTGTTTTAGACAACAGTGGAGCTCTATAGCACAGAGGAATCAAATAATAAGGCTTTAGCTACACAGTAAATACAATATGTCAGTAGCAGGAGGCTCAATGTTGATTTTGGTCTTTTGGATTTGTCAACCATTAGAAAAAATATAAAACATCACAAGACATATACTTTAATTGAATACTCAAATGCTTAAATTTACATAAAAGCAAGAGTTATTGGTTACTGGGATGATTCATCCTGTTGATGGCAGTAAAGAGATGCCCTCCTAGTGCAACTCTGTACACTACTGTTTTATTTATTACAGTGAGATGGCTGAGAGGATAACTCCATTTTCTTAGTAGTCTTCATGCTTTAAGGCTGTAGAAATCCCTCTTTACAAACCCTTATATAAAGGTTTTTTTTTTAAGTAATGTTTTGTACATCAGAGAACAAAACACTTTACAATGGTTCAACCAGAGTGACAACTGAAATATACCTCTAGTCAACAGAGAATAGAATCTGAATAAGAATAGAAATCAAGAAAGAAAAAAAACATCACCATAACCGGTGATTTTTAACGGCAGCGTACGTTTCCTCCAGAATCATGAGTCAGTGTCCTCAAGAACCATATGCTCACTCTGGGTTACGTGTCTTCACCCAGAACATGGTGAAGGGAGACACAATCACTGGCAAACTGGTTCAACTGTTTTTTGTTGAACCCTTTAAATTCCTCTTTACATTCTTCTAGAGTCCTTCAATGTGACACTAAGTGTTAGCCATTTGCACCTGGTGCCCTTGGATCTTGGAGAGGCCTCTGGGTGTGAGGCTTGTGCCTGTGTTCAGTGTGAAAGCCAGTTTGACGGCTGGAGGGTGAATCCTCGGAGTCTCACTGCACCTGCCACAGGTTGGTGGGATGGTTGTGGGAATGCTGTGTTGTTGATGTTGTAGAATTTAATGAAAAGTACAATCAAGAAGCTGAAAAGAGACCGCATAAAATATAACCATTAAGAAAGCATAACAAAGCTTTATAAAAGCAATTCATCTGAATTCTTTAGACTGATACCAAGACTTTAGATGCCAAGCACTATATATATATTTTATACTGGCCCTCACGTCTAATAGCCATGAAAAATGAGTATTAGACACATTTTGCATTGTTGTATTATGTACATATGTCTTCAAATACTGTGGAAACCACCAGTATGCTACTTGTTGACAGTACGGGTAGGAAGTTTTAGCAGAGTTTGCAGATAATTACTCAACTCACATACATACATATAATATTCATAAGAGCAGATTTTCTTTGTGTTATATATGTTGTAAAATACAAATTAAGAATCTTTATGTATACATGTAATAGCTACAAAATACACACATGATACTCGATATTATTGTATGCAGTAGTGTATTAAAAAATACCAACAATCTTAAATTAAAATTAATACATTTTGTATATGATATATACATACTGTATGACCTACCTTGTGTTTGTGTGTTGTCTAAAGACACTTCCATACACGCTTCATAGAAAACTATATTTGTGTTGTTTGGTTTGCAAGCTATATGTAAGTACTTAAAATAAAGATGTAGTAAAAATTTGACATGAATTATGTGTGAAAGTGGCCATTATCATGCAAGACATTGTTTAAGTTTAAAAAGTAGAAAGTTTAGACATTGTACATTCAACACAAGTTTAATAGTGAAATTCTTCAACAATTTTTGGAAGCAAAATACCCAATAAACAAGATAGAGTCCGCATTGTCATTATGACTAGACCTACCAAGTTCTGAGCTAGATGACAGACACGCTAAAATTATATTTAATCAGTACTTACTATACGTTGGCTCCTGGATTTATAGTCACGCAGACATGAAGAGAAATCTGCTTCTGTTGAAGCCTCGCTCTTCTTCTCACCATCCTGCCACCAGCAGTTAGTTTCAGTTGAACATTCTGTTGCCTGTAGCAACTACTACTGGCACAGTTGTATAGCTAGCAGTTGGAGTTAAACTGAGATTGTTAGCATCATCTACCACTCTGTGAACAAGTAAATATTGACAGGCATCTTTTATCTACTGAAAACATTCCCTTGTTGGACCATTACTTGTAGGTAATCCATTGTTTCAAGTGTATGTAATTCTAGATGTTAAAGGAGTTTTTCTGGTCAACTAGCTAGCTAGCTAAGTGCTTACCAAGCTAGCCATATCATACTCAATAAGCTAGAGATAGCTGCCCATTGCTTCAACATTCTAGTTTGGTTAATACAAATTTACTGTTGATTGCTTGAGGTAATACTTTGTTTCTGATTTGTAACTAGAGCTTGATCTGCAAGTGATAGTGGCCCGATATTATCGGCCTGATATTATCGGCCTGATATTAGCTCATAGATATATCCAGTTGTGGAAATGGTGCTGGTGTACTCTGGAAAATTAGTATAATAACTGAAAATGTTTTTACATTCACAGATTGTGATATTAAATGTAATTAAATGTAATTAAATGTAATTAAATGTAATTAAATTTAATTAAATTTAATTAAGTTAAATTAAATAAATCTTAGTCAAGTGCATTTCATGCATGGTACAATAATGGAGGATATTCTGGTATAATCAAGAGTCGAATGCTTATCATATGCAATTTTATATCTTGGTATTGAAGGTGTATCTTGATATAATATGGAGCTAGAAAAGTGACTGTAACTTGTGGCATTGAAAATAAAATTTGGAATTGAAACTGAAGTTTTTTTTTTTTCTACAGCTGAACATTATTCAGTGGCAATACTTGTAGTTTCAATGCCAATACTTGTAGTTTCAATACCACAGGTTAGTGTCACTGTTCTAGCTCCACACTTCCTCACCTCCTCTTTCTTACTCCAGAGGAACTCTCTGAGGGACCAGTGGCTAATGGAAGGAGCGCCCTTGTCCCCAACCAGAGCCCCCGCTCCCCTCTTTGGGGCGCCCAGGAGAATGAAAAGCACATTGACAAGTACTCTCTCTCTCTCTCTCTCTCTCTCTCTCTCTCTCTCTCTCTCTCTCTAACCTCTCTGTGTGTGTGTATTCCGTTTTTCTATTTTTTGTTTTTTGTTGTCAATATGTATGCTTTGGCAAATTTGAATTTTAATTCCGCCAGTACTCAGAACGCAGGCAGAGAGTGAGAGGGTGATCCTACCTGCACACTTGCCACAGACAGAGCTAGACTTTTCTTTAAAGCAATGGACAATGTTGTCCCTGAGGTCTACCCTCTAAGATCCCAGTGTTATTATTGCAAAGGTCCGCAGCTCTGCTTCACTTTCCAAGAAGACTCCTCACACACCGCCACATAAGCCTCTAGGGGAATTTAAACGTGCCTTAGTGTTACTTAGATCCTAAAATAAGGCTATAATCATATTTAAGCATCACATTAAAACAAACTAAGAGTGCATTTTTTGCAGTTTTAAAAAGTTTTGCATTTGCATATATCTCAGGTTGCAGTCAGAGAGTCAGCAGTTGGAAGAGGAGGAAGTGAAGCTGAAGGAACAGATGAAAATACATCACTTTAAACAGGCCCTGCTAGCAAAGCTTTGGTTTAGTGGGCAGACTGAGAGTGAGTGACAGCTAATAGCTAAACTAAACTGTTTTTTTATCACCTTGTTTGCCTAATGCTTTCTGGTGAGATAAGGGGTGTGATGTTATGTTCAGGTCCTTGGAAAAGCTAGCTATTAACTGTAAAAAGTACAGACATATACTGTACATGATTGCTATTTATCTGTATACATAATCAGATGTGGTTAAGTGCATGCTACACCATACTGTGTAAAGGGGTCCTTTCAGAGGGCAGGTCAGGCTTTTCAACTCAATCACTCCCCCTTGTGACCAAGCCTCATGTCATGGTCATTTAACATCTAAACTCATCACTGTCATCCATCTGAGTGTTCACAGTGACACGTCAACTATTTAAGAACAGTCTGTGCTGTTAAGAGTCAAGGATAAAAACTTATTTAAATGACATGAGGAAAAATATTCTGCATTGTGTCTGTTTCCTTAAAGCTTCTGTGATGTGGATGTGCCAGTATTTCCATTTCATTGTTTTTTTGTCTTTTTATATTACCTTCAAATTACACTAGATGTTTAGGCAACACAACACAAACAGTTTCACCATTTGAGTAACAGTAAATTACAATCCCTCCACAGTTCCTCTTACCCAACAGGAGGCAGTGAAAGTGGCTGAGGCTGGAGCAGGTAATGATCAGATGAAAACTTTCCGTACAGAGAAATGTTAAAATAACAGTAGACATTTAAGAAAATTGCATTTCCATTAGTTTTTTACCAGTGAAAGCGATACACCGGTGCAAATTACACACTGTATGAGAGTTAACATGAGCATTTTTAAGCAATTTGAAAAACTCAGTGTAAGACGGAGTGCAGAACGAAGCATTGCTGTTGTCAATCTGAACGCCTTTTTTGACACTGTTCTGTCAAATACCTGTCAACCCTGCAACACTTGATCATGTTAAAACCATTGCTTTTCGGGCTACGACCACAGCTGTGCTTCTAATGCTACTCTTACTTAATTACTATACATCAGTACATTTTGAGTAGATTTCATTTGTTTAATGCTTTGTCTGCTTGCCATTTTTCTCTCATTGCTTGTAATGATGAAAATAACTTATATACCACCTAAAACAATAAAAATAAAAAAAGAAACACACGTTCTTAAATAGCATTTTGTCAGCTTTTAGTGTTGCACTTGTGCATCAATATACTGACAAGATGAGTTCTCCAAAGAAGCACAGGTGTGTTGATTAAGCCACGTTGTAATTCTGTTTTCAGTGTAGACCTCATGATACAGTTACATCTTAGTTTGAATATTTTAATTTAAAGGGACAGTAGACTTAATTGTGTCATTTTCAGGGAAACCAGTACTCCTTCCTGTAGTACTTCATGGTTTCTATACTGCATGTCTGACTGAAAAACACTGCTACCTGCAATAACTACACTTTTTTTTTTTCTTCATCAGAAATGGTTGTGCAGAACGGAGAAAACAATGCAATAGGATTGGGTGGGTATGGAGTTGACTCATGTCATAAAATGCATACAGACATACGCCACAATATTCTTATGAAGCTCATGTGCGGAACGGAAACCCCAATGTACCGTAAGATAATCATGCATACATTAAATAACAAATATCTTAAATTCCCTTTTTCATTCTTCCCCTTTAGTTCTTATCTAATCACCATCTTACCACAACCCCTTAAAGACAATAAAATCCCTATAGAAATATGTCTGTATGCATTGAATAAACTGATCTAACGAAATTTGCATTTTAAAGAAAGGAGTGGCGCAGGCATACCTATTATTTCACAAAAATATTTGTATTTCAAATTCCATTTGTATTTAAATCATCTAGCATTTATAAGTTTAGACTGCTCATGACAGTACAATAAATATCCACTTACATTAAGTTATTACATTCTACTCTTTAACAAATAGAAGCCTTTGTTCATTATTAGACACTTTATGGCCTGGATTTAAAATAGTGCTACCCTTCAAAAGTTTCTGCATTTTATATTAGAGCAGGGGTGAGGGACTTTTCTGTGTTATTGCATTAAGATTCATCGCTGGCAGAACCTTTTGTTTACTGCATTACAATACATAAAGTAGCTACATAAAGTGAGCATTGACATTTTTCAATAATTTTTAATTTTTTCAATGATATTTCATAATTCAATCAAGTTACTGTGTATTGACACCACCTACAATTAAAGCTAATAATCGGTGTAAATGATGGCGAGGCAGATTGATTGAAAATTCACTCAACATTATTTAAATGTATGAACAGCGCTACATTTTCTAATTAATGCAATTCATCAGATATACCCTCCTTTACTCACAGTGAATTTTATTTGATGTGTTTTGATGTGTTTTTTTTTTTTCAAAAACAACTGAATGTAAAGTAAGGACAACCCAAAGGGAACGGCTGGATGAAACCGCAGCTGTCCTTACCAATGGCGGGGAAGACTTAAAAGCAGACCCCGATCACAACCCTACCACCACCAACGGACCAGTTGTAGCCTCTGAGGGTGTTATTAGCGTGACGTTGGAGCCTGAGTCAGGCCTGGGTGTTTCTGAGGCAGAGACTGGTCAATTTCAAAATGTCCACATTGATGGGGAGGAGGACAAAGGGACTGTGGTGATGAGAACAGAATGTGTGATCATCACAGATGAAGGGGATGATTTACTTAAGGATTGTGCACCACAGGAAGATGAGCAGGAGACCATGCAGTCAGAGGAAACCCCTCTGCCAAATCCAGAAGGAGGCCAAGATGGAGGGGAGGCTGTGGAGGAGGTAGTAAGAACAGAAGCCACTCCAGAATCTTTCACACAACCAGAGAAGAGTGAGGCAACTGAACACATTGCGGAGGCACCACCAGCAACTGGAGATGGAGCCGTGCAGGGTGGCGTGAAGACAAGCGAAAATGGAGATCGACAGACGAAAAGTGAAGGACAGCACAGACAATGGGAAGACCCAACCTCTGTGCAGGTGCAGTCCCCAGCCAATGCTCTAGAGGGCACTGGAGTGGTTTTGCTGCCAGTCTACTCTAAGGTGCAACCCTCTACTGTCACCCTCGAGCTAGAGGCTGAGCCTGAAGCTGAGGCAGCATTAAAAGCCCAAGACCTTGCCCCTCTGCCTTGCCAGTTCCAGGAGGTGCCCCTGGTCGATCCTCAGGAAATCCAGAGGACAGAGGCAAGGCCGGAGGAGAAGGAACCCCTTCTGTCGCAGGCCGAAGCCTCCAACACCCAAGCAAAACCAGCAGCAGCCTGCACAGAGACACACAGCCCGACCAAGGCTAGCCAGAGAGAGGAGACCTACAAAACCTGCCAGTGCTGCTCTGTCATGTAAAGGCCCTCTCTGTACGTTCATATCCAGTCTCCCTTTGTACTCTGTCCCTCTGCTCTTCTTTTCATAACACACTCCTTCCCTCATCTCTTTGTTTTATGCAGCCATCTTTTTTCTGTCTACAAGTGGCTTAATTTTCTCCCCTACTCTCTGTCCTCATTCCTTGTATTCATCTTGAATCCCACTCTTAAGTTTGGATACTCCAAAGGAAGTGAGCTCTCGACTCCAACATGAAGACAGGGAGGGGGGGCATGGACTGGACTTTTCAGTGCCTCGAGGAGCTCTGTACCCAGAACTACTACTTACTACAAATTTATTTCACACAATATACACACACAAAATCTGTTGTTGTTTTTTTAACATTGTTTGAGTTTGATTTAATTTTCCTGGTTAGCAGATGAGCCAGCTAATCTACATAGGATCATAAAACCCACATATTAAAGATGTATTATTTTAAACTGTTGTCTCTACATGTATAATTCATTGGGTAATAGTCATAATCTAAATATGAGATTCAATGTCCAAAGATCTGGAAAGGTTCAGAGAGAATATTCCTCTAATTGAATTACTATAACGCTGAATTAATTTTTAATTTGGGACTTTTGTGAGAGATACTTTTAATCCAAGTATAGGGCCTGAACATTTTATTCAATCTGTTTTAGGTTTGACATTACACAGACTGATAGTATGAAATGGCCTTTTTTTTAAGTGTGTACTACTAAATATTTGGTGGGATGTTGTCAGATTTAAAAGAGAAATTATTTTAAAATGCCTGACAGTATGCATTTGATATTTTTATCAGAATTACTTTTGAAAGAAGTGTTCCAGAGCTCCTGACATAGCTCTGTCCATGGCTATATTAACTTTATACAAAAACATGTGGAATTGAGAGTGTTTGTCAGCTTTGAAATGATTGATTAATGGTTTAATGGTTAAACTGACACATTGCTTGATGTTCCTCCAGCTTCTGTTCCTCAAACATTGAATTTGTCCCAAAACAGCATTGCTTCATACAAAAACAAACACACTGGATAATGTTTAACCATTCACTTCATAATGTTATTTATTTGTAATTCCCTCTGTCAGGGGAGTGGGAGTCTGCAGTTACCCTCAGACAACTGGTATGTATCTATCCAGGCAGCTTTAGTTGTGGTAAATGTCCCCCTGAAGGGTAGAAGAGATAAAACTTAGACTAATGTCTTTGAGACATTCTGCATTTCTCATAAATCCTCCATTTACACTTAGATTGTGTGTACTTTTGCAAAGATGATACTAGTGTTTTGGCTGTTGAGTTGGCAAAGGCATAGTAACATCCCACATTCACTGAATTATTGCACTAAAAAAAAAAAAATCCTAGAAATTGCCCTTTCCATGGGGGTGCCAATAAACAAACAATGACCGGAATTGGACTGGAACTTTCCCAAACAATTCATCACCATGAAACTTGGTTTAAAACCACAGTGCAAGTGAGTTCTCGATACATTATTTTTTTTATTTATGTTTTTCTATTTACAATATCTGAGTTACAGTGAACTCAAAAATTACATGTGAAAAGTTAGAAAACTATATATCAAATAATTCTAATTGTCCTATCACAGAGAACACAGGTGGACTCTGCTCTCAGTGTTGTGAAATCTCCATGTCTTTCCTGATGCAGCTAATAAAACAGACAAAAATCTATACTGGCACCAGTTGCAGACAGACGCTGCTGTGCCGCTGTGCAGGTGGATGATTTCTACAAGCAGAGACATGTTTGTTGTGTGCGCCATCACGCTGCTCTTCTTGATGTCCCTGAGCCATTCAGCTCCTCTGGACTGTAAAAACCTGGTTAAGCCTTTGGATCAAGTGGATCCTCGTTCCTTTGAGGGCAGATGGGCTATGGTTGCAACCAGTGTGAAAATCGGTGGAGCTTCTTTAATACCAGTCGACAGTATACGTATTGATTTCAACAACTCAACATACACCCAAGTCAATCGTTATGGGGACCAGTGCCACTCTATGTCCGAGGACATCTCAATAGAAGGCCCTAACTTTTACTCTCAGGCTGGGCAGACGTGTACCATCAATGGGACCCTCTTGAATACGTCCTGTTCAGACTGTATGGTGTTTTTTGTCGTCCTGGAAACACCGAAACATATAGCAGTGGAGTTGTGTCTGTTCAGCAGAAGGAGGGAGGTGGACCAGAATGAGTTGAAGGAGTTCAGAGCTCAGGTGCAGTGTCTGAATATGCCGACACCTGTTGTTATGGATCCTACCAAAGAGCTTTGTCCAGACATGTCCCTCCCCAGCTTAGACACTGAAAAGAAGACAGAGGATCCAAAGGCTTAGGAGACTTTGGTACATGATATCTCTTCACAGTGTCAATGAAATGTATGTCGTATACAGCGTCTGTTACTGCTTAAGGGCAGATGGCAAAAAGAGAATGTAAGATTTCATGAATAATCATAAAAATGTAAACTAAAAATAAAAACTTCCTGCAGTACAACAGTGAATGCATCTTTATCAAACAGTATTATGTTTCATGTTAACAGAAAGACAGATAAACTGCTTGTTGAGCCAAAATCAGTTCATGCCCTCCATGCATATCTATGAGAGCTACATTAAACAGCTTTAAATTCTTACATAAATGTGAAAAGAAGTCTTTCTTAATGACATATCCTCAAATAAATTCACTTGATTACAAACACAGGTGAAGACCATTTTCTTATCTCCACACAACATCTTAAGAGTTTCCTCTCAAGTTAATGTGTTTGATATAAACCATAAAAATATATATATATATATATGCCCGATGCAATCCCCACAGATGTAAACAGGAAATTGTGAATTAAAAAAAACAAGTATTTTCCTTATAATGAATTGGCTTCCTCTTAATTTCATTTCATTTCATTTTCTTACAAAATTCAATCTGGGAAAGTACAAATATTTTCAATACACCACTATTTGTGAGGGGTCACAATGAAGCAGATATTACAGGACAGCCAGTAATAAGCATACCAGTCTTCTCGTTTAGTTTTAGCTTAATAAAAAATGTCAGTTTTCAAGAAATTTCCATGTAGGACAGTTTGACATGTCACAGCAGACAAAGTACAGATGTAAATAAGCATGTTTTTGCAGCTCTCTTACACAGACACACATTTTAATATTGTTTCAGTATAAACCCTGAATATGCACAGAACTTAAATCCATATAAAGTAAAAGAGACAGAACATTATATTGATTGTATTTGATTAACAATAAAGGCAAAAAATTGTCAACTTTCGTTTAGAATCGTAAGTATGTATGTCCATATTTACAGTATGCGTATGTCCATGTGTATTTTGTAGATGCGTATACACTGAGCAGCACAGTGTAGCCAACTTGTAAGAAGGGAATGATATTGTCTTCTATCTGTCTTTGTGCATGTTTAAGGTGTTTGTTTGTTAAAAATGTAATATATTTTTACAGTGTCTTGATTCAAATATTTAGTTGACACTAAATGATCAAATAGACTTACTTCTACTTAAGATAAAGCACACATCTTTGACCTATGGTTTAATTAGACAGTGTCAAGGTTTCTGAAATATTTCCATAGAAGAGTCAGGTGGAGCACGCACTCTGCACTCTGGCATTGCCAGTGTTGCCAAACTGGAGGTTTCTGATCCAACTCAGTATATGGACAGAGAAAATCATCCTGACCTCCTTCATTTATTGTACAATATAACAGTTTATATGTTTTGTTAGTCTACATACATTTAATATATGTGCTTTCTCTCATTAAGGGAAGTCTTCATTTCCAGATCAGAGTCTCAGACAGCTCAATGTGAAAATTAATTTCAAATCAGAAAATCTAAACTAACCTGAAAAAGGGAACATATATTATAATTTGATAGAGTTTGAAGCAGTTATTATCGCTTAATACGTCAGTCCTCCATGGACTCAGATGTGTATTGATCATAATAAGTTTAATAAAAAATACCTTCAGAAAATGAGTGTGCACAGCTTGCATTCACAGCTACTTCTGGTATTCCATCACAAATATTAATATTACAGAATCTCACAATGTACCCACAACAGTGCCAGCTAGTAAAACTCTACAAACAAAAATAGTGACAGACCGTACTCAAAACATTCATCCATTTCACAATCATAGAGTCCACAGGGGGAAAAAAAGGACTCTGCTCTCTGGTATTTTCTGTATTTTGAAACTGGGATTTTCTTAAATAACTATAAAAGCAGCCAGATCTTTTTACCAGCCACATTCTCTGTTAAACACAATAGTGTGACAGACAGCGACTGCCTTCAAACAATACAATGTTTTGTGCTGTGTGTGCCATCACTCTTCTCTGTTTGGTATCTGGGAGCCTTACAGCTCCCCTGGCCTGTGAAGTCTTGGTCCGGCCTTTCGAACAACTGGATCTGGGTCGTTTGGAGGGAAGATGGGCCATGGTCGCAGGCGCTCTGAGCGATCTCCTGTACCTAGAACGATTCAAAGAAAGAGACAGTGCCACCATTAACTTCTCCAGCAACACCAGTGACACTAACATCTCCTACTCCAGAAGCATCCATTTAAATAACAAGTGTCTCTACCATTCCTACAACATCTCTCTGGAAGGCAGCAGCTTCACCTATGATGGGACAGATAAAAGCAACCTCACCGGAAACTTTGTCCACACATCCTGTCAAGACTGTGTGCTGATGCGCATGAACGTTGAGTCTGGAAAGCGGCAGCACTTTTACCTGTTCAGCAGGAGGAGGCAGCTGGAGCCGAAGGAGATGGAGGAGTTCAGAGCTCAGGTGGAGTGTCTGAACATGCCTCCACCTGCTGTGTTGGATCCTACCAAGGAGCTTTGTCCAGAAGAGATGGCCGGTGATCCAGCAGCCAACTGAAGAGAGAAGAGAGGCACAAAACAATTGAGAGACAATTAAAAAGACAAGTAGTCCTAGATAGTGTTGATAACATGTACTGTATGTCACCATCAGTGGATGTTTTGTGGAGATGTTAAATTGCCTTTTCTTTTGTTTCTGAATGCACAACTTCATGGCACCATGTAAAAATGACTTGATTTGACAGAATCTCTGTTATGTTATTAACATAATACAGTAGAGGAAGCCATCCACATTTCTGTACACATCTACATTACATAAACCTTTAAACTGGATATAAATGCATTTTAAGATGCTACTTTTTGAAGATCATTTGAAGATACTTTGAGCATGATGAATGGCAATAAATGTGCAAAATAAACTAAGATGGAGCTGTTCAACTTTAAAATGTATTTTGGAATTCCAATTCGAATCATTCAAATTCATTTCTCAAACTGGGACCTTTGTTACCTAAGAGTGGAAAAAAAAAATATTAGTTGGTTTGTTTGTTTAATTTTTTTATTTCTAGTTTAGTTCAACGTTTCCCCCACGAGACAATTTGGATGGGCGGGGCTTGCTGCCATGGTTACGCCTAAACCAAAAGTTGTGATTTATTTACAGGCTGTCTGTCTCGTCTGTCTCTCGGTTGCAAGCTCGTTTGTCGGCTCGGGGCTAACTTTGCCACACTATGGCCTTCTTCGGTTTAACACACCTGGGTTATCAAAACCCAATAGGCGATAAAATGATAGTGAATCCCAGAGGACCGTCTCGATTGTGGGGTAAGAGGAGCTGGACATTAACTTGAAGTTAACTGTCGCTACCCACAGTGAAACAGAGCCTTTAGCTTGCTGATAGCTAGCTAGCTAACAAGAACACTTTTTTTTAAATTCAAAGAACCGCAAACTACATGTAGCGCGAACGTTACCGTTAACAAGTGGCTAGTTTGATAGTCCAGAGCAAGATCATGTTTGCTTATATATAAGCAAACATGAAAAAACAACAACTTGCTAGCTCATACGTATGAGCTAGTAGCAAGTTGTTGTTTTTTGCCCACGAGGGCCTTAATTTACAACACGTGGAAGACTTTAATCCAGGTAAAACGTTAATAATAATGTTTAACTGTATTTAATCAGCTAAAGTTAGGCTCGAGCTCTCTTTCAAGAGAGACCTGAGAACAACGAGCATTTATAGTCAGACAACCAGCAAGCAGCGCTGAAATGTAATAAGCAACCACGTTAAAGTGATAGCTTTAGTTAACGATAGTTACTTTGCAGATGTTGATTATTAATAGAACAAATTAAATAACAAATAAGGTATAGGTTAAGCTACCCAGCAGTATATTGAAGTATCTCAATCACACCACCAAAGTTGAACAATATGTTGGAATGCAGCCACCACAATATAACGTATTTCTAATTAGCCCACCTTTACCAGCTGCCACATTAAAGTTATGTACACACATTAATGCATTACTAATTATAATCCAGTAGTGTAATATTTGTGACATTCTACATAATGTAGGGGGAGGGGGCTTGATGCTGTATCATTTTCTGCTATATATTAGCATTTGTATGAAATCTAGGCAATACAAAGCAATACAGCTTTGGTAAAATACAACTTAAACGTTAACTTGAGTATCTTGTGTCTTTCATAATAGCCAGTAATTGTATAATGGATCAGTCTATACTATAGTAGCGTATCTCTTTACAGATGGTGAGAGTAACACCAGAGCAGGACTGCCTCCATCTCATCAAGAAGAACAGGGAACCCTCAGATGTAATGACACATGCAGCGTTTACCACCAGCCTCTTCCCTACAGCGCTGACATACACCATGGGAGCCATGAGCGGTACAGAGAGATGGTCAAACGGGTTCAAACACCCAGGGGTGAGGAGACATAGAAAGAATAGAGATTAAGGGTCTGATGGGCTATGTTGGATCTATATCCCAGCTGTATTCCTGCCTGGTGAAAGTGTCTGTCTCCTCTCTTCTTCAGCCCCTAACCAGCTGTACATAGTGCCTCTAACGGACAGCCAGCAGTATGGATGGATGATGTCCAGGAGTCCTGAACCGTGGACTCAAGTCAAACGCTTTCCACGAAAGAACAGTGAGATGACAAAGTAAGTAACATTACCAAATCTAATATGGTATTATGTTTTGGATGTAAAATAGATCTCTGTAAGTGTAATCCGCTTGTTACTTTCACAGGTTTGTTAAAGAAATGTCAGCTACAGACCCAGACTTCAGCCTATTCTGACAGCCTTTCTTCTTCAGTTATGTCACACACACATGCACACACACATGCACACACACACACACACACACGCATGCATGCATGCACGCATGCACGCACGCAAAGCAGCATCAGTTTTGATGTGCATTATGGAGATTAAATTAATAGCAGAGCATTTTTCATGCTTCATTTGGATTCTTTCACTACTGTTTTTTTCTTGCAATCAAAAATCTAGTTTTAATGTAAGCTATATTTTTACATGAGTTATGAGTAACTAACTACCACTCTAAAACAATATTTCTTTAACCCTTTTAGCTCCCCGACTTTTATAAAGGAAGTATGAACGTGTAAATATACAGACTTAAGGCTGCTTATTGGCAAGTAATTTAGACCAATTTTTCGGTGTTAAACAACCAATAAAAATGTACCAACTACCACATTTTTATTTTACAAGTCAAGATCAAGCAGGGTCCAGACCTGCAGGTTCAAAGGCACCCCTGGAGTGGTTCATATGGAGAGTGAGGTTGTACTGCCCTCTAGAGGAAACAAAAATAACTACTTCTGAATTTTGGAGATAGTGCTCTTCATGCGAGTATTCAAAACAGACTTCTTACCAGATGCACAGCAGATGCACTGATTGTCTAAAATAGAGAGAGACATAACAGTTTGGAGATTGTTGTTGTTGTTGTTCAAGAAGTGTTGAGCTGTTCAGGAGCATTTGACCACTCAGCGGCAAAAAAAAACGTTTTACATTATTCCTCCTGAAGAAATATTTCACTGATATTCCAGTGCAGAAGAATTGAATCTTGAAGGGATCATGATGGACACAGTCTTGTTTTCTCAGGCCATCAGGGATACACAGGAAGTCAAAGAAGATCAGGGCATTCTCAGGCTGGATTTAAACAATTACCCATAGCCCCTCCAAAGTCCCAAAATTACTTCTTGGACTAAATGCAGTACCACAAAATGGGCAGATTAGTCTGTCAGAATTCCAAAGGCTGTTTCTTACCATAACTAGCCTTAAGTTACATGTGTTTATCAGTGGTACTGCTGGTCCTGCAGCTCCGCAACTGGACAATATTGGTTTGGTGCTTTTCATTAGTGACAGTGTCCTTATATGGGTGGTCCATTCATGTGGCAACTGGTCAAGCCTCCCACAAGTCCAAACAAAGTGGTGACTTTGAAAAGCCTTAAGTATTCCTTTTTCACATTAAAAACATTATAAATGGCGACTGGTAAACAAGGCATCTCTTTTTTTATGTTCTTACAATTACTGTCATCTAACTTTGAGAATATCTTTGTTTGCAGGCTTGTGTTGTCTAATATGCTTTATAATGGGGCTGTTAAACACATCCAAAACTGGGATATTGTTTACTGGTAATTATATGCTCATTGGATAGTCAGTATTATAATGTAAAATTAAAATCGGCACATAGAGAATATCTGTGGATGCTTTTAAAATGTATAAGAATCTATATATGATATACAGTGAGGAAAATACGTATTTGAACACCTTGCTATTTTGCAAATTCTCCCACTTAGAAATCATGGAGGGTCTGAAATTGTCATCGTACGTATATGTCCACTGTGAGAGACATAATCTAAAAAAAAAATCCACAAATCACAATGTATGATTTTTTAACTATTTATTTGTATGATACAGCTGCAAATAAGTATTTGAACACCTGAGAAAATCAATGTTAATATTTGGTACAGTAGCCTTTATTTGCAATTCCAGAGGTAAAACGTTTCCTGTAGTTTTTCACCAGGTTTGCACACACCTCAGAAGGGATTTTGGCCCACTCCTCCACACAGATCTTCTCTATATCAGTCAGGTTTCTGGGCTGTCGCTGAGAAACACGGAGTTTGAGCTCCCTCCAAAGATTCTCTATTGGGTTTAGGTCTGGAGACTGGCTAGGCCATGCCAGAACCTTGATATGCTTCTTACAGAGCCACTCCTTGGTTATCCTGGCTTCGGGTCATTGTCATGTTGGAAGACCCAGCCTCGACCCATCTTCAATGCTCTAACTGAGGGAAGGAGGTTGTTCCCCAAAATCTCGCAATACATGGCCCCGGTCCTCCTCTCCTTAATACAGTGCAGTTGCCCTGTCCCATGTGCAGAAAAACACCCCCAAAGCATGATGCTACCACCCCTATGCTTCACAATAGGGATGGTGTTCTTGG
The DNA here is from genome assembly GCA_026937815.1 of Etheostoma perlongum. Lineage (NCBI taxonomy): Eukaryota > Metazoa > Chordata > Actinopteri > Perciformes > Percidae > Etheostoma > Etheostoma perlongum. The sequence continues at coordinate 10,289,682 of CM049377.1, forward strand.
GATGGTACTCATCATTCTTCTTCCTCCAAACACGGTTAGTGGAATTATGACCAAAAAGTTCTATTTTGGTCTCATCTGACCACATGACTTTCTCCCATGACTCCTCTGGATCATCCAAATGGTCATTGGCAAACTTAAGACGGGTCTTGACATGTGCTGGTTTAAGCAGGGGAACCTTCCATGCCATGCATGATTTCAAACCATGACGTCTTAGTGTATTACCAACAGTAACCTTGGAAACGGTGGTCCCAGCTCTTTTCAGGTCATTGACCAGCTCCTCCCGTGTAGTTCTGGGCTGATTTCTCACCTTTCTTAGGATCATTGAGACCCCACGAGGTGAGATCTTGCATGGAGCCCCAGTCCGAGGGAGATTGACAGTCATGTTTAGCTTCTTCCATTTTCTAACAATTGCTCCAACAGTGGACCTTTTTTCACCAAGCTGCTTGGCAATTTCCACGTAGCCCTTTCCAGCCTTGGGAAGGTGCACAATTTTGTCTCTAGTGTCTTTGGACAGCTCTTTGGTCTTGGCCATGTTAGTTGTTGGATTCTTACTGATTGTATGTGGTGGACAGGTGTCTTTATGCAGCTAACGTCCTCAAACAGGTACATCTAATTTAGGATAATAAATGGAGTGGAGGAGGACATTTTGAAGGCAGACTAACAGGTCTTTGAGGGTCAGAATTCTAGCTGATAGACACATGTTCAAATACTTATTTGCAGCTGTATCATACAAATAAATAGTTAAAAAATCATACATTGTGATTTCTGGATAGTTTTTTTTAGATTATGTCTCTCACAGTGGACATGCACTTACAATGACAATTTCAGACCCCTCCATGATTTCTAAGTGGGAGAACTTGCAAAATAGCAGGGTGTTCAAATACTTATTTTCTTCACTGTAAGTATGTGTATGATGGTGTAAGTAAACCACTTTTTAGTACTGTAAAATAACTATAGTGACATTACCACAAATATTAAGTTAATGTAAGACGAAGCTCTGTTCCTGAAAGCCACAGGTAAGTTAGAACTGCAGTACATCCAACAACATTAGTAAATATATGAACATGCAAAACAGCCATTGATTTTTTTTTTATTGATTTTTTTTTTGTCAAGGGGAAATGTTATTTTTCTCTTTGTCATAGTCCTCAACTCTTCTTGTCCATTAACTTTGCAAAAAGACTTTCCTTTCAACTCCTCCAACTCAGGGAAAATACAAATAAAACAAAAACAAATGCTGAAGGATTCATCAGGCCTGAGCAAAACACTGTTTCAGTAGTATGGGGACAACCTTCCTCCTCTTGTTCCCCCCCAAAACATCCTGTTAACAATCAACACAAGTCTATGGACAGCCAATAGAAATAGAATACATACAATGCAACAATACAACTCTTTGCTTATATGAATCACTCTTCATTGGTCACAGTTCACTTGATAGTTGGTGATCTCCATTACATCACTGTTCTCTGGTGCTCCCAACACGCCCCAAGGCCAAATATCATTGCACAGGAAGGGACCAATAGCACAAGTCTGCGTGAGCTGGCTTTGGTACAAACATGATCAACTGTTGGTTGGCATTGTTGAGTGTGGCGGAAGAGCTAAATTAGACTGATTCTCTCATTTACAAAAGTTGAAGGTGGTAAAACCAAGTTAAATTGATGAGAATGTTTACTGGAAGTTATTCTCGACAAGCCCTCATCCCTTTCTCTCTGTCTAAACATCAGCATCCAGGCACTGTTCCTGTTAAGTGTTATTCTATGATTTGTTTCATATTAACTTAAGGCAATCAAACTCAGCTATTACTTCTGAGTGGAGGGGGGAGGTAATACAAGAAATATGTTTAAGTTTATTCATTCTGTCCTCTTCACATATTGTAACACCAGGTATGTCATATTTTTTTACTGCTGAGAGGTGAATGTGTGGGAGGGTGAGATCATCTTAAAGCCTGACTGAGATTTACAATACTGCAGTAGTGGCATAAATAAAATAAAAGCACAGTGAATCATCTGTATATGTGTGTTTACTGCTATGCTTATGTGAGCATACATCAGCTAATGGTTATTACGTACTATACATGATCACACCTATTGCACACACCAGTTGAAATACTGTATTGTACTTTAGGATTGAACAGCAGAATTCATTGGCTGCAGTTGATCAGTTGGTACCAGTGAACTTGAGCTTTACAACTGGCATTTTACAAGAAAGCGTGCTGGTCTTTGATCCTTTTCATTGGAATGGAATCATCATAATAAGCATAATAATTAATCAGAATCATCATAATAATAATAACATTAAGAATATACAAATGATGGATACAGAAGTGATACAAAATACCCTATGTTAAAACAAACAAATGAAAACAAGATACCACAATCAGACATGCTTCAAAGCAGTTATGTTTGGCAAGAAAGCAGTTTTTGTTGTATCATAAAAACCTCACAGTGAAAATAGTTATGCCCCTTCAGGATTACAAAGCACAGTATTCAGTCAAAATCAATATATATTTCTTTCCTTCATCTATTTCTCCTTCATAGAAGAATCAGGCTGTGTGGTACCACTGCGTCCAAAGTTTTCCCCCCTGATGCCTCTGGATCCAAGTTCCTTCATTTCCTTTTGCACCAACAATACTTCTCTAAAAGGGAAGGAGCAGTCGATGACAATATACTGTAAAGGCTGAAACCAGCTGCACACTGGCTGCTCAAGCTCTAAGTAACATATCTGACATGATATGAAGGATGAAGAGGATCCTATTCCCAGCTGGGGCTACTTCTAGTCCTCAGATTAAAAATATAGATTTCAAATAACATCCTTAGTTGTCTTTGCTCATTTTGTTTAGAGGTTGAGGGCAACATCATAATTTAGAGTTAAAGTAATCAGCTCTTTGCTGCCTGAATGACAGATAAAATAAATATATTGTACATATTTTATGGGAAAAAAAATGAAGCAGTCTGTGCTGCCAGCAGTTGACCAAAAAGACAGAGGGTTCAGGCCTCCTGCCTAAAAAAACAGAGGCGGTGATCATTGCTGAATTTAGCGAGAACATATCAAACATGTCTTGCCTTGCTTTTAGTAAATACTTTAGTCTTTGGTCAATATATTCCTCCTCAATTTATACATATATTCATACACACACAAATATGCATGTACATACACACTTATTAACGTGTAATATACTGGATATTTGTGCACGTATGTATTCACCCTTTTTCATAAAGGACCTTTTGCACAAAACTTTGAGATCAAAATAAATAATTAATTCAAAAACAAAATATGAGTACCTGTTCATAATTCATGTGAAATAAAAAAATTACTGGAAAAAAACAAAACAAAGTAAAAATATAAAGTAGCCTTATGTACAGCGTTTATCTTCTTTTGACACAGGCTAAAAGGCGTTGTTTTAAATAAACAGACTTTGCATCTTTCAAGAAGCCTGAGAGAGAGGCTAGACATGAGAAAAACATGTGTCCTTCAACATGTATGTGAGCCAAAATGGCTGTCAAACAAGAAAATTTCCTTTCATCAAGAACACTTTTCTTTTGAAGTTTTTTTCCTCCTTACTTGGGATTCAAGTGACGGCGTCACTAGTCTTTAGCCATTCTCTCACACTGTGAGTCCTCACTCAGGGGAACATCCCCAAACGTACTGCCACGGCTGCTAACTGTTGGGCGGGCCATCGTTCAGGAAGTAGGTTGTCATTTCGCCTTTCCCTTTGACCTTGACCACCCCTCGGTACTCCAACACGTACCCTTTGTTTGCAAGCACCTGGTAGAGGTCTGTAGTCACCTGAGAGTAGAACGGAAAAGATAGATTTATATAAGGCTGTATAAATACTTATCTGATCAAATTGAGGAGCACAGTTTTTTTTTTCAAAATGTAGCTAATATCATGAATCTACGGTCTTACTGAACCAGAGACTCCACATTATTTCAAATTTTTTTGTTCCCTCATCTTCGTTTAAGATTTGCAGGTAGAAGGTTACTTTTTTCAGCTCTTATGAGACTACAGTTTGTATTGTTTGTTGGGGTAGAAAAGTGACCATAATTCCAAAATAATGACAGTAAACATTTTAAAGCTGCTCTAATCCTCAGCTGCTGGTTGCTCAGTATTTTTGGAATCAGCTTGCTGTGTGGTTAGTTAAGTAAATGATCTCAGCTGTAAGGTTTAGAAATTAACAGCAACACTATGACACACATAGTGTGTCATGACCCCGGATCCATGTTCCTAATATATGTTTACATTCTGTGTACATTCTTGAGGCAAATTTGTGATATTATCTAAATAAATTGGACTTGACTTTTATGATCCCTATAACATTTAGTTTTTGTTGACACTGTTATAGAGGTGTTTATTAAATTATATGTTTTAGAACTGAGGTCATTAACTGGTGGTGTTGTACTGAAATGTACTGTATTCAGAAGCATTTGTAATATTGGGCTTCTCTCAATATAATAAACCTCTTTTAACTTATGACCTCAGCAATAAGCTGAAATAAACTGAATTTACAGATTTCCGACAATCAACAAAAATTTAACATACAAACTTCATAAAGATAGACTTTATGGCAGAGCTGCCGTATTGAACTGCCATACAATGTACAGGTATAGCTAATAAAGTGGCAACCTAATGTAACATGTTTCATGAGTATTGTAGAAGAAACCAGAATTGTAATAGTTGTTACATGACACCTACCTGTATGCAGTCAGGTACACCTGTGCTGTCCATACGACTGGCCACATTGACTGTGTTTCCCCAAATATCATATTGAGGCTTCCTTGCACCAATAACCCCTGCTACCACTGGCCCAATGTTCAGACCTGGGAATTAAAGACAAAAACATTTCACCGCATCAACAAAACTGCTACTGTTAACATGTTAGAAAAGAAAAGCTATTGTTTTCAACAGGTGGCCCCTGTAACTTCTGCTTAGTTACCTATCTTCATCTGGAAGTTGTTGAAGGAATGCTCATTGATGTACTTCATCTGCTCCCTCAGTCTCATGGCGTAGTCGGCCAGTGCAATAATGTGTGAACGGCCCTCCTTGTCATAAGTGGAGTCATTGAGACCGGAGGCCGCCATGTAGGTGGAACCAATGGTCTTGATCTTCTCTAGCTGCCTGTACTTCTCTTCACTGATGATCTGAGAACAGACAGTGATTACATTTGTGCGACTTTTAAAATTGTCTGTAAGCAAAGGTCAAAGGGACACACTGAGCTTTACAAACATGCCTCAACCAACTTTACCTCATCAAAGTCAGCAATGATCTCGTTGAGCAGCCGGAGACACTCCACTCCCTCGTTGTTGGCCTCCAGCTCCACGTAAAATTCAGAGAAATTGCTGATGGAGGCGAACATGACCGCCACACACTCACAGGACTGGTAGTATAGCTCGTCGTTACGCCGCTCACGCGCCAAAAAGTGAGCAGCTACGTCCTTAGGCAGAATATTATGGAGGAGGCGACGATTGTAGGCTTGCAGTTCCTCCATCTCCTCCTTCTCCTCTGTGGCCTGAGAGTGAATGGTCTTTATTAGATATATTTAGCTTTCATGAATGCTGTAATATAATGTCTGGCAGGGTTGAGGTAGAGACTAAACTGCAGATGTTTTATTATCAGACACTAATAAACTGTGAGACAACTCAATCATCTTAATCAGCTTTGCAGAAAAGTGAAGAGATTGTTTCTAGTTCACGTGGTCAGATGACACCCTCTAGTGGCCGCTGAACATACCTGTAATTTCCACAGGAAGTCGAGGCGTGCAGTAGATTCAACCTGCTGGGCATGCAGGTACAGTGCCAGGACAAAGACTGTGAGGATCACTGGAGTCATGACCCTCAGAGACACTTTTGTCACAACAAATGGACTGCCAAGTAAAAGACACATGGGGACATTAATGGGAAAAAAGTTTCGAAATGATAGGAAAGGAGATAAAAACCTTTAAAAGTAACACTGAATGTGCTGTAATCTTACCACTGGTTTGTAGTTTCATTGAAACTGAACCTAAAAATACAAACACAAACATGCATTCTGGTCAATATAAATAAACTATAAAGTATTCATTTATTTAAAGTGTTTCTAAAGTGAATCCAAATACAAAAATGAAATTCTTACCATTGAGCGCTAGTTTCATTTAAATCACTAAAAAATAAAATAATGACCATTAGAACAATAATGAAATATACTAAACTCTGACATTTAACTCAAATTCAATTATGTATTTAAAGCCATACCTGTTTTAATTAATGGCCCAAATGGGTACAACACAATCGTATTATTTCAAAATGTTTGATATTGGTGCCAATATGATACTTCAGTTTCGGTATTGATATCAAAACAATATTTTTTTGATACCTTAGTTTGGGGAATATAAGCATGCTAAAACCCTTTTGTTTCATTTAACAAACTATGCCCCCTCCTCTGCATTAGCATGCACAACCTGTACCACTTACATGGCATTGGAGGTGACAAAGAGGTCTGCGTTGTCGAAAAGTGCTACTTGTGGCCACTCCACCAGCAGCAGGAAGGTGAGCTGGATGAGCAGCATGAGGGCCAACTTCCCTATGCTGCTGATCTGCAGGAACACTGAGCAAGCTAGCAGCGTCAGCAGCACACTGTAGCTGAAATACTGGAGAGCCGCATCACAAAAAAGGTATCATCAACAACAGATCTCAGGAAAAAAACACAAATGCAAATGTGACATTTTCATTTTGAAATGGTTCGACCAGTTATGTAGAGAACACAAACAGTGAAGTGGTGACATAACAATGAACTCACCTCAGGAAAAGGGCAGGAGGGGCCGTTGCTAGGACAGATCTCCAGACCCCCTTCAATGGACACATTCAAGGTGCGGATCAAACAGGGCGTCACCAGCGCTGCAGACGTGTTCAGCTTCTCGGCTACGCATTGTGCCAAGCTCTTGGTGTCACAGGCAAACTGCAGCGAGGCCGGGCATACACACACATGCATTGAGCATAATTTTCAACATGTATGGTTTGTGTACTGTATGCATATGCTGACTGTAATCATACCATATTAACAAAGGCAGAGATGAAGACGAGGATAATGGTAAATACTCCAACCAGGGTGCTGTTGGTGCGCGACTGGACAATCTTCTTTGAAACAGTCTGCATTGCAGCTGGAAAGAGCTTCATGAGGAGGGGAGGGGGAAAATAAATGATTTATACATATACAACGAATGACATATTAGCAAAATATCTGTGCGTTTTGAAAGGTTACCTTAATGCACGAATATATGGCACAGATGAAAAGGATGTTGGCGAGTATGACAAAAATACTGATGTAGATTCCCAGCATGACTGGGGTGCTGCAAGGGAGAAGACATAAACATAGTTATAGAGAAACATTTAAAGTGCTTTCACATCTTTTTGGTGTGAACGCTGTCAATCAAACCCTTTTGTGACTGTGTTAGAATTTTTTTTTATCATTAATTCAAAAGCTTAACTTATATTTATCCATCTGCTTATTGTGAAATGTTTGTGAAATTTTCTGAAAGTGAAAAAAAAGTTAAAACAGGTACAGTATTTTGAGCTAGTGTCATAAACTGTATTTTAGCATTTCATTAATAAAACATGACACATTCAACCAGTATCCTGCCACCTGTAATATTATGGAACAAGATTCAATTTTTGTGCTGTTTGTACGAGAACATACGCATATACAAGGTCTTGTTGCAGTCTGGATTAATACTTCTCATAATGCATTTTATTAGGTAACTCGTTGAAAAAATTCCCCACATGAATTCAAGGTCACCAAAACCGTCCAATGTGCTACCTGTGCGTCTCAACAACTTATAGCTCTTGGTTTAATTTTAGTAAACTCAGTATGAACACAAAGGCATCAATCTATATTTTTTCTACTCAGTCCGGACCAAACAAACCAAACTAGTGTGAAAGCAACCCTAAAAACACAGTACATACGGGAGGATCTACAGTATGTGAGTTTAGGAAGTACTCACTGTGGAAAGATAACAATCTGTATGAAGGATATGAAGCAAAATACTAGCAGAGTACACGCAACATAACCTCCAAAACGATCGTCCACCTTCTTGGAATACTGCAAGAGTAAACAGCAGAAGAAGAAAAACAGAGTCAGATATGATATGCCATGTATGGAGGAGGGAGTTGGCTGTATTATATTTAAGTTGAAGAAACCAAGACGGCAATCAGGGGTCTTAGGATGAACCTTTTTCTCCAGGCTAGATGTCTGGAAAGTGAGCAAGAACTTCTTAACATGGTCTTTTCTTAGCTGGTCAATGCTGCGAGCATCAATGGCTCGCCCCAAAAATTCATCAACCTCGTCCTCCGGGTTCATTGTCTCCTGAACACAACGGCTGCAAAAAGATAAAGGTTCTTAATGACATCCAGTCATCCCCACAGCATTTTCATATGTATTATGAGAGTCAGTACTCACTTGTCTTTACTGGAGGTCTCATCAATTCCCTGAAAAAAAAACAGACACAAAATATGACTCTCAGAGAAAAGCTGCTGCCCAGCTACCCATGAAGGTGTGTGTTGGTGTTGATTCTTACCATTTGTCTAAAGACTTTAGAGTCTTTGGTCCTGGAGAAGGTTCTGTCGGGGACCCAGCGTGGCATCAGCCCCTCATTTGAGTTGGCTCTCGTCCTCTGCATCTTAGCCATCACCGCCTTCTCCTCCTTCTGCTCAGAGGGAAGAACATGAAGGCTTGACCAGCTGTTCTCATTCAACACAGTCAATGACAATATGTGAATAAATACACTAGAAGAGGTCTTTTTTTATTCATTTATTACACCCACAAGGAAAAGTGTACAGTCAGTTCAGGATCTAAAAAGATTACTTTATTCACAAATATGTCCACTCCCATCTGTTAAGAGTATGCCTCCTTCACAGCTTTTTATGTTACAGTTTTTATACACTTGTCACTGTTGACCTGCAGCTTAACACCCATACACATATGCTGTATATGTCTATGTTAACACAACCAGCTTAAGGCTCTGCTGAGTTACTCAATGGCGATGTATCAGTTTGGGTCCAGTTAGCCTTGTTAACTATAACATGCAGCTCGGGAAATTATTTTGGACAAATTTAAATGGACTGAAAGTCTAAGGACAAAGAAAACTTAATAATAAATAAATTAAAGTATGAGAACATTGAATGCAACTGAAAATGATATGTGGACAATATTATTTGTGTCTGTTCATTAGGTGTTGTGAAAATAAGCACATTGTTATCCAACTTGAAAAGTAAAAGTGTAGACATTACTTTACACTTGGGGAAATCCTCTGTTAACAGTGATATATATATATACACACACACACACACACACACACACACACACACACACACACATATATATATATATATATATATACACACACACACACATATATATATATATATATATATATATACACACACACACATATATATATATATATATATATATATATACACATATATATACATATGTCACATACCCCACACATACAGTTCATCATCATCACAGTGCCACATGTACTGTATGTTTAATATTAAAATAGCTAAGTATTGTGCACTATAAAGCGATTAATACTGTACTGTATAAAGGCTTTAGGCCGCTCTACACGTTATTGCAGGCCCTTTTTACATGCAGGCTGTCCCTGTTCCATCTCTCTTTCAGTTAAGGGGTCCTTGGCTTAAAAAAATGTTGAAGACCCCTGCTCAATAGGATGTGCTAGAAGGCTAATGTTGTGCAATAATAATAATTAAAATAAGGGTAAAAAACAAGGATTAGATAAAAGGAAATAAGCATTTCAACGTTAATGTTAACTTTGATATTCTTAAACTGATAAACTTTAAAAAAAACAAGTTTAAAAAATATAAATGTATGTAATATATGTATTCAAATGTATATTTTTCCTGAATGGCATGCTGTAATAAACCTATACTATTGCGTTTTTGTGCACTGACCCGTTTCTGGCTGCAGCCAAGAACCAGGAAGGTCTCGATGCTGTTGTCCTTCAGATACGCATTCCTCTCACCTCCAAAACCTGGTTCCACCTCATAGTCTCCATTAAGATACTGCAAGGTGGCCTTAGTGATGTGGATCCGCCTACAAATAGACAAGACATTTTTATATAAAACCTGCATATCTGTGCGTGTCCATATTTGAGTGTGCAAATGGTCGTTTCTTCATTGGTATATGCAGAACTGGTAAATACCAGACACGCTTCTGAACATACAGTGGGTACGGAAAGTATTCAGACCCCTTTAAATTTTTCACTCTTTGTTTCATTGCAGCCTTTTTCCAAAAATCAAAAATGTTCATTTTATTTCTCAGTAATGTACACTCAGCAACCCATCTTGACAGAAAAAAACAGAAATTTAGAAATTTTTGCATATTTATTAAAAAACAAAAACTGAAATATCACATGGTAATATGTATTCAGACCCTTTGCCGTGACCCTCATATGTAACTCAGGTGCTGTCTATTTCTTCTGATCATCCTTGAGATGGTTCTACACCTTCATTGGAGTCCAGCTGTGTTTGATTATACTGATTGGACTTGATTAGGAAAGCCACACACCTGTCTATATAAGACCTTACAGCTCACAGTGCATGTCAGAGCAAATGACAATCATGAGGTCAAAGGAACTGCCTGAAGAGCTCAGAGACAGAATTGTGGCAAGGCACAGATCTGGTCAAGGTTACAAAAAAATTTCTGCTGCACTTAAGGTTCCTAAGAGCACAGTGGCCTCCATAATCCTCAAATGGAAGGCGTTTGGGACGACCAGAACCCTTCCTAGAGCTGGCCGTCCGGCCAAACTGAGCTATCGGGGAGAAGAGCCTTGGTGAGAGAGGCAAAGAAGAACCCAATGGTCACTGTGGCTAAGCTCCAGAGATGCAGTCGGGAGATGGGAGAAAGTTGTAGTAAGTCAACCATCACTGCAGCAATCCACCAGTCGGGGCTTTATGGCAGAGTGGCCCGAAGGAAGCCTCTCCTCAGTGCAAGACACATGAAAGCCCGCATGGAGTTTGCTAAAAAACACCTGAAGGACTCCAAGATGGTGATAAATAAAATCCTCTGGTCTGATGAGACCAAGATAGAACTTTTGGCCTTAATTCTAAGCGGTATGTGTGGAGAAAACCAGGCACTGCTCATCACCTGTCCAATACAGTCTCAACAGTGAAGCATGGTGGTGGCAGCATCATGCTGTGGGGGTGTTTTTCAGCTGCAGGGACAGGACGACTGGTTGCAATCGAGGGAAAGATGAATGCGGCCAAGTACAGGGATATCCTGGACGAAAACCTTTTCCAGAGTGCTCTGGACCTCAGACTGGGCCGAAGGTTTACCTTCCAACAAGACAATGACCCTAAGCACACCGCTAAAATAACGAAGGAGTGGCTTCACAACAACTCTGTGGCTGTTCTTGAATGGCCCAGCCAGAGCCCTGACTTAAACCCAATTGAGCATCTCTGGAGAGACCTGAAAATGACTGTCCACCAACGTTTACCATCCAACCTGACAGAACTGGAGAGGATCTGCAAGGAGGAATGGCAGAGGATACCCAAATCCAGATGTGAGAAACTTGTTGCATCTTTCCCAAAACGACTCATGGCTGTATTAGATCAAAAGGGTGCTTCTACTAAATACTGAACAAAGGGTCTGAATACTTATGACCATGTGATATTTCAGTTTTTGTTTTTTAATAAATATGCAAAAATTTCTAAATTTCTGTTTTTTTCTGTCAAGATGGGTTGCTGAGTGTACATTACTGAGAAATAAAATGAACTTTTTTGATTTTTGGAAAAAGGCTGCAATGAAACAAAGAGTGAAAAATTTAAAGGGGTCTGAATACTTTCCGTACCCACTGTATATAGCAGCTCTGGAATTACTGGATAACATAGGTCAGAGAAATGACCTACATGAATTATAACAAAAAGTAATCAACTGTTCTTCAAATGTTGTATATTTACCGATGAATTAGTTACCTTGAGAAAGATGTTGCAATTTTTTAAGTGAACCTCCTTCACTTAATTGGTTATAAAGAATCTTAATGGGTCGTTTTTATCAAAGAAAATTCTGTTGACCACTGTAAATAGTGTTGGGTTGATAGCTATTCTACATTGGGATTTTTTTTATAATGTGCAAACTGTACGTGTGTGTGCACCTGTGCTTATTTCCCTCACCCTGCTTTGCCTCCCGCCTCCATGTGGTTGGCCAGCGTGACATCGTTTGACCACACGTCAAACTGCCACTTCCTGAGACCAAGAACACCACAATGCACACGCCCACTGTGAATCCCAACACGCATGTTTACGTTGACCCCTGTCACCTCGCGCACCAGCCTGCAGACACACAGCCCAGATGATCAGTGTCTCCAACAAGACAAAATTTTGCAAAAGACAGAAAACAAACTAGCTCCAAACACACATGCAAACATATGCAAACACTATTTCTACTCACGAGATTGCCTCTATCATGTCGACGCCCATCTCCACACAGCAGTGGGCGTGGTCAGCCCGGGGTTCAGGCAGTCCAGACACACAATAGTAACAATCACCCAAAATTTTAATACGTAGACAGTGGTTCTCCTGAAAAAAGGAGAGAAAAAGGATGAAAAGAAAATTGATAAATTTGAAGGATTCCGAGAAAAAAAAAAGAAGGAATAGTTTGACATTTTAGGAGCTGTCATATCTGTTGTTAAGAATGACTTTACAGCCAGGATTAGCTGAGTGTAAAGACTGAAAGAGAGGGGAAACAGTTAACCTGGATCTGGTAACGAAATCAGATTATCAGCCCCTCTAAAGCTATGTCCTAGAATGTCAAACTACTCCTTCAAGAAAACACAACAGATATAGGAGAAAGGACACTGTGGATCCTTACCGATGCCAGCTTGTCAAAACGGGCAAAGAGTTCATTGAGTGTCATGACTAGCTCCTGAGCCGTACATTGAGAGGCCAGGCTGGTGAAACCCTCGATGTCTGCAAACAGAATACTGAGGACGAGATAAAAGAGGTGGAAAGACAGAAGAAAACCCCTTTTACTTTTTGAATAAACCTATCAAGCATCTTCATTTGGGTTCAGTGATGAAATTTTAGCATTAGCAAATTATTATATTTTCATCACCTACACAGCAGCAGCAGCAGTACTACAGTTTGTTGTAGTATGTTACTACTGTATGTGCTGACCTTGAGAGAGGCAGAAATGTTTGGCCTTAAAGTCTTCTGAAGATCTCTGCCAGTGTGTGTTTGTGTGTGTGTGTGTGTGTGTGTGAGGGACAGAGGAACTGTGTGCAGTGTGTTTGCTCAGTGCTGTAATTGAATGTGCGCTGAAGCTCTCCATCTTTGGGGATTATCTTATCTTGGCTGCTGGTGATTAAGTATTCCCTCACTAGTGTTAATTAGCCTCCACTCTGCCAAATCACTCTACCCTCTTATGACTCTGTGAGAGAGCTTGTGTGTGTGTGTGTGTGTGTGTGTGTGTGTGTGTGTGTGTGTGTGTGTGTGTGTGTGTGTGTGCGTGCGTGCATGTTTTACCGAAAAATTTATGTTTTGTGTTTCATTTTATGGGCAACACATCTTAACATGTATTATTGTGTTTTAAAAATGACATATGATACATAGCATATCATATCATGTACTCTAGGGGTATCTTTCACTAATATTACAAGTGCGATAACAGTAAACAAGGTTGTTAGAGTAAGTGAAATTTTAATTCATGGGTAAAACAAGAAATAAAGCACTGAAGCCAAGTGTCCCGGCTGACCTGACATTGTCGTGTTTCTGGATATAGATTTTATGGAACATCATGTTTTCCTTCTTGGCATTGATGTCAGCCTTCATCTCCATGGCAACGTGCCTTGGCAACACTGAAAGTAACAGACGTTCCTGAAAAAAAAGATTTTGCAGATTGTATCATTCACAATATAGTTGTCAGTATGTGCAACATGGACTGATTAGTATGAATTAGAATGAGGTTTAGTTTTAGGCAGAAGATAAAGGTTAAGTCTGGTGATATTCTTTATTTCTACTATTATCAGCAAATCCCATGAAAGGATAAAAAAAACAATGTGACCAAATTTCAAACATTTACTTTTCTGTAGGAATGAATGGGCTTTAGAGGAACAGACGGGGATGGGAAGCCAAAAAGTATTGAGAAAGCAAAATATTTGGTCATTTAATGGGAACTTTAAGAATAATTAATTCTGTGACTGAGGCTGTAGCCTCAATTTCTGAGTGCACAGTGCTTTTTGATCGTGTTATTTCTTGTTTACGTCTTTAAGTATTTTTGGGTACATTTTTGTGTCTTTATTTGACACCCAACAGTAGAGAGGTACAGTGTTGGAAGTGCTGGTACACTGATCCTTTACTTAAGTAAAAGTACCAATACAATAGTGTGAAAATCATCTATTAGTAAGTAAAACTAAGTCTGTAAGTAGGTAAGTAAAAGTGCATTACAATGTTACATTTACAAGTAAAAGTACAATATTTAATTATCAGCAAAAAGTATGGCCCCTTTACCAGTATCATATTATACAATACTAAATTATTATTATTATTGATACATTAACATGTAAGCAGCATTTTAATATAGCAGTTCAAGGTAAATGCATCCTGTTTTATAAACTCATCAGTTGTTTTGTATGAGACTAAAGGCAGGACACATATAGAAACCTGTATTTCAATTAAAACAACACAGATTTTTTTCCAAGTTTGTATGCGTGTGGAAGCACCAGAGACACAAAATAACACCCCAAAAGTTTATTTTTTTTCATAATAGGGGCACTTTAAATTTGGGAGAAAAAAGGAGCAGCACTTGGTACGGGGTGGATAATCTGAATTTTTATATCTGGAGAACATATCTACAAATACAAGACAATATTTGTTCTGGAAATAATGTTTGGAAAAGTGACTGATACTGAGACATATACTTTTCACAACGTCAGATATTCTTTTTGAAGGGAGATAGTACTGGTGTAACTGTGGCTTTTATAGAGTGTGTTGCAATATAGGTTGCTTTTAGCCTTAATGTTGTTAGCTAGCTAGTTAATTCAAGTCCTTTTATATTGTCTTTTAAAGTTGATCCAGTTCAACTACAAGAGTTTTTGACAGCTTGTGCTCATGTTTTGCTTCCAGGAAGAAAATGTCTTTCCTACAGAAACCGACGAGGGGAGGAATCATCTGCCCAAATAGCTAAAAATATATCACTGCATGTAATGATGAAGAGCAGAAACAGACAACTTCCGCCAGAGCCTGACAGCAGACTGTGTGAATATGAGACTCATGTTCAATTCAGTCACTTTATTATTCCAGATGGGTAAATTGATGCAGTCAGAATTACATGATAAAAAACACATGTAAAAATAAACAAAAGGACAACAAAACAAAAACATAAAGCACAAACAAATGTTTCCTGTACATACAATATACATCATTTTACACAATACTCAAGCAGCAACATCTGAATAAATTCTAATTTAAATGTGCAAATTAAGCTGGGTTATTGCATAGGCAACAATTGTGAAGTATTTGCTTTACTTGAAAACATATTTGAAAAATCTGAGATTCACATTCTGCTTTAATAGAAGTATTTCAAGTTTTATTTTTACGAGTGAAAAGACTTCAAGGTTAAGACCATTTTTTCCAAAAACAAGTGTCGGAAAAGGTGTTATATTCTGGCCAATGTGGTAAATATATACATACAAACAAATGTGTATAGCATTTGTGTGCAGGCCTACCTGTTGTTGATTCTCCCTCTGCAGGTGTAGTCTGGCCTGGATGTATCCTCGGGTCTCCTGGAAAGCTTGTCTCTGGGAAACCTCAGCGGGGTAGTGGGTACAGATACCAATTATGTTAGTGCACAGGAAGATCAGGACATTAGCGCTCACCTGGAGAGACGAGAGAGGAGGGAAGAAGGACAAAGGAAGTGAATGAATCATGATTTAAGCATAAAAATAAGCAGGTATAAATTAATTTCTCATTATACCAGTGTTGTTTTATTGCTTCTGGGGAAAAAGGGTTTCATGAATCAAAAACCTTAGTCTTTACTGAGAGAGAAAGGTTCCCAGGATGTACACTTTTAAATAGTGTAAAAAAGGATGTCTATTTATCTGTGGGTTTAATCGTAAATCATATTAAAATTGTCTGGTTGACTGGTTTCATTGACAGTGAGAGCAACAGTGATGCTGACAGAGACATCTCAAGTGTTTGACTTTACCAGAAGAGCTTAACATAACATAAACATGTTTTATTCCCAACTACCTCTTTCCTCAAACATTTGCTTACTGTCTCTCTCAAGAGACTTGAGACAAACTATATACATTAAGAACCCTTCACACGGTGTGATTTCAGGCTGAGACTAAAGTTGATAATTGTGAGAGAAACGTGGTAACATTTTTGGTCGTCTGTCCAAGTCTAGTCCTAGATCGCATTGTGAGACATGTCCACCAACAACCGATTTTCAAGGTCAAGGCCACACCCAGCCCAGCCTTAACCTTGCTCAAATGGGTCATAAGTTATCAAAAAGGGGCGTGGCAACAGCATACAGGGCAGGTTAAACCATCACCAATCAAAAAGAAACTCTCTGCTGAGTTCAATGATACTTCACACAAGACTCTTACCTGAATGGGTCACCAGTTATGAAAGGGAGCATAGTTTAATCATAGGGGGACGTCCAAACCATCACCAATGAAGAAGGAACTCTCTGCTGAGTTCAATGATACTTTACACAATACTCTACCTTAAATGGTTCAAAAGAGGCGCATGGGCGGCTCAGTATGTAGAACACACATTATAAGTTTCACGTAAATCGGATGATGTTTGTCATATAAGGCAGATTTCTTGTTGACAGCAGGGGGCCCTACGACCAAAAGTCAATTTTCACCTGTAGATGTCCTCAGGCCTGGACCCTTGTCAAACATAAGAAATTTTGGGCAGATATGACAGTGTACACTACAGTTACAACAACTTCTTTGTTCATCGATAAATGTTCAAAATGACCACCACATCACGCCCACACCGTTTGAAGAAAAGTTTTTCTTTTAATTACTTTTCATCTTTAACGTGTTGAGATATTACAGACCAGATTAAATGTCCATCGGGTGAAATCTCTAGGAGGAGTTCATTAAAGTATAGCACCACCTAGTACTGCTTTGGGGCTTTGTAGGGGTCGCTAGTGAGCTAATTGTGTGTGCCTATTCCCGAAACCCTTAAAATACGTACATTTTCACCAGGATTATATGCTACCGCCAAATTTGGTTGCCAAAGTTGTTGAGTATGTTAAGCCCCTCAAAAAAGGCAAGTCATTTGCCAGGAAAATAATTCCTTCAGTTTCCTTCAGTGGGCCTTCGCCACTGTCGGCGCTCGGGCCCTAATAATGAAAATAGCAATAGAGGATAAAGGTGACCCAGGGTGACATAGTTTCCAGAGTATCACAGACATAAGAATAGAAACAGACGGGTAATGGATAGATGAGTTGAAAAAGAAAGCAAACAAACAAGTCAAGGGGAGGGGAGGGGGGGGTAAAAAATAGACCAGCAGCATAAAAGACAACAGATAAACTGATAGACTGACAGATGTTGGGGGTCAGAAGGAAAGAAGTCAAAAGAAGCATGATGAGGAAGGAAAAAGACAATGGAAGGTCGACAAGAGTAAGAAGAGTATGAGTTAGTAAGATCTGGGAAGAGGGGGAGAGAGAGAGAGGGGGGGGGAGGGGGGTGGCAGGACAGATATGGGCCATAGTGACATTAGGCAGATGGCTCAGAGCGCACAGCTCTGTTTGCATTACTCTCAATGATCAAGCAAAAACAGCCACGGGACAAAAGTGAAACCATGTGTTTGCAGGTGAATGCCTCCTGTCAGTCTATATGTGTGTGTAGTCAATACTTCACTGTGTGTTTAATTTCCAAATGCAATGAGTTGCAGCTACTGTAAGTATTTATCTGTTGAGATTCACTCAACGTGCGTATCACACTCCATGCGTCTGAGCTTACAGACTCGAACTAATTGCTTGCTTTTCTCAAGAGGGCAAGGGCTAGTGGGTTTACAGAGCACACATTAAGGTCCTGTGTTTACGCAACAGCACTCCACTTCTTTAGTAGCTCTGCTTGGCAGCGTTTACCTGCTACCTGTACACGCCGCCACGCTCCCAGTGCAGGGCCAGTGCACCTGCTCCTCTGTGCTCAACAACACACTCATTTATCTAAACTCATCACATATTACCATATCCTGCCCAGCCTCTCCTGTGCTGGTTTGGTCCAGTACCATTATAATCATACCACTAATCATTATGATCTGCATTGCTCACTTCCTGTCAGGTAGAGTTCATGACTGAGTTAACAATATGATTATAGCCTACTAAAAGGGTTATGTTCGGTTGTTGGAGACTGAAATAAACCAGGAATTGAACATCAAGTCACTGGAACATTACATAGTTTGTTTGTTTTTTGCCATAAAAGCAGTCGTCATTTCCCCAATGGCTGATATGATGGAAAGAGCCAGCCAGTTTGTGAAGAGAACTGTTGCCTAATCCCGGGATATCAAAATGGCATTATATAAGAGCTGTTCTGATCTAGACAGGACAGGCAAAACATCAGTACACACAACATAGATTAAAGTGTACTTTTCCACAAAAAGCAAACGGCTTAGAGAGGATATGCAGGCTTAATCAATAAATTATCAACATTGCTCTATGGATCCATTGCTGAATAAATGACATTATGTGAATAATAATAATAATAATCATAATAATAATATTGCAGGTATGTTCATCTTGTTCATCATCTTAGTTTAGCTTGTTAGCATGCTAACACTTGGTAGTTACTACAAAAAAAGTTTAGCAGATACTATTTGGTCATAAACCAATGTATGATGGTGCTTGAGGAAAAGTCGGGGGATTACCAAAATTTAACAGCGATCCAGTCAATATTCATAACCACGTCAACCTCATAGTGGAGCTAGAAAAAAAGGCAGGGATTACCAAAGTCATTAAGATTCATCCTCTGGGGACCATAAATGTCTGTACAAGATTTCTGGGCAATCCGCCTGCCCATCATTGGTAATGCCTCAGCAGCAACTGCTCATCAGATAAGCACTCACTCACCCTCCGATGCGCAGCATCAGGGGCAACTCGGGGTTCAGTGTCTTGCTCAAGGACACTTCGACATTGGACTGTAGGGCCAGGGATTGAATCGCCAACCTTCCGATTGGCAGGCAACCGCTCTACCACTGAGCCACAGCCGCCCCAGGATGAGAGGGGCGCTGATGGAACATTCATAAACTTTATTTATAATTTTTCTCCTCCTTTATGATGGATTTAGCACAGCAGCCATTTACTTTAGCAGGAAGCCTCTGGTCCTGACAGTTAGTCCATAAACATTGACTTTTAAGGCAAGCAGGCCCCTTTTCAGACTTGAGGAGAGAGCAAGGCGAGTGGACGTGTCAAAACGGGACATTTAACAGCATCCTACAAGATGGACACAACTGTAATGCACCTGAATTTGATTATTTAAAGCAGCTAAAATCAATATTTTTATTTAAACATTGGGTCATATGGCTACTTGTTTGTGAAAGGGGCCACAGCAATAAACCTACAGAACTCACCGAACTCTGCAACTTCCCTCAGCTCTACGGAGGTTTATAGCATCTTTTAGCTTATTGTTTTGGTTTTTAATTAGTTAGTAATTCAATTAAAGAACCCTCTCCAAAACAGACAGTAGGATGTGACTAATAGTCAGCACTAACAAGCCAACCAAACTATCTTAATCAACTAGCTGAGGTTTACGGATAGTGCACAGTCCTTCCTAGAATGTCAGCCAAGTATCTCTTTTTATTTTTTGTGTGTTCACACAAAAGTAAGTGAAATGACCCCTATTTTATTCCCTCAATCCCCCCACCCAGCACTGACCACAGGAAAGTGTGTGTATGTGTGTGCACACACAAATGCACAAAATTAGCAGGTCAGAGAAGATCCTAACATTTCCCCCCAGACGCCTAGTATTACTATTGTACTGCAGACCCCTTACACATCAGTTGACAGAATCAAAAGTTCAGAGGCTTAAAAATGAAATGAAATAAGAATGCAATCAATATGCAGTCAGTCAGTTTAGAAGTTGTTGATATGCAAAAGCAAGCTTTGCTATGTGTATTCAGGTATTATGTTCACTTTCCTGAATAAATATTCCTGTTAGAGAGCTCATTTTGAAGCCAGCAGTCATTATAGACCTCTTATGCGTGGAAGATGGAGATGTGATGATTTTATACAGTATATAACTCAATGTTGTTAAAGTCTCTGTCTCTCTCTCATTCTCTGTGCGTCTTTCTCAGACTCACACCCACGGAGACTGTGAATGATCAGAGATGGCAGCACAGCTTTTCACTTAGTAACTATCAACCACATTCCACAGCCTCCCTCCAAAGACCTGCATTCCCCCACCCAGGTTCAGGGAGGGTGCAGTGTGGGGACCAGCTAGGGAGGAGGAGGGGGGCTGCCTAATGGCTTTGTCTTACAGGTTGTTTACGCCGACATACCACAGTCCGTACATGCTGTATTCTCAGTACGTACGGACTCTGGTTTGCTCCTTACCAATTAATTGTTTTCACAAGCAACACATAAATTATAATATTTTAAATGTCACATATACAGTAAAAATGTCCAAGTTAAGAGAGCCCAAATTCCAACAAATCAATTCAGTGTTCATTGCTACCCTTGTCAATCTTTTTGCTCTTGCACAGCACATGTGTAGATTACAATGACAACGATGAAAGATTAACCATCAAAACTCTTTTTGATTCAAGACAAAGGTAGACAAAACTGGCTTCTCATTTCAAGCCAGTAAAGCTTGGGTAGGCAGTATTGTTTTGGCGTCATTGGGCAAAAAGAAACAACCTTTCATCATATTGTAATTCAAGTGGTTTGAGGGAAAACTGGACTTCTATACATCCTCAATCTAGCCCATGTTGGGAGACTTTGGCTAATCACAGGTCCTGCAGTATCAAGTTGTAGTTGCTAAGCTACGATTGGACAATTGCTGTTCTGACAATTAAATTGACTAATCCTTTCAGCGCTGCTTTTACTTCAAATGGTATGGAGCCATCTTGAACTACGGGAGAAAATAATTGTCCAGACAACTGTTTGGAGAACAAGATGCTGATTTACAAGACCTTTTCCCAGAGGGAGCAATGACTGATGGGATATTGTTGTTGAAACGGGGCCAATAAGAGTGCAAGTCCGAGCTCATCGACCTTTGAGGAGCATCTGGAATTCTTTAGAACATCTGTGTTAGATCAGGCTCTGTAAAAGACACTCTAGCACCCCAAACATAACGACGATGCTTTACTCATGACAAAACACAAGAGTCTCCCCGTAGGTTGCACGTTATCTTTCCTTTAGAGCATCGGTTATTTATTTCCATATTCTTTCATTAAAATCTTTCCCCAACCTCCACCCACTCTGACTAGCGCTCTGACTGTCACTTTTAGCCTTTGTCAAAGAGTGTGTGCGTGTGTATGTGGTGCCAGGCAGCTGCTGGGTTTGTGTAGTCAGCCTTAACCTCATGTCTACACACAGCTCGCACTGCCCTTATCTGCAATGACCAGAACCACATCAACAGATAAAGAGTCAAGCCCCGCCTGCTCACTCTGCCGGGTGGTCTATACACTGCCTGGAGGTGAGCGTCGCCCAGCTGCAGCTAACTGAGACGCACTACAATTAAACATGTCTTACAGTGGAAAAACTTTTTTTTTTTAAAGAATCTTTTAAGCTACAGATAAAAAGATATTTTGGAGCACAATCATCTGTACAGTGTTGTCATTTCTGCAATTTATGATGAACAGCAGGGAAGAGTTTTATCCTTTCTAAGGAAATCATTTTCAGGACAACAACAATCTATTTAAAGCTATTCTTAGTTTCTTAAATCTGTCATCATTGAGACTGACATGAAGCAGTGTCATTTAAACAAAACTGAAACACTGATGTGGGAGGACACATCTTTTTTTTATTTAGTAGTTCTTTAGTTCTTCAATTTCACCTTTTATTAGTTTCCATTGCAGTGAATCTTTTTATGTACAGGAAAAATGTTGACTTGACCTGTAAATATCACAAATATATCAATATATGTCACATGGAAAAATTGTGACAGATCCACTCCACACACCTGTTTTTATTTAGTTCTGGTAAAACAACAAAATAAGAAGGTTAACATGAAAACCTTTCATTACATTGCTCAGATCTGTGTCCAAAATCCGCCCCTCAATCACGATTTTCTGTAATAAATACTCAATAGTTCAATCTGTATGATTTGTTTGTTTTATTGATGTTTACTCTTTACTGAGCAGTAAATTGAGACTTTGCATTGTGGGATTGTTAGATAATATAATATAAATCACAGAAGAGCAGGAAGTGGGTAGCTGATATTATATCTATGTTCCTTTAAAACAGGAAATGGTACAAATGTTCCCCAAAGAGTAATTAATTCAGAAAGCCAGTCACAATATATTTTATTACCTAAAAAAATCCACTGATAATACTGCCATTGAAACTCCCCCTGTCATCACTTGTATTTGTCAAGAAATACATTTTTCTATCAACATAAAAGTATTACTGATGACCCAAAGATTTCCATAAACAGTTCAATTTGTTGGCTTTACTGCATTTCTTCCTCTGTCTTAGACATCTTTGAGTATTTTAGAGGCTGTGAACTGAAACACAAGACCACATTGCATAAATGATGTTACAGCCATGTCTGTAACAATTGCCTGTAATATAAATCCAGTTATTTGAATTTCATTGGCCATGTTTAGACTCCCTGTCATGTTTCTGTAAACATGGACAGGGACATGCTGGGGGTCCTAACACTGGAAAACTACACACCACACAGTTCTGCTGGCAACCAGACGGGTGTGACTTCTATGGAGAGAGTGTGACTATTAAGTATTTTGGCATTGGAGTTGCAAAAAAAATCTGCACAAAAAAGGAGGGTTTTCAAGAAGTTTTTTCTGGAAACGCATTGGACACCTGCAAGGTGTCAAAAAAATTAAACAAAAAAGACTCTTAGAGGAGTTATGTCACCATTACAAAAATGTAAAGGAGTTCGCAATAAAAACAATTATCTGTGCCAGAAAAAGAAACTCATAAATAACAGAACCATTCAAGCCAGAGAGCTTTCTTTAAAAAGTGTGTATCGAGGCCTAAAACACATCCTGAATAGAAGCTAGTGACATGCACAGTCATCGCGAGCTGACCAGAGATAAGCTTCCCTGAACCACACAACTGGCAAACAACATCCTGTGCATCCCTCCCTCTTGACTCCCCCCCACCTCTACACATATGACTACTCCTCTGTCATTGCCATGTTAAATTATGGACTGTCTCATTTTGACAGCGAGGGGGAACAAAGCGCAAATCTATCCAAGCATCTATCCAAGCAGGCAAACAGTAGCGTATATATAAAGAACGGACCCCTCCGTCATCAAGGTCCGCCAGCTTTCAGATTCTCAGAAGGAGAAAGTGAACAGCAGAAATCAATTTTGACCTGATTTTTACTTGAAGCAACGGTTACCAAATTGTACACCAGCAGGCTGAACTGGGTCTGCTGGCTGCTTGAGTCGTAGTTGTTTCCATGGCAACGACTGGACCAACTGAACACAAGCACTGAGGGAGACACTTAGCAATGCTGTTTATTCCCCATCATTCTCAGAAGCGATGCTAAACTAATTACTAATTTTCCAGTTCTCTCATTGGTCTACAGATTAAATCTGTACCCATGTAATCCTCATACACGTACATACAAACAAGTGAAATGTATTTATATGGAGAAACAATTACGCAATGTGGGATCATATCACATTCAGGAGTATTAATGCTTACATTTTGATACACTGCAACCTCTCTGGAGCCTTGTGGTGTGTGTGTGTGTGTGTGTGTGTGTGTGTGTGTGTGTGTGTGTGTTTGTGTGTGTGCGTGTGTGTGATCCCATCGGTCAGCAACCATCCTGGTTGTGAGCAAAGTGTACATGTGACAGGTATCCTTGTTAAAATGCTGCTGCCGCGTTAAACACACAAATTATTTATAAAG
This sequence comes from Etheostoma perlongum, assembly GCA_026937815.1. Classification (NCBI taxonomy): domain Eukaryota; kingdom Metazoa; phylum Chordata; class Actinopteri; order Perciformes; family Percidae; genus Etheostoma; species Etheostoma perlongum. The sequence goes on from CM049377.1 coordinate 10,313,727, forward strand.
GAGGCTGTGAACAGGACTGCGTGGGGAGAATATCGGATTCTCCTCCGATCACACCGCCTTGCTGCCTCCTTCACTTATACTGGGTGTCTTATTCTATAGCTGCAGCTTTACACAGGTGATTGCCACACGCTGACACTCCCTCTACTGGGATCCAAGTACAAGGTTATTCAGGCACCGGGAGCTGATGTTAAACTGTGAACAGCCAATAGGGTGTGAGATTTGCTCTGATTATAATGTTGTTGTTTCTTCTCTCTGTGTAACATCCTGGAAATTTCTAAATTGAGTAAACAGCCATTTGGAAAGTTTGACGTGAGAACAAAGTGGATAAGCACATTACTACACATTGTAGCACATTATTATTTCAACTATATTCCCTTATCTTATTTACTGAATAAAAACACTTAGTGGGAGCTTGACAAAGAGACCTGTGAAACATATTGACTAGGCACTTGATTCGCCCTCTGTGGTATTTAATAAGCTTTTAGGGGCTTAACCCTCCAAATCTGCAGTGGTCAAAGATCTATTCCAAAATGCATTATCCTATGCTTTATTAATGCACAATTAGTATATATGAATATACAGTATCAGCCTTCAGGGTATGTGTAAATGCAGGCTCATGTGTATGCAAAGAAAAGGGGGTTAGAGTGACATGCCTGCTGCTCTGACGCAGGCTCTGATAAGACTATTCCATGTGACGCAACAGTTAGCAGAAACGCCAAAGGCTGTGTATTTTTAGGAATTGGTCTTTGACCTCTCACAGCATTTGTGTTAGCAACATCCAAACAACAATGCTAGACATTGCAGGGGACCAAAAAGCAAATAATGCCGGGGTACAATATTGAGGAGTTTCAATGACAAAATGAAAATAAAAATGTAAGCAGAGTGGCGTGTATAAAATGTGCTTGGGTTTTGCTGGTGCATTTTTCTGATTTAATCCTGGACAGAAGCAAGCACTATTCATGTCAGTGTTCACACTCAAATAGACACCCACACATATAGGCAGGACAATAGTTTTGTGATGTTGCTTCCCAAAGAAAAACAAACAGCAGCAATTCTGACAAACATTCAATAGAGACTAGAAAGGAAGGTGACAACCATAACAAAACATTGGATGGGGGGTGTGTGTGTGTGTGTGTGTGTGTGTGTCTGTCTATTGGTGGGTGGGACATGCACAAGTGTATGAACCGTTCTACTATGGCTAATTGATTTTAGCGGAGGAGTCTGAGGATCACAGACACAAAAAAACGTGAGCAGTTACAGCAGAGTGACGCTCACTGTAACAGGACGTCTACATTACAAAACCACTTGCTACCACAATGTTCGAGCTTTGGTAGATTAATTGTTTGTTCTGAAAGCAGATCTGTGTATAACAAGGTTTAAATATACTGTAGTTAATGGTGTGAGCGTGTACAATAAGATGCTCAAAGTGAAGATGAGAACAGACACGCTTCAATTCTACCGTATGCAGGTGTAAAAAAAAACATCCCAAACAACGGCAAGAGCAATACAGGAAACATAAAGATGGACTGCATGTGTTTTGAAAGTTTTGAAGGGATTAACGGGCCATATATTTTAAGAGACAAACATGAAATACCTCTCATGTAGCCGGCACACACTATCAAGACGTTTGTTAGAGCCTCACATTACTCTGGTCTTACACAATATGAATAAAAACAGGATAACAACCCTGTAAACAATTCAATTCCTCATACTAATGCCCATTTTTCTTATACAAATCAAATTCAAAATTTTGTGATATATTTATTTTATATTTATTTATATAGTATGGTATATTTTGGCCAAAAAAATATGATAATGGTATTTTGACTACTACATTCTTTGTGGATGTCTTGAATTAAGTTGGTATTTTCTTTAGTGTTTTGAAAGACTGCATGGTAATAAATTAATAAATGTCCTGTTATGTCATTCTGTAAAGACTGATTGTCTTACTTGTCTCTGATTTGGAGGACTTGTTGAGGACTGCATACTGTGAGTCACTGACAATGTAATTTAGTAGATTACCTTTCATAGGGCAGCTTTCTTGTCAAAATGTCAGTTTATATAGATACAGTAAGTGGATATGGCTTCACTCCTCAAGCAAGTTGTAATGTTTTGAACAGAATTTAAAACAATTTGGTTACAAAGTAAATACACACTATATCAATTGAATGCTATGTTACAAAACAATAAGAACCCAATTGTTCACAAAAAAGCTAGATTATGTGAAGTTTTTTTCATCTTTAAACCTCCTGAGAACTTGGTTATGAATCTTGTATCTTTTCTGTGCAAGATTAAATATTTAGGACTACATAATAGGGCTGCACGATTATGGCTAAAATGATAATCACAATCATTTTGATCAATATTGAGATCACAATCAATTATCACGATTATTTGTTGATTTTAACCAAAACAAATTTTATTGTCACATAGGCTATTTATAACTGCTTTCATATCCATATTGTGCTACATTCCTCTTATGTTGAAGTTGTATGTTGTACATACATACAGCTTCAACACATGTAAATGAAAATTATCTGAAATAAATAGCCTAGGATATTTAAAAAAAAAAGAAATGTATCTCTGACAAAGCTTCTTCACTTGTTTTCAACAATAACTCATTGAAAGAGCTAGAGAGAGAGGGGGAGTGTGATGGACGTATGCTACTCACACAGTAACAACTGACTCATTATGAATGGGTCCAGCACGCAGGATGGTGAATGGGTCCAGCACAAGTCAAATGGCGGGTCAGCAGAGTTACACACGTCGTGTGTATGAAATGTCTGTATTGTCACTGCGCTGCAGTTTTATGAACTATGATATTCTGGCCATGGGTCACATCTCTGGCCCAGGTCCGTCAGGCTCCGTCTCACGCACTAATACTCGAACTGTTTAGTTAGTGGCATTCAATGCAGTGTTTTTCACCGTGGCCGCCGCAATAGCAGAGTTACCAGGTTTGCCTCTTATGCTTAACAATAAACAACTGTATTAATAGCAATTAAAACTGTGGACAAATGACAGCAGTGTGGACCGGTGCTGTCTCCTCTGTGTCTCTTCGTGTTGCTGGGGGTTTGTGAGTGAATGGGGGCGGGGCAACGTGGAGAGTAAGAAGAGAGATCCAAACACAGGCACGGCTTTACAGAAGAAATGGGTCATGTAACGCAAAATTAAACCATATCCATATAAACAATATTGTTTCGTTTGTGGAGAGGGAGCAGATGTGAGGACATTAACTGCACCGGTGCGACCTAGAGGAAAAATGTTAGTCGCACCCTAGAGCCCTGTGAGCTAACAGTCACTAACTAGCACTGGTCACTGCTGTCTGAAAAACAACACAGACGGGACAAAATGTTGTGTTTACTGGGAAACTGGTAAACCTTGTGATCGACGTATAACTGACTGCTATCTGAATTTTCCTCACGTTACTCTGTCCTCTGTGACTGTCTACATCTAGAAACTAAGCTGCGCGGTGCAGGCAACAACTCTGACTGGCTCATGATCAGACAGTGGTTTACAGAGCGGTAGATTGGCTTTGCAAAAAAAAACAGAGCATTCTATGAACGGAATGACGCATTTAAAATATTGCTAGATTTCGCAAATTTGATTGTAGGAAGCCAAATTCGTGATTGGGATTCAAATTTGATTAATTGTGCAGCCCTACTACATGAGCAACAATCAAAATTAAAGTTTGGAAACAAAGATACTTATTAAACTACAGCTGGGCAATATATCGATATTATATTGATACCGAGATATGACTTTAGATTTTTTTAGATCGTAATATGGCACAAGTGTTGTCTTTTCCTGGTTTTAAAGTCTGAATTACAGTAAAGTTATGTCATTTTCTGAACTTACCAAACTGTTGTAACTGTTGTATTATTTGCTTTTACCCACTTAGTCATTATATCCACTTTACTGATGATTATTTATCAAAAATTCTATTGTGTAAATATTTTGTGAAAGCACCAATAGTCAATATTGAGGTATTTGCTCAAAAATATTCTGATATTTGATTTCTCCATATCGCTCAGCCCTATATTAAACCATGTTGATTAATTTAATCTGCTAATGATAGCATACTATCTTGAAGCCCACCGATGTCTTCCATTATGGCCGCACTCTCACGTCGTCAGCATGTTCTGCCCACGGCTCTGTTCTGAATAAGAGAGATAGCCACGCCCCCTGATTTGCATACGGAAATGGAGAGGGAAATCAATAAATGTGGCATTAGGAAATAAAAGTTCACGGATATAAATAAATGTGGAAATGTGTGAAAAGTCTTTTGAAATAAACATGGGCTTATGCAATAAATAAATAAAAGTGAAACATTTTAATATATTTATTTAACTAATTAATTCAATTGTAAATTAATATTAACATTTATTTAATTATTTATCGCCTCATTTATTTATTTCATGATGTATTTCAAAGTCATTTATTTATTTAACATATATATATATTATTTAAAATAAATAGGAAAATACATGATTTTGGGAAGGGGCATTTAAAAACCACACATTGCTGGTCACTAATATAACTCAGCAATCCCCTTGAGTCATGAAACTACAGTCGGATATACAAATGGGACAACCATCATTCACTGCACGGATGATAGATTAAGAAGCGACTTTTTCAGAAATCAACTTGCACTCATGATAGAGGAGAAACAGCACAGATTCCTTCTCAATTCCCCATTTAAATCTGCAGCAACAACAAGACAGAAAAGAGGATCTGTATTTACATAAGTTCTCATACACAACTTCATTATTATCTGTGAGGTTAATGAGTTATTGGAAAAAGAGGAAATACTTGCACACAACCGTGAAGCAGTGATTGATGACATTGTTTTACTGTGTCACATATAGTACACAGGCGACCTTAGGAATAAACAGCATTGCAGGGCCGCAGCTATCTCATGGCATTCATTCAGTTAATGAGGGCAAACAACGTTGGAGCCTGTGATGGATTATACTATGGTATATCATGCATGATGTTACAGAGCACACAGCAGTTACTGAGTTCCCACGAATGCCTAACCTAGTCCTGTACTTCTGTCATTAATTTATAATAAAGATGACAATACTTTAACAAAGTGATTTGTCTTTCAGTCACTTGTTTGTTTTGTTTTGTAGTCCGGCTAACACGTGAGAGGATATGTTACTGAACCTTACAGTTATGGATTAAACTTTACAGTGACAATCAGTGATTCATCATTAAGTCCTATATCCCCCTATTGTTTTCATGTAATGGCTCTTCTATTATGTTTTTCATAACTTTCTCCTAGAGAGACGGCAGTTGTGAAACAGCTATGGGTATATAGCTGTCTTTCCCCCCACCACCAGTCTGCCTTATCCATATCACCCCACCCTTGGAGAAAAGTACAAAGCGTCCCCTGTGTGAGAGCACAGAGACCTGAATGATACTGCTTTATATCATGGCATTCTCCCACTATCACACAACGGCACACACTCGCACAGACAAACAGCCGTCCAGCTGGGGCGGTTAATTCAGCCAGCTGACCTTCAGCAAGACCCCAGGTCTTTGGCATAAACACACAAACAACACACTGTACAAAAGTTGCAGAATACATGTAAATTCACAAATAAAACAAGGTGATGAAAACACAGTAGAGCAAGCTAGGGCTGCAACTGACGGTTACGTCACTTTAATTTTTATTATTTTCTCAATTAATCGATTAGTTGTTTGGTCTATAAAATGTCAGAAGATGGTCAAAAAATGTCAATCAGTGTTTTCCAAAGTCCAAGATGATGTCCTCAAATGTGTTGTTTTGTCCACAACTCAAAGATTTTCAGTTTACTGTCATAGAGGAGTGAATAACTAGAAAATATTCACATTTAAGGAGCCGGAATCAGCATATATACCCTTTTTTTAATAAAAAATAACTCAAACCGATTTATCGATTATCAAAATAGTTGCCAATTAATTTAATAGTTGACAGCTAGTCCTAATCGACAGCTCTACAGCAACCTATACACTGCATCCGCTGTGTTGCCAGTTCATGTGGCATAAACATTGGAACATAGGAGATATTTTAACATGACATGTTTTGTCTTACATTGCGACAGTGTGTCCAGTTCAGTCAGAATACAGTAATATTTATCTTTATATCGATTTTTAGTTTTCTGATTTAATTACTTCTTAAACCTGTTTTCAATTATCTACTTAAAGTAGCTTCACATTTTGATGAAATAGTTTTTTAGGCCTGCATCTAACAATTATATAAATCTGTTGATTATTTTCGTGTACGTGGATGTTTAATGACTGAATCATATAGACCAAATGGAGATATCTTGTTTTCTATCATGTATATTTGCAATATGGCTTAAGCTAGATTTACAAATAACACAGAGCCTGTTCATCCTATGAAAGACAACTATTAGCTAGAAGCAGTGAATTTAAACATGTCCATGCCTATTTTTACTCATGAAAACTCAAAAACATGCTTTATGTTGAAACATTAGTTGCTATAGCTAATCAAAAAGCTGCAACTATAACAGTTTGCCCCAGACCTCATCACTCCAGAAAGTTAAAGTTATCTGGATTTGAACAATGCTTAGCTATACAAGATGCAATTGTGCAGATAATGGACTCACCAAAGGGTCTGTGAGTTAGGAGGTGACACATATAACTTGATCAGAGTAAACTAAACTTCATTCATTAACTTAAACTATAAAACAAAATGCTCATATATACTGTCAAAGAGATACATAACAACAAAAGGAAAACTGATTGCAGAACTGTCGTTTCCACCCTGTTCACTGTTAGTCGTCAGATAAGGTCACCCATAGTCAAACATTCAGTCAAACATTCAGACATCAACCTTCTCTTACCTGTTTCCAGAGGAACTTGTCTTCCTGATTGATCTGCCAGGTGGTGACCACGTGTATGATGGACAGCACTGCTCCACTTAGCACCGCTGCTCTCATCCTCACAGGTAGCAGAGTGTAGATGATGTAGATGAAAAACACAGACCACCAGATGCCTTCTGAGGCGCTCCTAGGTGCCACCATGAGCACCCCAAACACCTGTACAGACAGCAAGACTCCAATCACCAGATAACTGACCATCCACATGTAGTCCTGGTGGAAGCCATTGCGGTTGCACACTACCATAAGGGCCATGAAGAGCGCCATCGCGACCGAGAGGGCTGACAAATAAGCCACGTGAGGGGCGGCATGAACACAGTGGAAGGTCAGCATGATGCCGCACACGATCACAAGTACCCCCATGAGCATGGTCAAGGAGCTCTGGTTCAGCCTGAAGAAGTAACGCTGGTATAGGCGCTCCAGTTTGCGGGACTGGAATTTTTTGACTGGAACACTTGCACTACCCTGAGCCAGCAGTCTGCAGCAGTCACCACCCCTGCTGCCCCATTGGGACCATCATCGCCCATGTCACCGCTTCCTCCATTACATCCCCCTTTCCTCTCTTTCAACGCACCATCTTCAAAGCCCAAGTTGACAGATTTCAGCCCCACCCCTTCCCCGGGAGCCCCTCCTCTTTTGCCATAGTGGTCCTCCTGCCATCCGCAACGGACGCCAAAGTTGCCCCCTCCTCCCAGGGCACCAGTCACCCCTCCGCGGTGGTGCTGATGGAGGGGTGCTCCAGAGGGGGGCTCCATAGCATCTGGGTCCCGCAGACAGCTCATGTAACGCGGGTTGCAGAGAGATGAGCCTCCTTTCCGTTTGGACTTCTTGCCATTGCGCTTCCCCCCACGCAGTCTTGCGGTCATCCACTCTTGCGACTAGGAAACCACTGAACCAGGACATTCTGTGTGAGCAGAGAGAAGAATGTTTAGTACAGCATCAGATGAAAGACAGATAAGAGCTATAACACTTATACCACATGAGAGGAACATGTCCTCCTTTGACTACTTGCAGGAGTTATTAATTTACCTGTTGGGGTTCTGGTACATGTCCCAGCTCTTTCCCTTGCAGCCGGTTCACTCATTTATCCCCGTGGACAAAATTTTGAAGTAGTGAGGAGGGGTTTGTAGAGGCCACACTGCAGGGCCACAGGGTGGGAGTAACTAGATGGGGTCAAAAGGCGTACCAGTCGCTTCACAATGCTTCAAATGTTTTGGCCAGGGTCAGTGAACAGAGACCAAGGTTAGTGAGAAGACCAGTCTCTGCGGCCAGGTCTATCTCCACCGCTTCTGCTGGGTCTAGAGGAAAAATCAAACACATACAGTAGACTGTATAAAAGTCAATGCACAAATAGATCTGGGATGGTGTCATGACTCAAATGTAAGCAGAAGCAGATGTTTTACGTGAGAAACATCAGATCATGATAGTAATGTGGATGTCTTGTGCAGTCTATCATTAATGCCAACAGGTGTGACACACATTAAAATAGCTTGTTCACAACAGGCCTGACACATTAAAATGGCTTGTTGACATAGATCTGTTATCCCAAATCTGACAGGAAATAAAATCCATCATTGTCCGCTAAATGTACAAAAATCCCATTTCCTGGACAACCGGACACACTTGAGATTTCATATTTTAATGACAGACAGATTAACAGAAGAAGAACCAGCTACTTCCAAAACTATGGGGGAGGATATGACTCAAAACAGCTTGGGTTTCTTTAAAGGAGAATTCCCGGTCAATTCCAACACATAGCTCTATTGTTTGTAAATTTTGAGTACTGTCAGTAGAGAGAAAAACAAAAACAATAGGTGCTGCTTACACCGTGTTATCCTCTTGCTAACATTAGCACCCAACAAGCTTAAACAGGGCAAGTTTTAAATGTGTTTTTGGCCTCTAAACATGTTCAAAATGTTATTACGTTTATTATAAGTGCCTACCCATGTGAAGTGATTTCTTCCAAGAACACAAATGCATGAAAGTTGTGTTAATTCAGCTCTGTTTAGATCCAGTGTTGATACTGCAAGGAGTGATTTTGGACCATCTACAAACACATTTTCAAAAATAAGCATTTGCTTATTTTTTTTTAAAGTAAGTGCTGTAGTGCAACTAGCAGGAGACAAGTTATAATTGAGGTATACAGTAAGTTTGGAGACACTACCTTATTTAATCATTAAATTGATAGCCTACATATTTTTTGTTTTATCTCTTTTCTGTGTTGTAGTTTCTAGATGGTCCCTAAGCTCTCTAACACCGGAACTAAAGACAGCTGCAGTCAGATTCACTGTGTTCACTAGGAAGGAATCACTTCACATGGGTAGGCACTTTTAAGGACATTTTGAACATGTTAAAAGGCTAAAAACACATTTAAAACATGTCCTGTTTAAACCTGTTGGGTGCCAACTCTAGCAGGAGGATAACACGGTGTAGGCAGCACTCCAAATTTACAAACAACAGAGCTACGTGTTGGGTGGTGAACAAGAACTTGCTCAATTTGACGCCCGTACAAAAACACACCCTCTAGTATTTAACAGACAGCAGCATTTTGGAGTCAGTTGGGCTGAAGATAAAGAGTGACTCCTTCAAGCTCTGTTTATTATCACAATCAATGATAAAAGACGAGTAATAAATACAGATAAATGCCACTGGACAACAGAACACTGTCAAGACAAATATCAAGACAGTCATGGGAAACACAGCATGACAGGATCTGTGGGCCCTGCAGCGTTAAACCAAAAGTTGTTGTAAAAATTACTAGAAAATCAAGTTCCTTCCCTTTTAGCATTATATAACATCTATATCACAGAGATACGTGTAATTGTATCGGTCGGTTGTTGCTGGATGAAAACTATGTGTAAAGATGCCCTGTGAGCACAAAAGAAGGAAAGAAAGAAAGTGTTAACAGCATGTGAATGAATAGTGTTTTAAATTCTACTCTCAATTTTATCATAATCTTTAAATTAAACTTTTCCTAAAAAACGTCTGCTGGACATTCCTGCCGGTTTGATATTGTAGACGGTGTTTGACTTAGTTTAGTTTTTTTTTTAAGTGTACCATCAATGTATGAAAGTTTATATCTAATATAAATCTAATTTAAATCTTATATCTAACCATACCCCTTATTAAGTGGACTGGGTTTCAACCAAATGAGACTGATCTACATTAAATACAGTTCTTTTGTCTTTCTATTATGAGTTATACACTGAGTCAGTCATGGTGGGCCGCTGACTATACATTTGTAGTGCCATTCAAATATTCCCTAGGTATCTAAGGACTTACTTTCTTTGATATCCAAATTAAAGGTGTATGCTGACCTGGTCGCATTTTATAGTAGCTATGTCTCCAATAATAGGCTACTATAACGACCATAAAGCATTTTTATAATAGTAGTTAATATAATAATAGTAACGTAGTGTGGTCTTTTGCGTCCTGATTTAATTAATCATCCACATATGCCTGAGCAACTGCTACTGCAGCTGATCTTACCAGGCCTCCACACACCCTGAGCTCCACACAGTGCAGAGACACAGACGCAACGCAGCCGCTGCAGCCGCTTCTGTTGAAGCAAAAATAGCATTTCCTCGCTATATCTTGCCTGCATGCGCCTTCTCTGGCACATATCAGTCCAAGCCGTACCGCCCCCGCACACACACACACACCTCCCCTCTTTCTCCTCGTCCCTGACTCCCCTGCACAAGGTCGACCAGCTTGCAATCGTCGCGGTGTTGCCACTTGCTTGGTGTGTGTGTGTGTGTGTGTGTGTGTGTGTGTGTGTGTGTTTGCATGGTGCTTGGCTGTAGCCTACTCTCCAGTTTCCCCCACTAGCGTTGGGAGAATGGAGGGGAAGCGGAGAAGGAAGGCGGAGGTTACTATTCCCAGGGGACATTTTCAACCGGACAGCCGCTACACTGGCGTTACAGCCACAGACAGCGAACATAAAGTAATTCATTGTGGGCTTGATGTTAGACAAGTCCGAAGCTGTGTTTGCATCAATCTGTCTCTTTGCCTCAGTTGTCACCCAGATGATACAGATACAAAAATAGGTATGCAACGCGCTGTATGGGCATTTTTTTTCATTTCATTGTGTGCGGATGATATGTTTGCGATCCGGTGTAAATGCACAGGCGGGCCGTGTGTAAGGGCCCGCATTCAAACGGCGCAGGCTTCTTGTTACATAATACCATGGCATGGCCTATGTGACAACCATAGCGGGGACCATAAAACCATTCCGTTGATTTCGATAGTGCAAATTAAGACACAAACACGCCTCTGTCAGTGATGTAACCTATTTTGTGCAAATGTCCTTCAGCCTGCAGCAAAACAAAAGCTCGCAGTTTACGTGTATTGACAAACATGAGTCTTGGGTAAATAAACAGATATAAACACGTTGCTGCTGCTGCACATCACATTCCTCAGCATCCATTGATGGAGGACTATAGCGGTGAATAAATACTCTAAACCCCATCATTTACAAAGCCAATGGGTCCGTATAGCGGTAATGACATGGAGATGTTTAAGTTTTGATGTTATGAAAAATTATCTGCGGCTGATGTAAATCATCATTGCGGTCTCCTAATGTAGCCAATTAACCCCCCCCCCAGGACTGTCAGTTGTAATAAGAAACATAATGATGCCACCCCCAAAAAAGATATGTTGTAATTGTCCGCAAGTGGAAAACATGTACTGGCCGTGTATCCTATGCCACCAGCACCAGCGTGAAGCAGAGGCCTTACAGCAACTGTTGCCAGCTATGTCATTCACTCCGACAGACATGGTTGACAGAGTGGCAGATGCGTCTACGGTTAAGTGCAACAGCGTCTGAGACATTTGTGTGATAGGAGAACATATATTATATTATATGTCGGCCTGCAGTGTGCAGCAGCAGTTGCAGTCAGAAAGACGGACTCACCGTGTTCATCTTCTTTTTCTATTCCCCGACAGGACCGCAGCAGTTAATCCGATTCGGCGTGGTTGTCGGTCGGAGCGGTCAGGGTGGAGGACCATAGCCTAACGTTAGCTGTCCAAGGATGGTCCGGTTAAATTGGTCACCCTGTGGTGGATCTCCTCCTGTCGTCTTCTCGCTCCACTCCCTTTCCTCTCCTCCCCCTGACCCTCTCGGCTCCAAGCACCACTGTCAAGACGGGGGAAATACAAACATCACACTTCCGGTTATTGTTTTTCAAATTAAAATCTTTCCAACCAGCAGATGTGACGGAAGTGGGCTATTCGCAGCCCAACAATCACTTAAAGAAATCACTTAAAGAAAAGATCAATACGTCTATGTCTGCCCCCCCTCCCCAAAATAAAACTATTATAATTTTCTTTACATAAATAACGACATTTGCACCATAAATTGATGCAGAAAAGACTAGACTTAGACTTCTCTTTATTAATCCTTTTGGGATGACTCCCGCAAGGAAATTGAAATTTCCAGCATCCATTTTAGCAAGAATACAGTATAGAAGACAGTATGAAGATAATAACAGTAATAATAATAACAACAATAAGAACCTTTGGCCATAAAAAGACATAAACCATAAATTATCAGTCAAAAGTGTCAGTGTTGAGTCAAGTGTTAAAGTGACCAGGTATTAATGTAAGTCCAGGTGTGTATGTGTATGTATGTATGTATTGTCTTCTCTGCCCTATTCCCCCCCAATTTAACCTTGACTTGTTAAAGTACAAGTCAAGGTTAAATTCATAGCCCAATATCAGAAATTTGCCTCAGGAGTTTTTACAATCTGTACAGCATACGACCCTCGATTTGGATAAGGAAAAACAATATACAATATAGACAATCCATATGACAAAATGATACGTTTTGAACATACTGATTATGAAAATTAATTGGATCCAGGAGGATGTCAAACAACGGGAACCTGAGCCACACAACCTCCTCACCAAAGATACTTTTTTTTTTACTTGTATTGCCTTTATTGATAGGACAGATTAATTCAGAAAAGTGAAAGAGAGCTGGAGATGACATGCAGGAAAGTGCCGAACCCGCGGCTGCTGCAACAAGGACTGGTATGCTAACCAGGCACCCCTCGCTATATGTCTATTTCTATTTATTTTTTTGCCGTAAACTGTTCTTCTGTGTCATTCAGAGACAATTTTCAATAAAGCTGATTCTGATAAAAAATAAAAGTGTGCAGGTCTACTCCACACAGCCATATCATTTAATAATCTAAATATTTTCGTGTTACAGCAGGGCTTTCTCTCAGCATGTAATCAAACGATTGCATCGACCATGTTTTGTTGCTTGTGGTGCTGCTCTCCAAAATAGCCATCATTTTTCGGCTTTTAGTTTGAAATAACATTCCCCTTAGCTCCGGTGTCATGCTATTTAACCTTGGGTGAATTGACGCAGCTCACCTCCCTCAGGCGCGCCGTTGCTCACAGTCACACCACTCTCATTCCCACTTTTGATCAGCACTCCCTCTAGAGGTGAAGCCGTGTCTGCAGCGAGCCTGCGCCGGTCAAACATCACCAGCATGAGTCCCAGAAAGAAAAAGTCATGTGGAGGAGGGAAAAGTCAGCTGACACCTTCATACTTTTTTACCTAACCTAATTAAGTATATAAACCTTGTTAAGCTGACAAACAGCAACAGTGAACTAAGTACTCAGATCCTTTACTTAAGTAAAAGTAACATCAGTGTAAACGTACTCACTGTGTAAAATGGCCCCAGAGTGTAACATTTAAGGTCTCAAAAGATGACATGTGCCTCAACCCTAGTGGGGCTCAGTTGCTTAGTTTTGTCCATTTCTCTAGCCAGATCACTGATTAACTTGTTGATACAATTTTAGTTTAAAAATCTAAATATTATAAGTCTATAATAATACAAACTACTACTACTACTACTACTACAAATAATAATAATAATAATAATAATAATAATAATATAACTGCAGTAAATTTGTTAAATTAAACCAGACTTAATACAGAATCTGGTTTATAAGAAAAGTCAGCGTTTATTTATTATCATTTATTGTCAGCATCTGCACTAAATCAGACATAATAGGGCTATGTTTACAAAAGGTGACAGGTGATAGGGGATTTTTAAAAACTGTGTTAAACAAAGAAATTAACAGAAAACAGTGAAAAGGTTACAATGGACAAAATAGATAATAGTAATCAGTTGACCATCAGTGGAAGGCAGGGTGGTCAACATTAGCAATAAGGAATATCACAACCTGTGAGGCAGGTCAAAGGTGAATAACCAGTCTGCTTGAGAGGGCCAGGGGACTGGTGAGACAGGCTGGACTGCTCAGGAAAAGCAGTTTGGGAACTGGAGGCCAGTCCTTTCAGGGGTCTGCCCAGATGCTGAAGCAACAGGTGAGGCTACTAAGGAAGATGGCACAAAGGTAGTCTGACTCAATGTATATTGCTGCGATATAGCCTGACATTGACGCGTCTCTCACACCCCGGATGTCCCTCTCCTTCTGCTATCTCCGCTATCTATTTTGCAAGGGCACCGATACTGCATCTGGGTCTTGACGCTGCCCAGAAGGGTTGTGGCAATGTGAGACTAGCACAAAGGTAACCTGGTTCGAGACCTCTGAATTATTGGCCACATCTCCAATTTGTTAAGTAATTGAGGCTCACAAGACTATAAAGCGGTAGAGATGAAAAACTGGATGGTGCTGGACCAACAGAACCAACTCCAAGCTTTGCTGCATGTCATGCCCCTTTCTCCCATTTTCAGTGTGCCACTACACTCTTTATCTGTCCAATAAAGCAAAAATGACAAAAAATAATATAATAAATCTTTAAAACATATTGTGAAAGGCAATCTGATAATGTACTACTGTAGTCCGTCTTAGAGTTTCAGGTTTACATATAGACTGTATGCATAAACATAATAATTTGGAGTAGGTTTTGAGGAAGGGTAAATTCAGTGGTGGAATGTAACTAAGTACATTTACTCAAATACTGTACTTATGCACAATTTATACTTCTACTCCACTACAATTCAGTGGCAAATATTGTATTTTTCAACTCCACATTTAGTAACTTTAGTACAGATTCAAATTATTAATACAAAATATAATCAACAATTAAATTATGACGTATTAATAATAATAATAACAATAATAGGCTAAGATAACACTTTATTGATTCCCTTGGGAAGAAAGGCTACACCTTGGAACATTTAAATGACGTATGCATCCATAATATAATAGTAAAATAATATACATTATTCTAAAATAGGCCAGTCTGCATAATGAGCCCTTCAATTTTGTTACTTTAAGTAGATGTTGATGCTAATACATTTTACTTGGAAAGCAAGAAAGTTAGTAAGTTAATACTTATTTTTAATGCATGACTTTTAGCCTACTTGAAACAGCGTTTTGACAATGTTGTATTGATACTTCTTCCACCACTGGATAACAGCTGACCCTACACAACAAGCGTAATACTCTCTTTAACACAGTGATTATTAATATTGTTCAAAAGGTCTGTGATGTGTAACGTTAATCCATATAATATTTAGGGTAGCCTAGCTTAACAGTTTTGGCTTAGTATCAATACTGGAACACTGGAGAGATAGCTAACGTTAGCATTGTCAAAACTAGCTACAGCAACAACAGGAACAACAACAACTCTAGCTAATTTATATATGTATTTTAGGTTTAGAATGGAATGGAAAACCTTGTAAATTAGTTTGAAGAACAGTTAATGTTAGTTAGCTTAGCCACTGGAGCTATTTCCCGATCAACTAGCTAGCTAGCTAGGTAAGTTAACGTTATGGCTGCAGTGGGGTAGTGTTTGTTTGCTAGCTAACAATCAAGTAAGTCTACGCTAAGTTAAATAAGACCATTTTGGAGTTGGAAGTTGTATGTTTCAATGTATAACGTTCCACAGCCTAACTGCTATAATATCACTGCCTTAGGCTAAAGCTGAATGAACCTAACACGTTTGACCACTGGGAGCATCGGAGCTTCAAACCAACAGACACCTTGCTGGCATATTTACGTTAGCCTTGGGCGCCTGGGTTGCTCAGGGTTCAAGTCCGACCTGCGGTCATTTGCTGCATGTCTTCCCCCTCTCTCTCCTCCTGTCCCGTCTATTAGAGGCTAAAATGCCCAAAAATGATCTTAAAAATAAAATTACGTTTACCTTAAAAGTTGGTAGGCCTATGCTAACGTGTCAGCACAATTGACTGTAAAATTAAAATTAAGTCTATTGTCAGCACATAGCGAACTGCCTAACTACATCCAACAACAGATCCATCTAGAGCAATATTCCCATCGTGTTTCTAGGCACCTAAATCCTTTCAACTCCAAAACACCTGAGAAAATACATGGGTCTGTTTCTTTAGCAGCTAGCTAGTTGCTAACTTGCTCACACAGGTGTTGTCACAAATGTCTGATTAGGCCTCTCAGGACCGAGGTGGGGAGTGTGTGCAGATCAGCTCACTCTCCTGGTAGTTTTTTTTTTTGCACCCTTTACTGACTATTTACAACATTATCATTGTAATTACTTTCTAGCAGTATGTGCTGTTTTTTTCCTTAAATATGTAAGTCTTTATTATGGACATATAGGCTACTACATTCCCAATTGTACAATTTTTAGATACTTCACTTGAGTATTTTCATTTTATGTTACTTTATAGTTCTACTCCACTACATTTTGGAGGCAAATATTAGAGGCAAGTACTGTACATTTATTTGACAGTGTTACTTGTTACTTTGCAGATTCAGACCGTACAAAACTTAAATCAACTAAGTTACGATTAAGTAGGCTATTATATATTATAAGCTACCCCAGCAGTATTTAAAAGAGCTAAAACTAACTCCATCTTTACTTTCTGCAATATTAGTTATGCACACATTAATGCATCACTAATTATAATCCAATAATATATGTTTTGTTTTTACTTTGGAATAATACCTATGTACTTTTAATCAAGCAAGATTTCTTACACTTTGGGTTATGATAACATCAACAGATTAGTCCAATAATGTAAATAATCATAGTTGCAGACCTATTCAAAAGTTGTTGTTTTTTTAATAAATAATTGCTCCTTCTCAACCAACTAGACTACAATTGTCACAGATGGTATTGTTCTGCATTACAGCAGTACTTTTACTTTTAATACTTTAAGTATATGTTCCTGATTATACGCAGGACTTGTAGGCAGTTTGTGAGGGTAGAGTATCTTTATAATATGACTATGGTATTGCTACTTTTACATAAATATATACAAAATATCTAAATACCTTTCCTTCCACCCCTCTTAAATGTCAAAGGAAAATTGTTTTAATGATTATTGTACGTGTGTACTGTGTTACCAAAAAATCTCTCCTGTATTATAATATCCAATATCCACTCTTTGAAGATCCCATACATATTTAACTGTAACTGTAACTGTAAACACATATTACACACAAATGACATGGAACACGGTGATTATATAAACCAACACGTATCTAAAAAGAAAAAGAAAGATTAAAATTGAATACCTGTCCCCTCTTAAATGATTTTTGTGCCAGCTAAGCCAACCTTGACACCCCCGGCAGACACACACACATAGTACGGACCTGTACGGTTGTTCGAGCGATGACGCTCCAGTCAAATGGTTTATTTTAGCTCCGGCATTTTTCCTGCTCCTTTTACATTTTTACCCCCCGATGTAGATTATAACACACCTTGTGTGTTTTTTTTACCCATACCTTTTTATATCAGCTGATCTCGGATTTCCCCCTCCTCCATATTTTTCGCTCCTTAGATGTATTTTGTGTCCCTTGTTTCCTCCAGTAACCCATGTCTGTGTGCATCCCGCCTCCCTGCGCTCTCAATAGATGGTGCAACTCAAAATGTCCAAATCGCCCGTAGACCCACTGTCTGCTGTGGAAACAGGCTCTCAATCGCACTATTTTCAGGTAAATCCACCACACGTTTTACTCCTTTATTTACACATCTAACGAGTGAAGTGCGGGTGGGGGAAATGTTAAGCTAATGTCTTGCTACTTGTTGTTGAAATTGATGCGTCGCGATTTGGCAGCGAGCTACTTTTTGAAATTTATTTATTTGTTTTACCTCCGCCTTCACTGAAACTGCAGATTGATGCTTGATCGGTGAAAAGCCAGTGGGTACGATCATCAAGTAGGCTCGCATATGGTTATTATGCCTCTCACACATAAACACACACACATAGCATAAAATATCCTTACATGTTGATACATTTGATGGTTAAGTCTGATCAGGCCTTTTAATTTTTTTATTATTTATTTCAATACATGTATTTACACTAATATAGGAAACCTGCACATATCGGTAACATGAATAGCCTGTATGTTTTAATGTATTGGCGTAAAGGTACAGGCAGATCATGACTCTGACTCACCTGTAGCCTAAATCTACAGGGCCTGTCAACACTCTCACTGCAACATCCAAGCTGTCTTATTAATGGTTTGTGTCACCAGAGGCCTAGGAAAAACCGGTCTCCTCTGTGCAGCTAGATTAATCTGGTCCTGAATTATATGTGATATTGGCAAAGCTACAGCTGATTTCACACAATTTCCTCTAAAATGTAGGCTTTTATTTTGTCAATATTACAAGAAAAAGCCTTTAAAATCAGCATAATTCAAGCTGTTATCATGCTATCTTTCTATGTATCTTTCCTTATTCTTTCCCCCTTGTGTGTCTCTTTCATCGCAGCTGCCCAGGAAGTTGCCTAAACGCAAGAGCCGTTTCAAACGCTCAGATGGCAGCACGTCTTCTGACACAACATCCAGCTTTGTCAAACGGCAGGTAAAACAAAAGCTCCCCGGAGCCATTTGTTGGCTTTCTTCTTCCTTATTTATGCATGCCTTGTAGGCTACATCATGTAGTGGTACATCACAGTCACAGGCTGATTATCACACTGGTTTGTCAGTGGGAGGGAAGAGCTGTAGCTTCTATGGAAAATGTAGGTCATGTTGTACTCTAAAGTCTGAATAAACCTATAAGCGTTGAAGATGCTTTTTCAACTGGTCAGGTGTCTCTGCATTTTTTTGTTGGTATTGGTGCAGCGCCTATTTTTTTCTCAGATTTAAACTATTGCTGGAGAATCAAGAATCCTTTTTTGGACTCACAATAGTTACAAAAAGACATGTGTAGGTCTGTATTTATTATCCTGTTATACAATACATGATTTTTTTTCTGCTCTGCATTTTCATCCAAAGAGCTACCTCCTTAGTTTCAGTTGAATTTTTTTGCCCAGTAGAGAGCAGCAAAATACTTGAAAAAATGGCAGTGTGTTACATCAAAATCTCAACACATGTGGAAGAGTAAGATAGAGATTTGATGGTATTTAAGACAAAACTCTAACTGATTTCTGAGCCTTATGAAGATGCTGGAATGAAAAGCCGTAGATGCGGGGAGGGGCCCATAGGAAATGCCTTTCTACAGGGACCAGAATTTTGTGCTACGCCCCTGATCATACCCTCTGATCTTGATCAAGACAGTTTAAATGCACCTCTATGTTGTTTGTTTCTGAAGATTTGATTTGATTTGGGTGTTAGGGTTTTAGTGTCACAGAGTCTAGCAGAGGGGAAAATTGACCCCTGTACAAATAAGGTTGTGAGGAATCAAGACATTTCACCGGGCCACAGAAGGACTGTAGAGCTCATCCCAAACTACTGCTAGATCCCCGAGGTTCACAAGCCTTGACACATCAAAGAGGGAAAGTCAGGAGCTTGGAAGGAATCAAATATCCTTCCTCAAAAGGAGCCTGATGTACTTATGACAGAAACCACAAGACTCTATATACCTGCAGGCTTTTATAATGTCTGAAGAATATGTCTCAAGTATCCACTGAGTCTGGATCATTTCATCCAGAGCTGAAACGATTAGATTAGATTATTAGCAGAATAGGACGGAATAAATTAGAATAGAATAGAATAAAACTTTATTTTTCACCACTGTGGAATATTGTCTTTGGCCCATCTGACAGTTCATTAAAACATTAAAGTCATTACATTACATTACATGTCATATAGCTGACATTTTATCCAAAGCGACTTACAACTGCTACAGTGCCTTGCGAAAGTATTCGCCCCCCTTGAACTTTTCAACCTTTTAACACATTTCAGGCTTCAAACAAAGATATAAAATTTTTATTTTTTGTGAAGAATCGCCAACAAGTGGGACACAATTGTGAAGTGGAACGAAATCTATTGGATATTTTAAACTTTTTTAGCAAATAAAAAACTGAAAAGTGGTGCGTGCAAAATTATTGGGCCCCCTTGCGTTAATACTTTGTAGAGCCACCTTTTGCTGCGATTACAGCTGCAAGTCGCTTGGGGTATGTCTCTATCAGTTTTGCACATCGAGAGACTGAAATTCTTGCCGATTCTTCCTTGCAAAACAGCTCGAGCTCAGTGAGGTTGGATGGAGAGCGTTTGTGAACAGCAGTTTTCAGCTCTTTCCACAGATTCGATTGGATTCAGGTCTGGACTTTGACTTGGCCATTCTAACACCTGGATACGTTTACTTGTGAACCATTCCTTTGTAGATTTTGCTGTATGTTTGGGATCATTGTCTTGTTGGAAGATAAATCTCCGTCCCTGTGTCAGGTCTTTTGCAGACTCCAACAGGTTTTCATCCAGAATGGTCCTGTATTTGGCTGCATCCATCTTCCCCTCAATTTTAACCATCTTCCCTGTCCCTGCTGAAGAAAAGCAGGCCCAAACCATGATGCTGCCACCACCATGTTTGACAGTGGGGATGGTGTGTTGAGGGTGATGAGCTGTGTTGCTTTTACGCCAAACATATCGTTTTGCATTGTGGCCAAAAAGTTCGATTTTGGTTTCATCTGACCAGAGCACCTTCTTCCACATGTTTGGTGTGTCTCCCAGGTGGCTTGTGGCACACTTTAGACGAGACCATTTATAGATATCTTTGAGAAATGGCTTTCTTCTTGCCACCCTTCCATAAAGGCCAGATTTGAGCAGTGTACGACAGATTGTTGTCCTATGGACAGACTCTCCCACCTCAGCTGTAGTTCTCTGCAGTTCATCCAGAGTGATCATGGGCCTCTTGGCTGCATCTCTGATCAGTCTTCTCCTTGTCTGAGCTGAAAGTTTAGAGGGACGGCCAGGTCTTGGTAGATTTGCAGTGGTCTGATACTCCTTCCATTTCAAAATGATTGCTTGCACAGTGCTCCTTGGGATGTTTAAAGCTTGGGAAATCTTTTTTGTATCCAAATCCGGCTTTAAACTTCTCCACAACAGTATTACGGACCTGCCTGGTGTGTTCCTTGGTCTTCATGATGCTCTCTGCGCTTTCAACAGAACCCTGAGACTATCACAGAGCAGGTGCATTTATACAGAGACTTGATTACACACAGGTGGATTCTAATTATCACCATCAGTCATTTAGGACAACATTGGATCATTCAGAGATCCTCGCTGAACTTCTGGAGTGAGTTTGCTGCACTGAAAGTAAAGGGGCCGAATAATTTTGCACGCCCCACTTTTCAGTTTTTTATTTGCTAAAAAAGTTTAAAATATCCAATAGATTTCGTTCCACTTCACAATTGTGTCCCACTTGTTGGTGATTCTTCAGTAAAAATAAAATTTTTATATCTTTATGTTTGAAGCCTGAAATGTGTCAAAAGGTTGAAAAGTTCAAGGGGGCCGAATACTTTCGCCAGGCACTGTATGTCAGAGGCACACCTGCACACACACACACACACACACACACACACAACACACACACACGTCACATAACAAGATTGACAGTATGATCTAATTGATTAATCAATTAGCGATAGATTAGAAAATTAATCTGCAACTATTTTGAACTATTTTGACTATTTATATTTTTGATTAATTAATAATTTTAGGTCATTTTACAAGCAAAAATATAAAACACTTCTCAATTGTGAGGATTTGCAGAGTTTTGTTTTACAAAACAAGTGATTTACTGTAATGGAAAGAGTCCATTTTTGTAGACCAAACATTTAATCGATTTTTTAAGAAAGTAGTTATCAGATTAATCGATAATGAACTAGTTGTTAGTTGCAGCGTTTAAACTAGGGATGCACCAACACCGATATCGGATATCAGGCCGATACTGACTTAAGTACCTGGATTGGCTATCGTGACAATGGGGCTGATCTATTCGATTTTTTTATGATTATTTTATTAATAATAAATCTATATCTATGCAATAATTTACTACATTTTGTTTTACAAAGTTAGGAAAACAATATTTAAGTCAAGCCTGATGTTGGATTACACACAGAATGATTCCAGTCACTTCCACATAGTGAGGCATAAAGCTTATTAATTAAACACTGGTATCAGACCGGTACTCTGTATCGGCCAATACTCAAAGCACAGGTATCAGTACCAGGACACAAAAAGTTGTATCAGTGCATCCCCAGTTTAAATCTGCTTTGGTCTGGACTTAATCAACTAAACCCTAGAATAAAAATCTTAAAACGTTGTTAGTAAAGAAGTTGAAATGCCTCTTCATTAAGAAAAGTCATGCTGAAACAATTTGTTAATTCATTTTCCCAAAATTTGTATTTTTGATTATGGATTGTGATTATAAAGTGAAACTTTTGAAAAAATAAATCATTCAATCCTCCTCTTACAAATAAAAAGGGAAACTCATAAGTTCTATTCAGCACACTCAGATGTTCACAAGGGCCTAATGTGGTATCTTCTTATTGCTTGTTTCTTTCACTTTATAGATCAAGCAGTTATCGGCCATTTAATTGATAGTAAAAATAGTTATGTTTGTTTATTGTTTTGTCCACTGCAACCAATGATTATTTTAATAATTATTATTTTCATCTTCTTGATTAAATGTTGTGTGGAAAAGTCGTGGAAACCGCCCATCACAACTTCCCAAAACCCAAAGTGACGTCCTTGAATTGTTTGTTTTTTGTGGCCAACTCTCCCAAACCAGAAAATAATTAATTTACTATCATATATGATACAAATCCTCATACAAATACTTGAGAAGCTATAACCAGCAAATATTTGACAATTTTGCTTAAAAAATGACTCAAAACTATGTTGTTGTAGCATAAATCAAAATGTAGTTGAAAAGAAAGTAGTTGAAACACTTTACAATTAAAATGAAGTCCCACATTAAAATTCACTCATCAGGTTTTAAGGACTAGAGGCATGATATTTCTTTTCTTACCAGAACGAGTTGTTGCAAGCATTAAGAAAAATACCTCAGTTTCATGCTTACTGTATCACCATTAGTGTGATAGAATGTGGAGCAGTCTAACTGAGAGATGTTAGTGAGAAGGAGGAGGGAAAAAAGGGCTGAGCAGACATCTTCTTCAGGTGGGGACATTAGTTATCCTGATCGGGGGGCTTAATGACAATCTCCAGATTTCATGAGAATATTGCACGGCTTCAAATATTCATGAAGCTCATTTTGAGGGCCTCAGGCAATGTGATGTGTGGGTTCATTGTTCACACAAGCACCTTTTAGTTTCTTTTCAATCATTATACCTTCTCTCTCTGCACGCACAGCAGGCACCCTGCACCCCAAAGGTGATATGATAAAGTGTTTCATGCAGAAGGAGTAGATTTGTGATAGGGGTGGGGTGTCTATGGAGGAGCAGTGGAGTATGACTCATTTCTGCAGCAGGATACAATAACCAGTATGCTGCCATAAGTGTAGATATATGCACTATATGTAGGACACGAGTGGTTGAAACAGGTGGACAAATCTTGAGCTGTGTGTTGTTATTATATCAGCTTTTCTTTTCTTTTCCACCTGTGCATGTTAAATTGGACTTAATAACCAGGAATGGAATGCAAGTTTAGAGAGGGGGTTTGATCAAGTGACGCAAAAAGCTGCGTTGGTTGTTGTGTGTGTGCGTGTGTGTGTGTGTGGATGGGATGAGGTGGGGTAAGAATAGAAAAGAGGTGTTGCCGGCTCCAGTGCAGGTTGTCCCTGGTTAGGGGATGGGACACAGTACGGTCTGTCTGCATTTTACAGCATGTAGTGTATAGAGAGAGGGAGGGACGGACAGCAGCATCACCACATTAACTGAGTAAGTACAAATGACTCTCGACACAGTCAGCTCCTTCTTCGCCCCTTCTGAAACTCCTTCTCCTCCCGTCTCCTTCCTTCATCTCTTTGTAGCATTTCCATCGTATTGTTGCCGCTCCTCTCTGTGTTTTTTCTTTGTCTTCTTTGCCTCCCCCTTTTCAAAAACGCTTTTGTTTCTTTCATTTCTTTAGCTGCTTTACTTTCTGATTGCCATAATCCTGTGTGTGCGCTCTTCACAGTATGCCTGATCTTGACTTTGATATTAATGTAACCACAGAATGATTTATTGCATTGTGTATCAGAGAGCTCTGTGCATGTGTAACTTGCTGACATTGAATTATGACCGCACAGTTAATCGAACACCTTTTGAAATGGAATATTTGGCTATTGGATTTCCAAATCACTGGAGCTTGCGGGTTTTTTGTGTTTCAGCCTCCTGAATAATGTATCCTGCTGTTGTGCAGAATCTCCTTCCTGCAAATAAGGCCAGATGAGTTTGGTTTTAGCATTAGCATGCACATGATTTCAAATAACATACTGTGTTGTGCATTTTAAATCCATTTATTGCAAATAATATATATTCGACATGCAGGCAGATAGATTTTTGAGTTGTGTTTTTCATGCTATTTAGGTACCCATTGTTGTTGGCCATGCTAGCATTGTAGCTCAAGGCATGGCAACATTGATCTGTTGGTCAGTTTACCAATTTGGTCCAGACTGAATATATTAACTACATGATGTTCTGTACAGACATTCATGACCCCCAGACAATTTGTGATAACTTTGGTGATATGCAATTGTTCATTCAGGGCCATCATCAGGTCAAATGTTCAATTTTTCCAATACTTTGGTTTATGAGCAATGCTAAACAATGCTAAACTAGTACATGGTAAACAGTATACCTGTTAAACATCAGCATTAGTATTGTCATTGTGAGCAAATTAGCATCCATAGTATGAATTAATTTAGCTTAAAGCACCAGTGTGCCTAAAGAGTTCAACAGAACTGCTTGTTGGACTGTTGAACATCTTCAACCAGTAAGTCTGTTTGTATAGTCTTGCATTGCCAGCCCTATCTCTGCAGCGCTGGAGTAAGGTCTGGCTACACAACACATACATTCCATGTTAGGAGTTTGCATTTCTTTAAACCAGTCCCAATTGTCTTAAGCGTCTTGAACGGTGGCTCTACAAAATGGTCGCGGTAAGGAACTTGTTTTGGTGGAACATTTGCACCCCACAAAAGAAAACGCCACATACAATATTAAATGTTCACACATAGCGAACATACTGTTCACACAATACAGTAACAGGAGCTATTTAAATTAGCATTAATTAGGATACATGGTTAAACGTAATTTGCTCTTACCCGTGTATTGTCGTGTGTATTTTGTCCAAAGCAAATCTCCATCAATCTGTCCCTAAATGTCCCAGTTAGATAGTAAATGCTGTAAACATATTCCATATTTTCTTCAAAACTTGGGAAAGGAACGGAGTTAGTTGTTTGACAGTTTTGTTGTTGATCCAGACTAGGGTTTGTAAGACGTCTACTCTGTACTGTTAGGAAGATAGTAGATTGGTTATTGATTCATCAGTATTATTTGCTGATACTTAAAACAGATGTACTGTATGGACAAACTTCTGGCTAATAAGATTCTAGTTAATTATTTACTGTATACAGTATATGACAATGACAGAAAAGGCAATAAGTGTCTGGAGTCTTCCGTAGTTTAACATTACCTAGAACTGGTGTGGCCCTTGACCAACAAACACTTTGTAAGCTGAGCCGTGCTTTTATTTATAAAGCAGACGCACTCCAGTTTTTTCTGTCTTTTAAATTATCTAAGTTGTCTAGAAAGACGTGCTGCTGGCACTACAAACTAGAGGACTTAAAAACAGTAATCTCCATGTAATGCTGCATGACTGTCAGACCTAACTTTAGTGAGCTTAAAGCAACAAATCACCCCAACCCTGTCAGTCCAGTAGGGCTTTCTGTAAATATCCAATAAGCAATGTTTGGACAATAACAATTGGGAGGTACTAACATATATAATTGAGTAGTTAAAGTTATAGTAAATAAAAGGTTTCGAAAACATTATTGATATAAACTAATGTAACTTAAAGTGGTGATAATCAATACATTTATATTAAGAATGGATGAAATTACTGTGCAATGAGAAAGGGAGAGGGTTATCACCTGACTCTGCAGCTTTACGAAGCATTCCAGCTTCTTTCAGCTCATTGTATTGGCTTTCCACCTCCTAATTTTACTGTTGGTTTTACTGGTTTCTAGCTAAAAAAAAGCCCTGATAAACCGGTTGTACATTACCTGCTCAGCACCAAACAACAAACAGACAAGGTTAGTGGCTCGCTGGTGAACATAGTGGAGCATTTAGCAGCTAAAAAGACAGATATTTCCCTCAGGAGTTGGTGGAGAGCAAACCAGAGCTAAAAGGAGAAAGAATATTGAACTTCTTGACTTGATTCATCAGGTGGACACAAACACCACTCCAAATGAATGCTAATGTTGCTCCGTGACTGCTGGATCTCTACAAACTGTTAAACCACTGAACAATGAATGCAGAAATCCCCTGCTGTTCTGGCCCAAGAGTAAGATGAGTTGGCCCTCTCGAGGACTCGACTAGCTGGATGAAACACTTCCTTGTTGGCCCCTCCCTGTGGAGTTGAGGCCATTAGTGTTGCAGTGTGTAAAGAATAATCACAGAAGCAGAATAGGAAGGAACAGAGTTAAATTTAGCCCGCAGGCGGGGACATTAGCTGTAAAAAAAAAAAAACCACTAAAAGAAAACTAAACAAGACATCCTCAGACCAGACGATAAAGATGTACTCAAATCATTACACTCTGCATTGCAGCTCAGCTTCACCTTCAAAATACACTGTTTTCTGTTCAGTTACATTTATGGTAACAGTGTTTTGTTTTAGTATTTGACAAGTAGCCAGTGTGTAGCAAAGGTCCACAGCCTCATGTCCAAACATTAATAATGAACACCAATCACAGCCCAGGCAGCGCTCTGTGTTCTAACATCATGAAACAGCTCTCTGACGTAACGCCTTTCACTTGCACCCACCACCATATTTATTCCACTTTTATGTCTGTGTGTGTTTGAGCGCATTCCCAGTGAAGATAGGGAAACCGTCACAGTGAGAAAAATTCTGATTCATGTCTTTATCAGGCTGTAGCGCCGTCCTCTTAATCAGCCAGGTATGCAACTCTCTGACTGCCTCTATCTGTGTGTCTCTGTCGTCCCGTGCCCCCGTCCCTGCCTCCCTCCTGCTGTGTTTTTCCCCTTTTCTTCTATCTGCGATGAGGATAGATATCTAGGTCTCACTCCACTCCTTCATAGCATTTTATTATGTTCTAATCTCATCTTCCCCTCGAGATAGCCTCGCTTTATCTTGTCGTATAAATCGTTTATACACTCTCTCGTCTCTCCATCACTCAGTCACTCTCTGTCCTCGTAAACATCCTTCTCTTCTCAGTATATCTTGTCAACGATATTCAACAACCCCCCCCACACTCACTCACACACACACACACACCACCATCACCGCCACCTCTTCTTCTATGTCTTTCTTTCTATCTTTCCCATTCTTCTTCCTCACCCTCCTTTTCTTTCTCGGTGCTGCTCTGGCACTGGTGCAGTGTTGCCTTGCAGAGCTTGTGAGTGCTAGAAATCAGATCTAGTTATCTAACATAGACACACACACACACACACACAGAAAAAAATAAATGAGGAGAGATGTTCGCTTGCCATTTCTCTTGGGCTTGAGAATATTTTGGATTATATGTATACATTCTGAAGTGCAGAGAAAGCTAAAGGTGTTGGTTGTTTTTCATGTATGGACACTTCTTTTTTTGTATTTTGAGCCTTTTGTAGTGCCGTTTGCTAATTGGTCCTCCAGAGGATTCGTTTGTATATGTTGGCAAGATGGATGACCAGGACTAAATTACTGCACTCTGTAGGAGAGGACAACCAAAGTGAAAACTGTATTATGTTCTTTCTTTACACCTTGCTTTATGTGCAAGAATATGTTAGTTACCTTTATCTGAGTGTTTTCTAGTCTGTCTCATTCATCACTTTTATCTTTTATTCTTTTTCTTTCTTGTTTGTCTTCTGTCTCACCTCTCTCTCTGTCTCTCTCTTTCTCTCTCTCTCTCTGTTGCCACTTGGATTTGTTTTTGCTGCAGCTGTACTCTTTACTGACAGATTCAGGACTGAATTGCTTCAGAGAAGCCAAATAGATACCAAATATAGGAGAGCTCACACACAGTAACCAAAACTAGAACACCGCTTCATATTCTTCTCCTTTTCATGTTCTTCTCTTTAGAAATCAGCATCATGGTTGCTGTCTTATTCTAATTAATTGAGTATTTGTTTTGGCTACAAAATGCCCAAAGTCCATAGTGTTGTTTTCAAATATTTTGTTTTTTAAAAGATATTTAGGTTACCTTCATTTAAGACAAATAAAGGCAAAATTACTTCACATTTGAGATGCGGGAACCAGTGAAATTCTGCCATTTTTGCTTCAGAAAAGATTTGAACAAGTATTAGTCCATTAAATAACAACTCTATTCAGCTCTACAGCTTATGACACAGACATTTAAGTAAATAACCACAGGAAGGCACCTTACAGGTCTTAAAAAAAAGCAGCAGCAGCATCCACAAAGCGATCTTCACCACTTTACTTTGTGTAAAATGTCTCTTTGTGTGCTTTGATTTGTCGCTTTTAAGCATAATGTGCTAGCCATCCATGGGATGTGTCCTTAAACCTCTTAAAATGAAAAATGATAAGCAGCATATATTTTGCTAATGAGGAGCTGTCCTTGGAGAATAAACATGGGGAACAGAGGATGTATATGTGCTGCACTGTGGGGGATGATGGAATGGATTGGGGCCAAGAAGGAGAGAAGAGGAAGCAGTTGCCTCCTTTGTGCTATATTTGGTCTACCAGAGGATGGCTGGTGTGGGAGAGCAATGCATTGTGTTGTAGATACATGAATGTGTTCATGAATACAGACACGTATTTGCATGCACACCTGCACACAAAGACTACAGAAACAGAAAGACAGATGAAATCATGAACAGCAACAGTAGATCTACATACTTCATAGTTGTATGCCTCAGTCATCTTCACATGACTAGATGGTCCTAATGTAAGAAATGATTAATTACTGTACAAATAATATTTCCACCTCCTGACAGGGGTCGGCTGATTCGTACACCAGTAGACCGTCGGATTCAGACCTGTCAGCAGAGGAGGACCGCGAGGCGTATCGGCGTGAAGCCGAGCGCCAGGCACAACTGCAGCTCGACAGAGCTAAGGTACGTCACGCAGGGATTTACACTAGTACAAACTGTAGTGTTTTAACGGTTTTATAAGTCAAAATATGTAGATGTCTGTAGTCACATGTAGGCCTCTACTGCTCTAGAAGAACTTCCATACATGTCCTAAACGTGTGAAATATGGAAAATTGTCTCCCAAAATATTTGTTGCCCGATCACCCGAAAGCTGAAAAAAATGTTAGACAAGTTATATATAAACCTGTTACTGCTGTTGATGAACACATTTGGGTTGAGTGTTTGTGACAGTATTATACACTACAGGATGATCCAGTCTCAGTCACAAAGACCAGTCAAGTTGCTGTGAACTGACTTCTACTCTAAACTTACTATCTGTAAAGAATTATTTACCAAAGACATCATTTAGTCAAACAAAAGATTTAGTCAGCCAAAATGCTGTTATTAGTGCAAACCAAAGGTGGGAAACAAATTGTTTTGCAAGTCTCAAGTAAATCGCAGATCTTGGCTATAAGGTCCAAGTGCAGATCAACAGGTCCCATGTCAAGTCCAAGTCAGAGTGGCTCAAAGTTGTCAGAAAAATAAAGAGTTGATTAGCTGCACTCTTTTTAGTTAGTGTTTCATCAGGGCTTAGGGCAGACATTAAGTCAACTCAAAAGTCTAAAGTCAGCAGATTCATGACTAAAGTCCAAACCACATGTTTTTACTGCAGTTTCCACCACTGACCAGTGTTTTTGGTATTGTTTGTACAGTCCAAACCTGTAGCGTTTGCAGTAAAGACGAATGTGAGTTACTGCGGAGCTCTGGATGAGGACTGTCCTGTCCAAGGAGCTGCAGTCAATTTTGATGCCAAAGACTTCCTGCACATCAAAGAAGTGAGTGATTATCTGTTGTTAATGGTGATGCACACCTTCATTACATTAAAACATGATATATGTGACATGGTTCTATTTTGTTGTATTGAACTTAACAGAAGTATAATAATGACTGGTGGATCGGCCGGCTAGTAAAAGAAGGAGCAGACATCACCTTCATCCCCAGCCCTCTACGACTGGAGGCGATGAGACTTAAGCAGGAGCAGAAACAAAGGTCAGTTAATTGTATCAAACGTCTCAGAGGACTCATTTCCACAATATAAGTTTTATAATTTAGTGTGTTGTTGTTGCAGGAAAACAGGGGGTAACTCCTCAAGTTTAGGGGACATGGTGACTGGGAGTTGGAGGACCACACCGCCATCTGCAGGTGAATGTAAGTATTACAAATCTTTCTCTTATTTATGCTGGAACAAAAGACAACTTTTTCCTCTGCTGTCTTCTTCTTATTTCGTTGATTGATTGTTATTTCCTTGTTTTCACAAGCCAAACAGAAGCAAAAACAGGTAGGTTTTGATACTTTATGATGACAACATCTGCTCATAATACACAGTTGTTGCCTTTTTTTTTCTTTGAGGGGTGTTTTGGAGTATCTGTAGGTCTTGAAAGTCTTCAAAAGGTCTTGAATATTTTTCTTGACTGCTATAGACAGTAACATTAATTACTTAACATTACAAGCTGGAGACATACATATATATTACTTCCTATATAGTATATCTCTAAACTACAAGTGTGTCGGTGGATTGTGCAGGTGCAAGGCTGTTTAACCGTTTTGTGTGGTGTTATTAGGTATTATTATTATTTTTTTTTTATTATTACTGCTAGTCACAGTAGTTAGGAAATACATCGTCTCACATTAGGCAAGTGTCCATTTAGCAAATAAATGACATATTGTAAATCAGTCGATTATTTTTTCTGCAACTTATCTGGGTCCAGGTCAAGTTAGTGATTAATAACATTACTAAGAATCATATACAGATGGAATGTACTGACATACATATGATATCAATTTTGACAATTAACTTCAGAAACAATTATAAGCCTTATTGCCTTACTGGTTTTTCATCATTTGTTGACTGTTATGACCATGCATGAGAAGGGTATTAAATGTAATTCTAAGTTGTATTTAAATAAACTTGAAGAACTCTTGATGAAATCTGCCAAAACCCTGATCAATTTCGTTTTAGCTTTTCACCACAAACAAACCCAACCCCCATCATTTCTAACACCTGTGCTCTCTGTTCTTCATCCCCCTCCCTTCGTGGTCCCCTATTTCTGGCAGGAACACGTTCCTCCCTACGACGTGGTGCCCTCTATGAGGCCAGTGGTCCTCGTGGGACCATCGCTGAAGGGCTATGAGGTCAGCCTCCCCCCATTTCACCTCCAGGAGAAGAGAATGACTCTCACTCTTTTTGCTGATAAAACTGTTTCTGCACTGCTGCAATTTGTTGGTTGAATCAGAATCAAGAAACCTGAACTAAGGCAGAGATACAGTATACATATACAGTAAGGAAAATACGTATTTGAACACCCTGCTATTTTGCAAGTTCTCCCACTTAGAAATCATGGAGGGGTCTGAAATTGTCATCGTAGGTGCATGTCCACTGTGAGAGACATACTCTAAAAAAAATCCAGAAATCACAATGTATTTATTTATATGATACAGCTGCAAATAACTATTTGAACACCTGAGAAATGTCAATGTTAATATTTGGTACAGTAGCCTTTGTTTGTAATTACAGAGGTCAAACGTTTCCTGTAGTTTTTCACCAGGTTTGCACACACTGCAGAAGGGATTTTGGCCCATTCCTCCACACAAATCTTCTCTAGATCAGTCAGGTTTCTGGGCTGTCACAGAGAAACACGGAGTTTGAGCTCCTTCCAAAGATTCTCTATTGGGTTTAGCTCTGGAGACTGGCTAGGCCACGCCAGAACCTTGATGCTTCTTACAGAGCCACTCCTTGGTTATCCTGGTTGTGTGCTTCGGGTCATTGTCATGTTGGAAGACCCAGCCTCGACCCATCTTCAATGCTCTAACTGAGGGGAGGAGGTTGTTCCCCAAAATCTCGCAATACATGGCCCCGGTCATCCTCTCCTTAATACAGTGCAGTCGCCCTGTCCCATGTGCAGAAAAACACCCCCAAAGCATGATGCTACCACCCCCATGCTTCAGAGTAGGGATGGTGTTCTTGGGATGGTACTCATCATTCTTCTTCCTCCAAACACGGTTAGTGGAATTATGACCAAAAAGTTCTATTTTGGTCTCATCTGACCACATGACTTTCTCCCATGACTTCTCTGGATCATCCAAATGGTCATTGGCAAACTTAAGACGGGCCTTGACATTTGCTGGTTTAAGCAGGGGAACCTTCCATGCCATGCATGATTTCAAACCATGACGTCTTAGTGTATTACCAATCCAACAGTAACCTTGGAAACGGTAGTCCCAGCTCTTTTCAGGTCATTGACCAGCTCCTCCCTTTGTAGTTCTGGGCTGATTTGTCACCTTTCTTAGGATCATTGAGACCCCACGAGGTGAGATCTTGCATGGAGCCCCAGTCCGAGGGAAATTGACAGTCATGTTTAGCTTCTTCCATTTTCTAATGATTGCTCCAACAGTGGACCTTTTTTCACCAAGCTGCTTGGCAATTTCCACGTAGCCCTTTCCAGTCTTGTGGAGGTGTACAATTTTGTCTCTAGTGTCTTTGGACAGCTCTTTGGTCTTGGCCATGTTAGTAGTTGGATTCTTATTGATTGTATGTGATGGACAGGTGTCTTTATGCAGCTAATGACCTCAAACAGGTACATCTAACTTAAAAAGATAATAAATGGAGTGGAGGTGGACATTTTGAAGGCAGACAGGTCTTTGAGGGTCAGAATTGTAGCTAATAGACAGTTGTTCAAATACCCCTCCATGATTTCTAAGTGGGAGAACTAAATAGCAGGGTGTTCAAATACTTATTTTCCTCACTGTATATATATATATATAAATATATATATAGAGAGAGAGAGGGAGGGGGAATGACATGCAGCAAAGGGCTGCAGGTTGGAGTCTAGCCTGCGGCCACTGTGTCTAGGAGTAAACCTCTATGTATGGGTGAGCTAGCCAGGCACTATACTAAATATTTTACTCCTGGGACCTGTTCATCACATTATCCATTAATCTTTAAATTGTACCTATTATTTAACTTATTGTCTTCTTATCTATGTAAAGGGCCGAGCCTTCAAAGAGGAACACTTTAATACAGCATACTCTTTCTCGTGTATATTTTGAGAGAAACATGAATAATGAATACTACAACTCTACATTTGCATACAATTTGCAATTACACTACATTTATTTATTGTTTTTTTATCCTACAGATCATTTATGATTGATATTAGAAAGAAAGAAAGATTAAGACTAGAAATAATGTCCTGGAAAATGCTTTACTTATTATCTAATCAGACAATTACGATATTCATTTATTTGATCAGAGATTGATTACAAATACAGCATACATACAGTACATTCAAAACATGTATTGTTTTTTAAATGATAATTTAGTACTCTTAGTCAAGTAAGTTTTGTCATGTCTACTTGTACCTCTTCTCAAGTTCTTGTTTTTATAAAGTAACAATACTTTTGTCTGGTTGTTTTGATATCCTGACGTTAAATCAAAGAAAACCATAATATATTTTGGAGTTCTGTTTAAACTGTCTCTTACCTCTCATCTTCCCACGTAGGTGACGGATATGATGCAGAAAGCTCTTTTTGACTTCCTGAAACACAGATTTGAGGGAAGGTCAGTAAAATGGAACGATTAGAGAATAGTCTCCGTAGCTGTGTAGTTGGGCCTTCAATAAATCTGATCACATCATATTTTTCCTCTCTATATTTGCGGCAGAATCTCAATCACACGTGTAACTGCTGACCTGTCTTTAGCCAAGAGATCTGTCCTCAACAAAAGACCCATAATGGAGAGATCCAACACTCGCTCCAGCCTAGGTGACTAATGTCAGCATGAAATCTCCCGAAATCTATGGGAAGAAAGAAGCAATGAGTTTAAACTAAAAATCTATAGTGTCTTGTCTGTGCAGCGGAGGTTCAGAGTGAGATCGAGAGGATATTTGAACTCGCCAAAACCCTGCAGCTGGTGATTCTGGACGCGGACACCATCAACCATCCCGCACAGCTAGCCAAAACCTCCCTTGCACCCATCATAGTCTATGTGAAAGTTTCCTCACCAAAGGTACAGTAGGTCCCTTCACTTATGAATTTCAGCTGCCTCATCTTCCTCAACCTTTAATGGTATCTTTACCTCTTTTCTCTCAGGTGCTCCAGAGGCTGGTCAAATCCAGGGGAAAGTCTCAGAGCAAGCACCTGAATGTGCAGATGATGGCTGCAGACAAACTCTCTCAGTGCCCACCGGTGAGTCCAGGATGTCTTTCTAGAGCTCTACTGTTTGGTTTTAGTTACAAATATGAAAATATAAATGTACATACAGCACATTTGCTTCCCTTCCTCGCGTCTTAGTCCGTCCAACAAGAATGGGAGAAACAGAGGAAATCATGGGAGGAGAGAGAAAACAAGAAAATGCGTTTAGAGGGATGAGAAGTCGTTTCCTCTGGAGCATCACATCTATTTGTCAGCTGTATGGGCAGAGTTAGCAATGATCCGCTCCACGGATTCCGGGAAGGCTGTTCTCGTGTATCCTCGCTCATAGCTGTTGCTGTGGTCCTGCTCCACGTCCTGCGATGCCCTGTTACATCCTGCTACGCTCTGCGGTGCCTTGTAATGCCGTGGTGTGCCCTGCTATGCACTACAAATTACTATTTGTAATTACTACTAATTACTATGTCACTGTTCCATTATCTTTTATTGTGAGTGTTATTTCCACCATTCATCTCAAACCCAACTGGCCCGTCAGACACCACCTACCAAGAGCCTGGGTCTGTCCCAGGTTTCTTCCTAAAAGGGAGTTTTTCCTCACCACTGTCATACTGTTGCTTGCTCTGGAGGGAACTACTAGAACTGTTGGGTCCTTGTAAATTACAGAGTGTGGTCTAGACCTACTCTATCTGTAAAGTGTCTCGAGATAACGCTTATGTTATGAATTGATTCTATAAATAAAATTGAATTGATATGAATTGAATCACAGCTCCTCGGAAATCCTTCCTTGATGCTCGATCCATGCTCCTTGGGGTGGAAATAAAGGATTTAAGAAGGACTTCACAAAGTAGGGACAGAGCAACTTCCGATCCAACCGAGGACCGAGGAGCTATCACATAAGGGACGTGAGATACCCTACGGGTGATCGGACAGGAAATGAGTGGAAATGGGCAGGTTCACTACTGCAGAGCTGATGAGGGAAGGTAGAAAAGTCTGAGGGCATTTAGTGGAGAGGTAAAGAATGACAATAAACAGGTTAGGATAGTGGGAATGTGGCTGGAGGGATTGAGGAAGAATGTAACACACATTAATTTTCCCCAGAGAATGAATTATTATTATTATTATTATTAATATACTTTGATCCGCTGACCTTTTTATCCAGCTTTCTTCTTTCTTCTTTCTTTATGACCAATATGACCTAGCTGTCCAGAGAGAGTAACAATTATATGATCTTTACAAACATTTATGATAAAAAAAATACTTATTCCATGGATATATTTGCCATTACATAATACACTGTTAGCCAAGCTGTACATCTATACAGTGAACTTTTGTACCACAAAATGTTGGCAGCTGCTTGAGGTGAAATTATTTCATTTCTCATTTTCTTTTTGTTTATTTGCAGGATATGTTTGATGTCATTTTGGATGAGAACCAGCTGGAAGATGCATGTGAGCATTTGGCTGAATACCTGGAGATCTACTGGCGTGCCACTCATCTTCCAGGCATCACCCCTCTTAACCCCTTATTGGAGCAGAGTCTAATGACCCCGCCTTCTGCCATCTCGAGTCTACAGGTGAGTTTGTCTGAATCTGTTTAAAAAGCACTGTGTTAATGCTGTATTAAGACTATTCAAGTAGGAATCCTGTTTTGAACATGTTGAATGTTGTCACTGTCTTTACCAGCTCTTCCCATCTCAAAATTCGCACTCCTTTGTTTTGATTTGATTGTCTCCGGTTGTCTTGTCTGTCCTGTCACTCATCCATGCTTAACATTTTTGCAGTTTTCTGAAACACAGGAATTAATTGAGTGATCGCTTACAAAATGGGGTGAGTAGTAGGGTTTATATATATATAAATATTTATATTTGCACTCTGAACCCCAACAATCCCCTCTTACACACCTGTACACAACACAGCGGCTGAGACAGTGAATGAACAGCATTTTATTCATTCAGATCTCACCACAGAAAAGGTTTTGTGTTTTTTCTTCATTGCATCCTGCCTCCTTTCCTTTAGTTGATGGTCTCAGGTGAATCACTGCTCCACAAGCTTTCTGGGAGGAAATTCACAAAGCAGCTCCAATTTAATACCACAACTGAGAATGGCATGTTATGAAACGTAAACATTTGTATGAATTGTCAAAATCGGACCATTATTCTCTATTTTCAATTGGAGTTGACCCTTTTCCAAGCATGCTTTGTGAATAATGCCCCCGATCACAGTGGCCCATAACCTTATCTTGAATGACAATGCTAATTAAAAGCATATGATGATGATGATGATGATGATGATGATGTATCCACTGGAAGAAAATGCAGTTTACACAACAATAAGCTGAGTCCATAACATCAGCACAGAAACATTTTATGTTCTGGAATACTGTTGGGTACTTTGACAAATACCTTCCTAACCATTCATTCAACTGTTTCACTGGCATTTCTTTTTCGTTGTCTGTAGTATTAATCTGTGTACATGCAGACAAGCACTGTAAACGTACAAGGACTTTGAAGAGACTTTGCAAACACTGCTGCATGCCAGTTATTCAAAGTGATAGTTTGGATTTTTTGAAGAGGGGTTGTATGAGGTACTTATCCATAGTCAGTGTATAATGTACAGTCGGCACATGAAAGTTAAACAATGTACTGCTGTGGATGGTTAAGTTGGTTAAGTTGACATGGGGGGGAACTGAAACCGTTCTGTGCTCTTCAAAGCCAAAGCCACCAGACTCCATTGATAAAAACATTCAGAAAAAACATAAATTTACCTCACAGAACAAGAGAGTTGCTGCTCTACACCTGTCTCAATCAGTCAGTTTGTTTTTGTGTGGCTTTGGTGCTTTAAAGGGTTAGGCTCTAACAAACCTAACAAATGATCAAGGCAGCGGTAGACCATCAACTCTCGTGTTCTGCATGAATAAAATTCAGTTTTTTGTCAATGGGGTCTGGTGGCTTTGGCGAGAGTATAGAACAGCTTCAGTTCCCCCCACATTAACTTAAACAAGGCTGCGATATGACATGCCCATATCTGGGTTGAAAAAGTTACTGGTTGCTGGGATGGTTCCTGCTGGTTGTACTGAGTGTAAAGAGAGTTCTTCCAATGTAAAAGATGGTAAAAAAAATGTTTACTAAATGAATGATAAAATTAAATATTTGAGTAAATATATGTAATATAGTAAAATAAGTGTTTTCAGCCATTGTGAACAAGGGGAACAATTGCAGCAACGGATAACTTTTTTAATGTATGCAGTACATGGGCAGGTGAATGTTGTTTTAAGATAGATTTTCTTCAAAGTTCAAAGTCCTTGATGTAGTGTTTGTATTATTTTGTCTACCCTCTGTGTGTTTGCTGTCTATGGAAAGTGTCTATGATGTTCTGTTAACAGAGAGTCGGAAGCTGTTTTAGGATGTTGTGCTGTTTTTTGGGAGCTTTCTTTTGATTCTCTTTCTCCCCCTCCCTCCACAACTCAAATCCTCCAGAACAAGAACCAGCCTCAGCCTTGTGAGGCCGTGGGCTTGGAGGGTGAGGAGGAGGAGGCGGGTGAGGAGGCCCACTCCCCCCTGGAGCAGGACAGTCTTATGCCGTCTGACGAGGCCAGCGACTCCCTGTCTCGTGGCCGGAGGGGGAGCCCGTGCCACAGGGGGGGTGCTGAGGATGAAGAGGAGGAGGAGGAAGAAGAAGAGGAGGAAGAGGAGGAGGATGAGTTTGCCTCCCCCTGCCATGCTCGCACATACAGGGACATGTACCCCCCTCACCGTGGGCACACTGGCAGTGCCCACAGTGCCAATGGGCACGAGTCACAGGACAGGCTGCTCCATCGTGAAGCTCAGCGAGGTCACAACCAGAGGAACAACCGCCAGCGCAGCCGCCCCTGGCCCCGAGACACCTACTAAGGAACAAAGCCCCCACCCCCGGCCTCCAGATCAGCACAGAGAACCCCCCCGCCCTCGAGCCCTCCGACTGTCATATTTTCCCAAACAAACAATTTAGATATGAAAAAACTTGCATCAAATCAGCTCCAAATTAGAAACAAATACCCCGTTATTATAAGAAGACAACTTTAGGTCTATTTTTTGAGAATTTAGAGTCACTCACTTCCAGGCTCCCAGTTATAATTTATCTTTAGGGGATGCACTGACCTCTCCAGGGTCATGTAATTCAGATTAAAGTCAACAGGGCTACTCACCTCTGCAATGGAAAGGTTTCAGGCTACCAGCTGTAGGCAAACTCAAACTTTAGCTGCTTTGCCTAAGGTTTCTCTGTTGTAGGATGTCTCATATACTGGCCTTAAAATTCCTAAGACTTTTAACTATCTTTACTATTGCATGTATGAGTATAATTATTTTAAAACTATTTGCACATTAACGTCAGAACAGGAACAGAATGATCTTTACGG
This sequence comes from Etheostoma perlongum, assembly GCA_026937815.1. NCBI lineage: Eukaryota > Metazoa > Chordata > Actinopteri > Perciformes > Percidae > Etheostoma > Etheostoma perlongum. The sequence continues at coordinate 10,352,587 of CM049377.1, forward strand.
ATAAACTAATGTAGGAATGTCTACTGTTGAATCCATTTATGGGAAATAGTAATGCATTTGATCACAATGTATATACTGAATGGGCACCTGGTTTGTTTCATTGCTACTATATTTGTTTGATTTTGTTAATATGGACTTGTTTGTTGTTTCAGAAATGTTGCCACCCATGTGTTCACTCATACTCTGAAAACGGTGAATGGAGAGACACACACACACACACACACACACAGACACATCAGAGTTTCTGAACGGTCACAATTTAAGTAAGCGGTATGAAGCTGCAGTATAGCGTCAGTGTCACCTACAGTACAGTGTGTTCTGGGCATCACTCGCCTTTGCTGTTGCACAATCACGCTCAACACCTTGCAGAAAAAAACATGATCTCAAAATGGGCACAGAGAATGTAAACACAACTTAGAAAGGGGAATGTTATCTTTTAAAGGGTGAATTATTTGCCAAACTTGCTTGTTTACATTGAACCATTCACATATTTTTAAGCACATGCTGCAGCTCCTCTTCCAATCTTCAGAGAATGTAAGTTTGCATGCCTTTTTGCACCTCCAACACCACCCGGTGTCTCCAAACCCAACCGTAATTCGATTGTAGCACGTTATTGATTGTAGCATCCACAGTTCCTACACTTATCTCACTCCACTTGTACGTCTTTGCCAAACATTGCGTCACGTACTGCAGTTTGATTAGATTTTGATCAAAGCAGATCCTCAGGTGTAAGTCCTACACACTTATCGCGCTCAACTCCACGTAACGAATGTGTCGTGCTCCTGAAGGACTCGTAGCACCCGTGACACGATGCCATTCTGTTTCTGCACCATTATTAGTTTATGAGCCGATGAGGAGTTCGACGTGATGCAGACGAGCAGCGACCCACTTCATGAAATGGGGTCGATACTGTTAACAGCCGGCTTTAGGAATTACTGGTTTACTGCTTCCATGTCTCACAGGTATCTCTATCTAGTGTTCTGTATATTTTGAAGACAAAAAAAAATCAGCATGATTGAAAAAAAATCTATGCAAGTGTTGCATGAAATCTGATTGTTTCTTTTTACAGTTAAGTATTTCAGTAATGCATTGATTCTGATTCTCCTTGTTGTCTTGTAGTGATAGTCTTGTCTTTGGGGCTACTCACTCCTCACACACTAACAACACTATTACTAAAAAAAAAAATCAGAATGCATCACTTTATTTATCCACAAACATTAATATTGGGGACATTTTTTTTCTATCCACAATATTGGGTGGACACTGGTTGACGCACTTTTAAAAGTCACTCGCTTAAAACTTGTCCCGGTCCCAGATCAGGCACTACAATTTTTTAATTTGTGATAAAATCGAATGAAGCCTGCATGTTTTAGTTCACCAATTAGCTATTTTCATTATATTTTGGCAGAGTATGTTTTTCAAAGCGGACCAATTTAGCAACTGATAAAGCAGTTGAGGTTTTTCAATTTATGAAGCACAATTTTTACAAGGGTTATAATTTCTAATTTAGTTTCCTCTGTCTTATTCTGTATGCAATACTAAGCCTAAACATTGAAAAACTTTAAACGCCTTAGACCATCTGGACTTCCTGTTTTTGTGTGAGTAGAAAAAAAAATTGCACTACTTTTCTTTGGGATGGTTGCTTTGTAATGCAATAACTGCACTAAATATAACCGTGTATCCACCAGACTACCACAGCGTGCTAGCGTGATCCAACACGCCTCTTCCCTCTATTTATCAAAAGAGACAGCAAATGTGTAAAAAGTGAGACATTTCCTGCCTGATGCTGTATAGAATGCTTTCTATTTGAAAATAGATTCACAATGCTAAGTAAAATATGACTTAAAATAAACATGACATTTTATGTACTTTTAATTGTGTGGGTCTTTTTTTTTGTTTCACTATAAAGCACTCAATTACTTTTTAGTAGTGCCATGAGCTTTTGTACAGACATTGATTGTACCCCAAAGTTTGACTTTTCCTCTAGCGCCACCATGAGGTTGATATTTGTTGACTATTGGATTGCCACAAACTTTGGTGCATATATAAAGTTCCTTTTCAGGATTAATCAGAATAATTTGATGACTCTCTGACTTATGTGTAAGTACCATAGACTGTAGAAAACCAGCCACATAACTGTCATCACAACTGGATTCAAACTGTTGCTAAACAGGACTACATAACAACCCAATTTTCCAAATGAGGTTGTCATGAGTGAGAAACGTTTTGGCCGAACATATGTTAATGTAGGGCCTCGTCGTCCACAGTAAATAATCAAATGTTTTCAGCGGCTTTAAACAAATATGTTGGTTGGCAGTTGTTGTCTATGAAATTCAGAGATAATCTGAATGCGATTCACAGATACCACACAGGTAAACTTCAGGCACGCGCATGTAGAGGAGCAGGAGTAACGTGGCGTTGTGATTAAAGGTCTTATTGGTATGTTGCCAGGTTGGATCACTGGTACAGCAGGTGCACATGTACTTCGAGGTTGATGCCTTAACGCAGAGGTCCAGGGTTTGAATCCGACCTGTGACAATTCCTTGCATGTCTTCCCCCTTTCTCACTTGCCTGCCCTCTCAAAAATTAAAGGCGTAAAAGCCAAAAAGAATAATCTAAAAAAGAAGTCTTTATTGGTAAATGACTTGCTCATAATTAATTAGAACTAATCATCCTCAGCAGGTTACTTAAAAACATACTGTACATGAATACAATGCAACCCTTTTGGGTTTCTGATTTATTGCCTTTTGGAGGAGTTCTGACATGTTTGTGGTTTGTTAATTTTGGGTTCATATTTCTGAATGACAGTCTTTATCTGCAATTACCACCTGTTGTCCCAGTATGCAAAGCAGGACACACACTTTAATAAGTACATTAAAGAGTGGCAGGCTCAGGTATAAACCTGCTGATTTTACTTGACAAGTCATGTAAACAAAGTAATAATAAAAAAAAATCTCTTCCCAAGATATGTTTTTAGACAGTTATTAGCCAGACGTCACTCAAATTTGCTGTATTCACAACTTACAAATGTTTCCATTTAAAATGACATGCAGAATGCATCTGAAGAAACTGGCTGGGACTTCGGTCATTGGTCTCTTACACAGTCAGGAAACTCAAATTATGTTTCACAGAAGTAATAAAGGATAGCACTTACTACTCATCTACACTCGCATCCTGGTAGGTATTTCTTACATTTGATAACTGAAGAGCAAGATAAATTACATTATCACATCATCAAAACCACTACCACTGACTTTACATTTACACATCTTTGAATGAGTAGAAATATTCTAATTCACGCACATTGATGACAAACTGCCCATGTTCAAGTTTAAAATCCGAAAAAACTGTGGTGATGATTTTTGCAGTAGTGAAAGACAACTGTCTGGCTGAAAAGACAAAAACAGACCAACAGCAAAAGAGAAAAATAAGGTAAGAATTAAAATACCTTGAGACCAAATCCTGAATGTAAAACAGAGAAATTCTGTGCAGATACAACATGATGAAACACAAGACACTGATGAGTGTGTGTTCAGCGTATAAAGTCAGATTCTTGTGGAAACATCTGGGATAAATCAGGCAAAGATGGTCTCCTCGCGTCTCTTCTTGGTCAGGATGGTTCCAGGTTTGTGCTGAGCCTCCGGGTGGTTGGTCAGCTCTGGAGGGCAGGTGGAGACCGGGCTTTCCAGGATGGCCTGCTTCAGGTCGTAGAAAACTGCCGAGTCCTCTTTGGTAAGGAAAGTCAAGGCCATACCACTCTTACCGGCACGACCCGTACGACCTATACGATGGATGTAATCTGCAGGAGGAGGAAAACACCAACATGGCTTGGTAAATACTTTACATGTACATGTATTTATTTATTTGTATGGTTTGTTAAGAATTTTTACTTTTCACCAAATATATATATCAAATTACGATGTTGACAGAACAACAAAAATACAGATAAAATGAAAAAGACAAATAGGGAGAATGAGGCTTCTTACCTTCAATGTTCTTAGCCATGTCATAATTAAGGACCATGGAGACGTCATGGATATCGATACCTCGACCAGCAACGTCGGTGGCCACCAGGATATCTTTGGCTCCTGCCTTGAGGTTGGAGAGAGCAAACTCTCTCTGCTCCTGGCCTTTGCCACCGTGCAGCGTGCAAGCATTGTACTGAGTGAAAAAAAAGACAACCGAGGTTATATTTTGTGTTTTATTTTCAGTACTGCACATTGTTGATGAAACAGGACTGACTTTAACATGCTCAAAGGCAATGAATGCTAACACAATGTTGTTTAGCAACATTAATGACAAAGTACAGCTGAGGCTCATGGGAATGTCACTAGTTTTCCAGGTATTTGGTTATAAATCCAAGAATCAGACAAAATAACATTAGAAAACTGGATCATGTTTGTACCAATAGTCGTCTACAAACGTATTTGATTGTTGCTCATTTAGTGGACACGGATATTCAATGTTATGAAGAAACACATAACGTAAAGCTTTCAGGTGACTTACCCCCATCTTCTCCAGAGACTTAGCCAGCACATCACAACCCTTCTTCTGGTTGACAAAGATGATGATGGGAGGCTCAAAGCCATGCGACAACACCTCCAGCAGCTTCTTCCTGTACCACACACACAATCCAAAACCACTCAGTAAGACACCTTGACAAAGACAGGATATTTGATTTTTAGTTTGTTTACACACACACACACACACACACACACACACACACACACACACACACACACAAACACACAACACACACACACACACACACACACACACAACACACACAACACACACACACACACACACACACACACACACACACACACACACACACACACACACACACACACACACACACACACACACACACACACACACACACACACACACACACTTTGTGTCCGTCTCACCTCTTCTCTCCCTCTGACATTAGCAACACCTTCTGTTCAACTCTCTCGTGAGGTTTGCCAGCAGACCCAATGTACACCACAGCAGGACGTCTCAAATAGCTCCGGGCCAGTCTCTCTACAGCTGCAGGCATAGTGGCTGTGAACATGACCGTCTGAAAAGGTGCAAAAAAAAAAAAATCAAATAAAACTTGAAAACACAACTAACAGTAACTAACCTACACAACAGTCTTTATATAATTTCTGTTTGACCGATTAACATACTTGTCTGTATTTATGTTTTCCAGATTCAAAGTTCAGCATCATTTTCTCAGGGTCCTCTGCTTCGTCGGTGTCTGGTTTCTGATTGGTCACTGGGATGTACTCCAGAATCTTCTGGACATCGGGCTCAAAGCCCATGTCAATCATACGATCTGCCTCATCGAGGACCACATAGGTGCAGCGGCCCAGAACCAGGTACCGGTTCTCCAGCACATCGATCAGACGACCGGGGGTGGCGATCACAATCTGTTAGTGAAGGAAAACACAGTTGGTGAATGTGTGCGTTTTGTGTACCAAGCATTGTTACCTTGTTTACATTGTCTGAAATTGTTTTTAAGATCTGGTAAGCCAAATACACAGCTGCTAAGAATCACACCAACCAAATACATTGTACCACATATTCTCCTTCATTGTAAGTCTATTTGTTTACATTTTGGCAAATGTGTACCATTAAAAAGGTGTTTTGAATAATCCATTAGCAGTTCTTGTATCACTGGATAACTTTCATACTGAAGAAAACTTCCAAACGTGATGATTATCAGGCAATATCTGAAGCGTCTTTTTTCTTTGATTTCTAGGCAGATTTATGGACGGTTATCTGTGACAGACGACAGAGACATTTTTTAAATCCTCCACGAGTAAATGTTGCACTGGAACAAACTGTGTGTATTGATATTTAAAAGCCTTTGAGGTAAAAAATATAATGAAGAATTACTTATTTATTCAACTTTTTTTTTTTTAAGACATTATACACAGAGTGTAAACCGAGCCCTGGGTAAGGGGCAAGCCTGCCCTGTTCTGTTGAAACTGCTTCCATGTTTCTATTTCTCTGTTTTATACATTGTCTCTTTGCCTATTTTATTTAATAATTTTCTTTCTCTATACTCATTTCCTATGTACTTTTCCATCAACCTGCTCGGGGACTACAGGTGGAAAATAGAACCTAGCACAACGCATATTCTCTTGTTGTACAAGATTAATGTTTTATTGTGCGCTGTCCCTGTCTTGAAATAAATAAATTACAAGGTTACCTTCCCTTTCTCTCCTTTGCCCGCCCAGAGAATTTGGCCCACCCATAAGAAAGAGAGACATATCATGGCTTGAAAACAAGTGAAGCATGGTAGTTGGTCAAGTCCACATCCTCACCCTCCACCTTGCCCCACCCCTATCCTCCTCAATAGCATTTAAAGCTACAGACTCAGAAATGGCACATGCTAAGTAAAGCTCATTGTGGTCCCACAATGAGCTCTAGTAGCTGTAATTCTGCACCAAGGCTGAATTTCAGGAAAGAGATTTCAGATGGTATTAGGGGACCACTGAGGTCTATATAATAGCATCCAAAAAGTGGCATGTCATGGGACCTTTAACTTTAGACACTCGGATTATCTAGTTACTGTTTCAGTGGCTTTCCACACAGGTGTAAATGCTTTACCTCACAGCCCATTCTGAGACGGAAGCCCTGGTCTTCTCTGGAGATTCCTCCAATCACAGCCACTGTGCGGATGCCAAGCGGTTTACCAAACTTTATGGTCTCCTCTTCAATCTGCTGCGCCAACTCACGAGTTGGAGCCAGGATCACAGCATAAGGACCCTGGTCTGAGTCTTCAATTCTGCATGTACAGCCACAAGAGCAGAGCAACGTCATAGACAGTTACGTCAGTACAAAAAATGCCAATGGAAAATTGCAGCGGGACATTGTTAGATGGTTTAATTAATATTACTTGAGCATGGGATGTTACCTGTCAATCTTTGGCAGGGTGGTGATCCAGACAAGCAGTGGAATCAGGAAAGCAGCTGTTTTACCGCTACCTGTCTCGGCCACACCAATGATGTCACGGTTCTGTAAACCAATAGGAATGGCTTGCCTCTGAATAGGTGTCGGATCCTGTAATTTAAGAGAGAAAAGTCATTAACAGTTATTAAATTTAAATGAACCAGTGAAAAAAAGTGAGGATATATTAGTTTGTAGGTCAATTAGAAAAAAATAGAAAAGGTAAAATAAATTAAATTAACTGTAACAATTAACACCATGAGTTTTTTTTTTTACCTAACTCTGTGCACAACTGAAATTAAAATAACAGCTTTATTGGCTTGTGAAAGTTACAAAAATATATATTCTTCTAATGAAAACATCAACATGGAGTCTCAGTGCGCCGACCTTGTAACCACACTTTTCGATGACCTCCAGGATGTGATCGGGCATTGAATACTCCTTCCAGTTCCTGATGGGGTTCGGGATCTTTCCACCCTTGGTGGTGATGCTGTAGTCCTCTCTAAAGATTCGCCAGTCTCTGTCCGTCATCTCGTCCAGCTTCTTCTGAGACCAATGTCTGTCGTCCCAGCGCTGCTTCGCTTCCTTCTTACGCATCTTCTTCAGTCTTGTCCTGAGAGGAGGAGACAAGAAAGATGCGGTCATTAAGTTGTTTAGTCAGTACAAATTATGTCTACTTTATGTGTCTGACAAACATTTTTCATTGCATCAACACATTTTTAAACTGATTTTATAGTCAGTTTTTTTTAGTTGCTTTTTAAAAACCACCAGTATCCTCTTTAAAACCACTAACAGACCTGATTATCTCTATTTTACTCACTCTTCCTGCTCCTTCTCTTCCAGCGTGCGCCTTCTCTCCATTAAGTCACCATAGAAATGTGACTGATCTCGTTTCTGCTGCTTCAAGTCGATGCCAGCGATGAAGCCTCGTCCATACAGCTGCACGTGGTGCTTTTCTTTGTAACTGGGAGACAGATTGGGAACACATTGTTCAGAGTGGTATACATTCTGACAAAACAAAAGACCTGCTTCAATTCGAGAGTGATACAACGTGTTCATGTTTACTCACATTGGGTTGTAATCGACTGAGGTGTCTTCAGAAGCGTCCCACTCAAACACAAATTTCCTGTCGTTCAGGTGACGAGTTCTTCGGCGTTTCTTGAGCCCACCCAGGTAACGCTCCTGTCAAGATCAAATTTTTAATTTTGTTAATTACATCATTCAAAGGTGAATTTTAATGCATCATTAATCTGCCTTACAGATGTACAGCATGACACCCTAGGACCTAGGACAAAGAATACGTTACGTTGTTGGCTTAATAAGTGATGGCTTTTCAGGCAAAGCTGTCCGTTACATAGTAATACTGTTCTACTCGAGGATGAAAAGAGCCATAACACTAATTTGACATTTGGTACCTGGTGCTACTGAGAACAGCAGTGACTTGATGTGTATTTTGCCATTGAAGCATTTACAAGGACATTGCTCTGAAAATGATTTAAATTACAAAAGAACCAGTGATTTGGCTGTAAGAATAGGGCTTCAGACTTCATGCAACATTTAAAATTGCAGGTCACAGCCATCATTTCATCTGCTCTACGCAATTTCTCATGACACTAACCTTGATGGCGTGGAGTTCTTTGCTTTTATCTTTCTCCTCTCTGAGCTTTTGTCTTCCATCATCGTCTTCATTCCCGTTGTTTTCTCTCTCCATTCGCTCTCTTCGCTCCCGTCTCTCTCTTTCCTGGGGGTCCTCTGTAAACACAGTCTCAGTTACGATCATTATGCTTTTATAAACAGCATTAGTGATCGACCAATTTATCGGCCGGCTGATATATCGGGCCGATATTTGCGTTTTAACGTGTAACGGCGGACACACGGCTGCTGTGTTTGCAGCATTATTTACAGACAGGCGTCCACAGGCAGCTCTTTGTTGCAGTTTACGTGCAGACCGTGCACTGCCCCGCCCCACTAGCAGAGTGCTGGAAGCCTGCTCTTCAAGACAACTCTAAGTTTTAAAACTTTCAAGGCATCTTTTAACTGTTTGACTTAGCTGAAATATTGCCATACAATTTGAAAATGAAAACGCTCTATGTGCTTGCAACTATAGCTAAGCATGTTCGTGGGTCCAAATAGAAAATGCATATGCCGAATGCCTCGTCTATAAAACTGCTTGCCATTGTATTTAAGGAGCTGCAAATAGCTAGCTAGTTGTACCCATCTGTATACATGCGGTATGCATGCGGTAGCTGTACGAACACTGGTCATAGGATTAAGTAATGCCTACGTTGTTAAGTGCATGATTTTGGCCGAGGATTGGACGCATATGGTATGTGTCCCTACTTGGAGCTGGGCGGAGTTTCCATCGCAGTAATATCAGAGCGAGCTTTAATGATGAGAGAGATGTTTTATACGTAGTCGAATATTAATTTGTGTCAACATTTATCATGCACGGTCACCATGTATGCCGTACTCGTGTTTAGAGCTGTTTGCTGATGTTATCTTTATCACCCCAGTTCAATGGTGATTGAGTTTTTCAGTCAGCGTCAGCAACCAAACAGAAGTTTGTTTGTGTGTGTGCGTCTGTCTCGCTTAGTGGGACATATCACAGCAATATATGAGAGTGCTGCACCACCTGAAGGAGAGCGTTTAAAACTTTGAGAGATATGTTTTATACGTGGTTAAATATTTATACTTTTTAATGTTGATGCAGAATCTCAATTTGTTGCATAATGTGCATCTGATCCCCGTTATTTGCATCCCGTTATTTTCCTCTGCTGATTTATGTTCTGTGGTTGACAAATCTGGTAGCTTCTTTTACATTTTAGACCTACTAGTGTGTTGTCTTTGACTATTAGGCGGCAGCATATTATCTTAGACAAGCTCATTTTATTTTATGTAGAAAAATGGAAACCTTAGCAGTCTTAAATTACAAATCAAGCACTTTATTTCAATGGCTACTTTTCAGGTTTATTGTTTTCTTAAATTATTCAAATGTTTTGACAAAGGACATTTTGTGATGACCTGATTATATCGGTCTTATAATATGTCGGCAAACAAGACATCGTCAAGGCTAAGTAGTAGATGTTGATGAAAGCCTTTTACCCTTGCAGTTATGCTGTGCACCCATCTATATTATGCACATTGCACACATAATTTGGATGATATGAATGTAAGATGATTGCAGAAGTGTAAAGTGTAAATTGAGAGAGTAAAAGCAGTATCGGCTCAAGAAAATCGGCAGCCAGTATTGGTCATCGGTAAGGCTGATAAAAGAAAATCAGTATTGGCACTAAAGAAATCCATATCGCCTGATCCCTAAAAAGCATGCAGTACTGAATAAACCAGAGGCTGATACACACCCATCATTTTTCTCCCCATGTCCTGGAACATCCTTCTCTTCTTCCTCTCATCTTCCAATAATCTCCTCCTTTCCTCCGTTTGTTGCTCCCTCCGTTTAAGAGCCTCCGATTCTCGCTCTGCCTTGGGAGAGAAACTTGGGCTAAAAAAAAAAGAGAAGAAAAAAAATAAAGAAGTAAGGATAAATTCCTCTTTGGTTAAAAAGAACAGGAGAAATGTGAACCTCAGGAAACGTCTCACCTTTGCCTCTGCTTCCTCTTCTGCCTTCTTCTTGGCAAGAAGCTCTTCCAAAGATAAAGGTTGGACCTGGACAGAAGCAACACAGGTCAAACATGCAAATTAACAACCTAAGAAATTATATAACACAATGAAAGATTCAGCCAAACCAGATTTGTACCTTTTCTTTTTTCTTTTTTTCATCTTCTTCCTCTTCTGTTTTTATATCCCTCTCTCTCTTTGATTTGGCATCCTTCGACTTGGGTGAGAGACTTCTACAATGGATAGTTAATTAACAGATGTAACCAACCTCTTACAAAGTAACAATCATTCTTGTATTGCTTATTTTACTAATTTCAACAAACAAAATGTTCATTGTAACCTAACCTACTCATACACATCCAATGACCCAAAAGGAGTCGCAAAAAGAAACTTATATTAACTTATATTATCTTATATTAACTGACACTCACCAAAATACAAAAGTTTTGACTGACGCTAGGCATCCAATTACTACGTTTAGCACTTCTGCATTACCAAGTGCCAAGTCGAATATATGAGAACTGTCAGTTTACTAATTATAATTACAATTTGGTCATTGCCGTGAATGTTGTTTACAAGTTAAATAAGGCAATTACAACAACTCTTATATAACAGGAAAGCAACATAAATGTGAATGGTTATACAGTTGTTTGAGAATCTTTAGAGTTACATATTTTTGCTTTTGTCCATAGAATGTGAATCAACATTGACATGTGATCCTTCTCAAGCTCACAAAGCTGTGTATTTCAGCATTTACATACCTGGATCTCTTACTGCGATCTTTATCACGTCGATGTGCTTCTCTGTCCTTACGGCCCCTCTCTCTGTCCTTATCTCTGTCACGCTCCTTGTCTCTATCCTTGTCTTTCATGCGACGGTCTCTGTCATTATAATACAAATCAAATACAATATTTAATTTCAACAACAGACAAACTGAAGCTTAGATATGCAACAACAAAAATAAGACAAATGCTATGTGTGTAAGAAATGAAAGAAGAAATGAAAACAATTAGAACTAATTAGTACTTCTACTAGTTGCACTTATCTATTGTTGAAGACAGGGCTGTGCTCATGCATTTTAGTTACCTTTCTGCAGACTTAGAGCGATTTCGTTCACGAGAACGATTGCGCTTGCGTGTAGGCGAGAGTTTACGTTCTCGTGAACGGCTGCGTTTCCTCTCTCTCTCTTTGGTCCCTGAGGATTCAGCATCCTTCTTGTCTGTGGAGTCGGCTGCCATCTGTAAACAAAAAGAGCATGTTGTTGTTAAAATCAGTTATTAGACATTCACTTTGGTAGATTTTTCATAAGGACTTGTACTACTACTTTTGAAAGGACATGAATTAATGAACAGCCTACAGTTACAGTTATTACATTGTAAGGTAGACATTATATGTAAATTTGTTTTAACTGTTTTTCCTCATAAGGTAATATAGCATCTTTGAGTAAACCTTTTACAGATAAGACACTACGAAGTGTACCTCAAAGTAACCAGGTCGATAATTGAGAGCCAATCATAAAAGTCTAAATATGGAACACAAAACGTTACAGGCATGGTCACTAACCATGTGCCAAGAACATCATTCTTTGACATGAACTGCTGAATGAGTTTTAGCATGTTTTACATAATTTTATAATACAAAATATGCATTTATTTTTCTGTTACTTCACTGCAAAACAAATTTCACCTTGGGGACAATACATTTTAAGTTTTGTCTGGTGCCGTTAGTAGACAATAATACCGTCTTTCAAATACAAAATAAATGAGAAATATTGAATTAATCCACGGTTTAAGACACATGTCAGCTCTTATCCATAAATTTGTTGGCTTGTCTGCTTTTATTTGACATTACCGTTAATGTAAATTATTCTGCGAGTATCTGATGATAAATATAAATCCTCCACTAAAAGATTCAGGCTTACTTTAGTATCATATCAAAGGTTACCATCAAAATTAAGAACACCTAACGTATTACAACGGACGTAAACAAAGAGACAAAATTAAGTAACGTTACGTTACGTTTACTCTACAAAACGAATGCAGATAGTGCGAACAAGCTAGCTAGCTTGTGATGTTAGCCAGCTAACAACTTAACGTTAGAAAAAAGGCGAACTATCTTCAATATACTGCCGACACTGAAACAGTGAAACCTAACTTAAGTCAAACGTTTACACTTTATTAACATAACAGGGGAAATGTGAAGTGCACGACATTTAAAACTTACCTTAATAATTTGTCCACAAAACACTTAGCTAAGTTGCGATTTGTGTACGCTTCAAGAAGACGCCATATCGCTCGACACGAGCGAACGCCAGCAAGGGTTTGTGGGAGTCGTAGTACTGAGAGTTACGTACAGAGTGTAGCCGAGTGCAGCAAACGACTGTTTATACTGCATATTCCATGGATGTATAAAAAAACGACATTTCCCAGCAAAGTTGATGTTTTCAGGACCCATAAACACCTAAAGCGCCTGATCAGAAAAGAAAAACTTGTCTGTATGCCATTTTAGGCACAAGGTGGCAACCGTGTTACAAGTTAGCGCAACACTGATTTTTGTTACATTAAATCTGGAAGAATTTGATAGTACATGTTAGGTAAAGATGTTTACAAATGAAGCAGAATAACCGTTAATTTACACTGCGTATATTAGGCTTTTAACGGCTTTAAGTTGCATGCATACAGTTAAACGTTTTTGTGCATTTTACAGTTTAAAGTAGGCTATGAAGAATGTAACGTTGTGCTTTAGGTTTAAGGATGATTTTTTCTTTACCTTTGACTGTTTCAGTCTAAAGTAACTGCATTAGGCCTACTCAAGCTTAGTCAATTAAAATCCTCACTCCCCTTTCTCATGTAGGCTAGTATCTATCTATCTATCTATCTATCTATCTATCTATCTATCTATCTATCTATCTATCTATCTATCTGTCTGTCTGTCTGTCTGTCTGTCATATAACAACAATAACAAGAAAATAATTAATAGCACTTATGTTGAAGCTCTACAGAAAGACTGAAACTTTAAAACAATTCAAATTGTGAAATACAATCATAAGAAAAGAATTAAAAGGACCATCAGTCCACTGATGACCATTGGCTATAGTGCAGCTATGATGAAATAGTTCTGTCTATTCAGTAGGCCTACAATTTAAAAACACTATCCTCTGCAGTAGATTAGCATTCAAGAAGAGCTTTTCTTGCAGAGATCAGACCGTTTTTTCTCTAATTTAAACCGTCCTCTGGTGTGTATGTGTGTGTAGGTGTGCACATGTTCCTGAAGACAGATAAAAGATATTTTAGATGATTCTATGCCTGACTATAGTCTGGATTGGCCCGATGTTGATTCATATTCAGGACTGGCCTTTTCATCCATGGGGAGATCAAGAGAGATTCATGGAGCCCTTCTGAAGGTGAAACTGTTTCAGTAAAAACAGATCAAAGTTGATGGTATAAAAAAAAGAAAAACACAAAGGAGAAAGATAGAGGGGAAGAAAACAATAGACTGGTAAGACAGTAAAAGTCAGGTAGTGTATTTTATATACTGCACTGTGTTCTTTGTTTTCCCTTATAGCATTTTTTGGTTAAAAGTCTGAGGATGAAAGCTGCACAAGAAATGAATATTAATCAATCGATCAATCAGTCAGTCAATCGATCAATCAATCAATCTACCAGTCAATCAATAAATCAATCAGACTTTATTTGTATAGCACTTATATAAAATGTAACACAAAGTGTTTCACAGACACCACACAAAGCAATAATGAATATACCTCATACAGTAACTACTGCATACTGTGCAAAGGGCTATTATATTTTTAAGGTTTCAGGCTTACTCTCAGTACTGGTGTAACTAATAACATTAACAATGGCTCAGTTCCATTTAGGTGTCCAAGTAGCATGTCAGTGAACAAGCATGCATAATACCATGGCACTAAAACCTGAACACCTAAATGTCATGCAGCCATGATTGTGTTATTTGTTACACCTGTGCTTTTATTAATATTGCAAGGCAAAATCTCAGCCATGAAGGGTTAATTCTGTAACTCCTTTGTTAATCTTTTTCTTCATTTCACTGGATAAACTGTAAACTGATAAAATGTCATTGTAGATAAAGCACAGGAGCTACTAATAACAACAACAATGCCTTTTCTCTATTCAAGTGTTCCAGTAAGCCCTGACAGCGTGACAGTGAGCCAGCATGCACAATCCCAGGACCTTGAAACAGAAGCAGCTAAATGGAATTCAGCCATTACCTCTTTTTATTATTCACATCTGCTGCTTTTCCTACTGTGACACTGTGAAAATGTCTTCTTTCTACAAATACTTTCTTACTTTTACTTCTGAGGAAAACATTGTACTACTACACTTACCTGACAAAAATGTTACTGTTACGTTAGAGATTCAGATTTTACTCACAAAATATCAAAATTCAAATATGATGCATTAATATTATATCCAGCATTATATTGGAATTGAAAGCTCCATCTTGAACAGATGTTAAGTGAATGCAATTACATTGTGCTGATAATGCTGCTCTTTGACTTTTCACTTAGGTGCTGTACTGTGTGCATGTATTGTATGTCATATAAGTATATGGTATACACTGTCAAAAAGAAGGACAATATAGGTCCATTTTTGTTCCCTAAGGTACAAACTTAGCAAATTTTCCCTTAAAAGTACAAAAATGTATCTTGAAGGTACAATTGTGCACCTTTACAAAATGGCTTTGTCACTGGGGCGGTACCTTAATGGGACAAAATTGCACCTTTTCTACAGGCACTTTGTTGTACCTTGGTTTAAGGTACATTATTGATCCTATAAGGTATAATATTGTCCCTTAGAAGGTACAAACAGGTAAGGTACAAATTTGATCCTCTTATTCAAGGTACAACAATGTACCTTTGAGGGTACCACCAAAAGTGACAAGCTTGTGTTCCTTAAAGGTACTGTTTTGTACTTTTTTTGACAGTGGTACAGTGATAACAACCAGAAAGATGAGGAGAGACATGATAACCCATGCAGGCACAATTAATTGAAGATTTATGACTACTGTGTTATTTATCTTCAAATTGATGCGTCATAAATGTGTGTGTGGAGAACATTTAGGATTAAAAGCAAAGAAAAAATCTTTTAAGGGGAATAAAAACAGATAATTTAAGTAAACAGACAAAAAGAATCAAATTTGACCCCCTTTTTGAATGCTTTTCTTTACCATGGCTCTACATGTTTTGTTTGTTTCATGACCAGTTAATGATTCTTCAGGTCAGGAAGCTGGACTGTGTTGTGTTTATAATGTGGATATTTGCAGTCTTGCAGCCAGACAGACTTGCTTGGGTCTCATGATTGGATGGCAAAGATATGAGTGTGATTAGCTCTTCACCAGATGTGCACATCGCATGTCTGACTGTAAGTCTCTCCCTCCAACTACAGTCTACCCCCATCCCAAGCCCCTCATGTGCCCCAGCCTTTGCTCCCTTCCCCCTATATTCCCCGATGCCAGGCGTGGTTGTCTAATTAAACCGCTAAAAGAGCATTGACTCTTGACATGCCCTCAGGGTGTGCCACACGGCGCACGTGGGTATGAAGAGAGGGGTTAGATCTGGTAAAGATGAGCAGTGTGGGTAAATAGGGGTTTCTGGGGGTGTCATAATAGGAAGGGGGGGGCAGTATAGTTATAGCCTATTTATCTGTAGCAGGGACACAAGGGGTCTTATCATTCCAGCAGACCTGAGCTGAGCGCCGGTGTGTGTGTTGAACCTGGCTCACCTCGCTGCACTTGGGGAATGAGAAAATATTCAGAGCAGATGAGATAAACTGCTTAGTATACACAACACACACTGACACACATTCATACACCAATTCACATGTACATCTTCACGCATGGATGCCCTTAGCTGCAAATACAGTACCCACAGAAAAACACACGAACAAGCAAAATTGTACTACTAACCTACAAATGAGACAGGAACTTGGTTGAATTACAGCTTTTACAGCATTACAGAATTTATTTTTTAATCACAGATGAAGCGTTGCATATATTGAATATTTTATTTAGTTTTTATGGCACTATGCACTGTATGCAAATGTTAATACAGCTTAACATGGTTAATATTAATGAGTCAGTCCTCAGGGTTCAGGGCGATAGAAAGGCTGTGGTGTCTGCTGTCTGGTGAGCTCTGTGTGCCTCATTGAGTCGCCCAAAGCACAGACATACACAGGCTGAGAGCTGCCCTGCTGCCAGAACCTGTCACATTACAACAACTTTGGCCTGAGAAATCCGACAGAGAGGGACAGATTGATTGAAAGAAACTTTACCTCAATAAATCTGGTACAATCAGAGAAATTCAGCTTTGATTTTTGTTATTTTGGTGCCGATTCTGGTTGCCATAGTCTGGCCTTGAGAGACACGACAGAGCAATTCAGACACTGAATTTTCTCTATCTTTTAGAGAAAGAAACAAACTGGTAATTGTAATATGAATATACAGTGACAGCTTGTATTAAAGCTAAATAGGATGTTTAAAGGAATAGTTCTACATTTTTGGAAATATGCTGATTTGTTTTCTTACCTAGAGTTAGATGAGCAGCTCAATCTTTTATCTGTCCAGCAGAGTTAGCTTGGCTAAGAATAAAGACTTGAGACTAGAGGCAAGCAGTTAGCTTGCTCTGTCCAAAGGAAAAAATCCTATCTGTAAACTCACTGATCAACACACTATGGTTGAAGAAATAGTCCGGCACATGATCCCCTGTACCACAACTGTCTTGTCTTTTACACTTTGCTTTTCAAATGGGATTAAAATACAAGGTATAATGTGTTAGTATGTGAGCTTTAGAGGTGCTGGTAGTTTACCTTTGGACAGAGCCATTTTAGCTGTGCCACTCATTTACAATATTTTGCTAAGCTAACCAGCTGCTGGCCATAACCTTAAATAAACCATATACAAACGTGAGAGTAGTATCAATGTTCTCATCTTACGCTCTGCACAAAAGCAAAAAACATGTATTTCCCAAAATGTCAAACAATTGCTTTAGAGTATATTAGAGATTATGCACACAGCGGGAACATTTTTACAAAAATAATATGTGGGAAGACATCGTAGTGGATATGTCTGCTGGATAGAACCACAGAGAGGCTGATGCCCTAATGGGACACTGGAGAATGTCACTCCTCACCCAGCTGAGCCTTTGACATACAACCCCATTTTCCATCCAGAGACAGGAGTTATGACACTGTCAGAGCAGCTGTGGCAAAGCTCACTGTTATAGTGCCTGGGGTGTGTGTGTGCGTGTGTGTGTGTGTTCAGTGTGCTCTGGCATGTAAGGAAATGTAACCTATATGTCAGTCTGCAGATAGCTCGTCAGTAACCAGGCAGCGTAGCTTTGCTTCCATGTCTGCCGCTGTGGTACTGGAGATGACTGATAGGTTGATTGTGCGAATGTGTATGAGCTTGCATCATGTGTGTGTTTTTTTTATGTGTGTCTGAGCTGCCATGTCTGATAGATGATGCGTTTATGTGGTAATGAGCCACGCTACACTGCAACCATTTTCTCTGACTCCCTGAGAGGGATACAGATGGCAGCACTCTTCCCTAAATCATTCTCCCTCTGGTTCCTGATCCGGATCCTCAACAGTCTCACCGTCTCCGCTGCAGGCACCTATCCATCTAGGAAGGAAGGAACAAATGTCAAGATTGCATAGATAACTTGCTGCTGATCTGTTCATTAGTTTACATCAAATGTGTTTCATACCTGCGTCTTTGTTAGCCTGTACAAATCTAGTTTCAAGCATCGACAGATCTTTAGAAATTCTACTGAACATGGAGGTAATTTTATCAACAAAATCAGCAGTGGGCCTATGTATAATAACAATACAGCAATGGGAGTATATTTATTTTTTGCATATTTACAAAAAAAAAATTGAACTATCTTTTTTACATTTAATGCACATAGGCACATTTTTGATAGAATTGCCTCTGCATGTGTGTTAGAAAGACAGGCAGAAACTGTAGAAAAAGAAATTGAGTCGTAGACAGACAGGCTGGCAGCCGTGTTTATCCAAAAAATAATCCAACCACTGGTCCATTTCCAGCTGCAGAAAATCAATGTTGTAGTAGATAAGAGACTACATTTATCTGAGACTAGTGATGCAGAGTATAGTCTCACAATTTCCTTGTCTGCTATTGTACAAAGGTAATGGATAAGGAGGTCATGCGTCCCTGCCGTATCCTGTGTGTGATAGTTCAGGAATGACAAACATTCAGCTACTTCATCCATGTCGTATCATTAGTGGGCAGAATGACAGCAGGACACAGCCATGGAGATCCTGATAAGAGCCAATATCAATGGAAAGACTAAACAAATACAGTAATGGAGGTCAGGGAGGATGGCTGGTTACAAGAAAAAGCTAAAGGAAAGGAAATGTCAAAAACAGCAGTAACAGTGGAGAGAAAAGGAATGTTTTGATATCTTTGTTAGTAGTCTTTATTCAAATCTTATTTTAGCCTAATTCTTAATTAGCCTTGTCATCACTTAAGTATTTAATATGTGTGAGTTTAACATGATCAAATTATGGGTTGCAACACACAAACTATCCTAAATGACTATAACGTAAGCATCAGATTTCCCTCTCACTATTAACCATAGATTTTTTCACTCTAAATCACCAATTCTCGATGTCTTTATATAAATAAAGTCATACATACAGATTGGTAGTTAATATCAGTTATATGTAAAATGTAGTTTTATATATAACTTGCCCTCCTAAAAAATATGTTTTGGGGATATAACCTGTGATTCTAGGTAATACACATTACATCTTTAGCTAAGGCATTTCTCAAGTTTTAAAGGTGTAATTGTTAACAAGTAGCAACTGTTCCTTACAGTTAGCTTCCTGAAATAGCTAACGGATTAAAATACTGTTTAATAGTAATATACACTCGGAAGACTTATATTACATTTCCCAAAAACACAATATACTTCAAACAACTAAACAACTTGTCCAAATAATGTTGGGGGATTTCCCTCTCACTGTAAGAATAAATCTAAGTCAAACACACAGCTTGGTAGTTTTTTTGATATAGTTTTATATATTTCCTAAACATTATATTTTTTAGAGGTACTGTATATCTTGTGATGCTATTTCCTACACATTATGTTTTTAACTAAGGCATTTCTAGTCTAACGTTTTAAAGGGGCAACACAATTTAGTATGCTTCAGCACACTGTTACTTAGGGTGAGAACATTACATTAACCAGTTTAGATTGATGAATTAAAGGTAGAATATGGTCGACATTTTCCTGACACTACCATTTTCTTATGCCCACATAACGTTAGCTTAATTGGATTTCCCTCTCACTGTATACTCTACTAAAGAATACTAACTCAAGCACATATATAAAGCAAATCATACCTATAAATTGGCAGTTTTACTATGCATTATTTAAGTGTTTAGCTAAGACACTTCTTGGTGCAACACAATTTCCTAAATAGGTTATATAAGACCTTAGGAAGGACCTTAAACAAACTTTGTGAAAGATTTACGAATAGTTGGTGCAAGCCAATCCTGGGCTGCTCAAGAAGGACAACGTGGTAATCCAACAAGAAGTCTCCTTTTTCCAAACAAAACAATACAAAGTGGCAAGTTTTCAAAACTAATCATGTATGTAACATGATGTATGCATGTAGCATTGGACATGTGTGTGAGTGTGTGTGTGTTTGTGTGGGGAAGGGTTGGTTGCTTAAGGCTGTGTTCATGCTTCAGCGGTATAACCTCTGCAGGCTTGTGTTGACACCATACTGTGTAGCTGCCGTCATCATCTAATTGTAGGCCACACAGTCTTTAGGGACTGAACAAAAAAGTTGGTTTCATGTCCAGAATTATAAATTAAAACAAACCTGACTACACTTATTTTTTTTAAACTAAGATAAAACTAGAGCCATCTGCGTAATTTTGCAGAGCTACTGGTAATAAACACTGGAAATGTAGTAAGTATCAGCTGGCCTTTCATTAGAATAATGTGTTATCTTTATCATGGATTTATTAGTGTGAAGTAAACTACTATGCCCTTGACCTGAGAAATAGACAAAATAGACAGTGTGCTGCCAAGCTATCAATCTTTCTTTCTCTAGTGGAGCCTTGAATTTGATTAAATTATCCAAATAATGTTTTGTTCTAATTTGATACCGCTCCTTGAACTCATCTACGTGAAAAGTGCTGTTTTTTTAAACATGAATAGAGCAATACTGAAAGGACTTCAATTGACATAAAGGGTACACACAAAAGTGTCTTTCCAATTGTTTATCTTGTTTGAAAGTATGCAATATGTAGTGCGGATAGAAAATTTTATACGGTTTCTCTTTCAGTTCTTGTGGTATTTCCTCAATAATGTGCATTTCTATATAATCAGGGATCAGTACATCCACCAAAGACTCAAAGGTCTATTTATAATTTAATGCAGAAATAAACACTGACTTGTAAATGAACATCAGACATACAGTATTTATTTGAATAAAGATTTAAAGAAAAGGAGCATATGACAATAACAAACACAGAATTCAGTCAATAATTTAAAGCCATAATAATAGGCAATTTGACAGTAACATTCTTTTTAGGGATTTCTAATGAACAGTTTTAAGGATATGTACAGCAAATGCAAGTCTGTCCATCAAAAAATGAGCAAACATAGTTAAAAGACAGCTGTATATATAACTAGAGAGACATGTTTTAGACGCCATGTGGAGATCATGAGCAGTCCGTTGCTCCCTGAAACATCCAGCTTCCCCCTTCGCAGTGGCTTCTGTCTAATGCTACAAATAAAAAGGTGAGGCGTCCTCTCGGAGAGCCATCCCTCCCTCTCTCTCTCTCTCTGTGAGGCAGGAACCCCGCTCACGCCTGCCCCTGCTCACACGGTTGCTAGGTAACACGTAAAATTCCAGTGTTCTGTACATCCAGAGAACTCTGGGCTTCTCGGTGCAGGTCTACAAATCATCAAGTCCTCCATTAGCTGAGCTGTCAACAGCAGCTAATGCTAGAAGACTCAAGCAAATAAAAGAACATCAACAGCCACAAAACAAAGACAACCACAAGCAAGTAGAAACATTCAGACAAAAAAATCTATTTAATAAATGGAAAATGCCAAGAATACTTTCCAGCGAAGTTGAAAAAAAAAAAAAAAAAAAAATATTTTTAAGCATAAAAACTAAAGAAAATTCTTTCTTCAGACAGGACCGGCCTGTTTTTATTCGTGATTGAAATCAACCTTCTCTATCATCTCAGGGAAATTTAGTGTTAATGCAATATCCAGGCTGGAAATGGCAGCAGGTTCAACTTCAAAAAACAAATATTTGACTAAGACTCCCTTTGGTACAAAACAGTTTGGCTTGTGTAAAAAGAAATCTTTTATGTGTTTTTCTTTAAAAGAAAAAAGAGTTTTTGTTGGTACAAAAGCTGATATCCAGATTAAGCAGCTCTTAAAGTATCAGGGAACAATGAGAAGATGTATCATGAGAAGATGCATCATTAATGTCACATTTCTAAAATCAAGCCTTATGATAAATAACTGATTAATACTGCTGTGGTGATGTGTAATAAAAGGGGATCTGACAAAAACATGCTCCGACGGTCTTTAAATGGTCTAGGATTTTGTGCTTGTTATGTCACAGCATGTCCACCTCTAGACTGTTTTATAGCTCATGTGAGTGCTGAGTCACACTGGCTCCTTCAGACGTGCATCCTCCGACCGCCTGAAATGAACACTCTGCTTTGCCAAATCGCTACCCTTCTCTCCCCCCACTGATATCTTTTATTTCCAAACATTACATGTCATTTTATCCAAAGCGAGTAACAACTGATATATATGTCAGAGGTTGCACGTCTCTGGAGCAACTAGGGGTTAAGTGTCTTGCTCACGGACACATTGGTTGATGTATCACAGTGGGAATTGGAAAAGGTCTCCCACACCAAAGGCATGTGTCATAGCCACTGCGCCATCATTACCCTACCAAACGAAATACTGTGAAGGGGAATTGGGGGAATAATTTATACAAGGAACTGCTATTTGAAATTCCCCGAGCCGCATTTTTGTAGGTACCACTTCCTGTCACTGTCAGATTTTACATTTCATCTCTTCACCTCAGCCCATATCGTGACCTTAAAGAGACATTCGGAGGAAGAGATGGATGGGGAAGGGCAGCGCTATCAAAATTTCTAATGAGTTTCATCAGGGTAATGGAGTCAAATTCAGTGTTTACAACCACTTGGGAAAGAGGAGTCACTGACCTTATTTAAGCTCTCACAGCAACCTTTATGTAAGGAATCGAACAGGCCTTAAAATGCCTATTATGCTCTATTTGTACAGCTGAAATATTTTCAACATCAAACACTTTTTTCACTCTGTCTCTGTACTGGTGTGCTGGTGATCAAAAGTCCAGTGTCAGAGTTGAATATAGTGTAGGAAGTGTGGTTTTTTTTCAGTGGCTGACGAGGAGGATGCTGCAAAGGAGAGAAATGCATTGTAGAAATCATTCCTTCTTTCCCTTGCACACCCCCCTGCTGAATCACCTACTTGTCCTTGCTTTCTTTTCCCCCCAGCATGCTCCCTTAGTATTCACATGATGGAGCAGCTCTTGGACTTGTCCTTGCTAAAGGTGGAGGAGAGCAGCTCTGTCTTGCTGGGCAGGTGTAGGAGTCTCTTGGAGAGGCGGCGGACGGGACTGGGTTTATTGGCAGGCTGGAGTTTGTTCATGCAAGCCAGAGCCGCAGTACGGAAAACACTGTGGATACTCTTCTCGGATGTGAAGGCTGAGCACTCCAGGTAAGCTTCTGCTCCAAGCTGCTTGGCCAGGGACGAACCCTACAACGTGAAGGAAAAATATACATTGACCTTCATGAGATTAAAACAAAGGGGGATTTCTACGACTACCCAGTGTGGACGGGAGACAGAAACCTAAATAGATGCCCAGTGGAAGAAAAAGTAGTCACGGCAAACCTGTTCATGGGAGATGGGGCTCTGTTTCTGATTGGACAGCTCCATGCGCGTACATACGTCTGTGCGCAGATCTGTCTTGCAACCTATTAGTAGGATCCGTGTGCTGGGACAGAAGTCCTGGATCTCTGCTTTCCACTGCAAGGAGAAGAGAAAAAGGTATAAGAGATTGCCACTTGAAAGTATAATTAGTAAACAATACAACATATAAAGAGTGAATATGGGGGAGGGCAGATTATTGCTGAAGGAGGGGCTACCACCTGCAAACAAGTAAAATTAAGTTGTAAGATTGTGGTCAGGCTGTCATGTTCACACTAGGGATGGGAATCAACAGAGGCCTAACAATACGATATAATCACAATACCTTTTTCACGATAAAATATAATTGCATTTTCAAACATATTGCAATATTCTGCGATATATTGCCATTTATAACCTTTTTTCCCCAACTTCAAATTTCTCCCAATTTAAATCATGTTCCCAAAAGGAAACTATCTACAGTATCTATCTAAAAAGATATATTTTTCTGCTTGTTCATCTTAATTTATATTGCTGCAAAATGGAATAGTCAAGCAGACAAACTGACCAACACATATTTAATAATGGATGGATACTTGGCGTCCGTGTATAAATAGAGTATTGCCACCTAAAATATTGCGATACTATTCTGTATCAATTTCCCCCCCACCCCTAGTTCACACTGCAGCAGGTGATTTCAATCAGGAGATATTTGTTTGCAGATAGGTGACGGTTATGTGACATACGTGGCAAAAGTATATTTATTAACATAACAGCTGAATTGATTAGCAGTGCATGGATTAAAAGTTAGGTCTTCTTGAAAGAATTTACGCTGAGCTACATAACATTAATACCTTCTTCAGCACACTGTCTATTGTGTCTGGTCGGCTGATGTCGAAGCATAAGAGCACCGCATCTGAGTCGCTGTAGCAGAGGGGTCTGACGTTGTCATAGTATGGGGAACCTGGAGAGACAGAGTCACACTTAGGAATACACACTTAGGTCTTATGCAACAACATACAAGTTTAATGATGTGATTTAGGAAGGTGGGCCCTTAGCTCAAAACAACATCTTTGAAAACCTTTAGTAAAGTTTTGGACACTGATACTACTATAATGTTCTATCACAACAATCCTCCTCACTTTCACACAGTACAAACTCAAACAGTCACATACACCCCTGCCAAACTGATAAAAGAGAAAATAATGTCACTAAGCTTGACACTTTCACACTTACAGGAATTCTTCCAATGAAGTAAACTAACTCAGTGAGTCACGGTCAGTGCAACTCTGCACCAATCACGTCTTCCCATTATTAGCCAATATCAAACTTTATTTACCCAACTTTTGTTTGAGTGAAGAAGAAAAAAACAGATTTCCTGTGAAAGAAAATTGTCATTATACTGTAGGATAAACTATCCAAGGTTTTCTGTCTGGCTTACAGGTTCAGTATCCGATAAAGTGTCAAAAATGCAAACATACAAAATTAAAAGTATTCTTCAAGGAAAAGTTTTTACATTATGCTTTCTAGTGGAGAGTTAAATACGAAGCTATGCCCGGTTAACTTATCTCAGAAGAAAAGAAACTAGTCTGGCTCTGTCCAACAGTTAGATAACCCCCAATAACAATTTGCAAATGTATTTATTTATAATACAAACCTTATTTTGCAGAAATTGTCAAACTGTTTCTTTAAAAGGTAAATTTACAACATCATGCTGTTATTAACAAACATTAAGTAGAACTAAGATGGACATTTTCTTTAGGATTTGTGTGTGATTGCTGCGAGGGGCTGCAACTGGAAGACTTGCAGCAAGACGTTCCATTGTTTCAAAAGTCAAACATTTGAATCGGAAATGCAGTGCTGCCCAGAACCCAATCACTCCCAGACTTTACACCGTATTCTGAGATCCACAGTTGAAAATAGTTGCAATAGTCTGTGCTGCTGAGCATTTCATCTTGTCAAAGTGATTGTTGACTCATAATTACTACACCTTAGTTATGAGAATGCAAATTACCGTGTGAAGGAAACACATTTTCCCCATATTCCAGAAATAGCACCACTATATGTAGAAACCTTTCCTTTAACTCTCAGGAAGGCTCCTGTGCTAAAAACATACTGACAGGATGTCCGCTCTCTATTGTCATTCCTCTGCCACCTATCACTTCCTACACCAAAAATTTTATTTAATTTCCTACTCCTGTCCTCAGGGGCCAAATGTGCATCAGAAGCGTTCCTTGCAAAGAAAAGAGGATATAATTATATCAGGAAGAGAAATTTCAAATAAGCCACTAACTAACAATCATGTTGTCTTAATGAATTCTCTCCTAAGACCTTAAAGAAAATGTTTTACAACAGTATTCCAACAAAGTAAATGTGCTGTATTTATATAGTGCTTTTCTAGTCTTAACGACTACTCAAAGCGCTTTTACATCATACATGAACCATTCACCATTCACACACATTCATACACTGTGGCCGAGGCTGCCGTACAAGGTGCCACCTGCTCATCAGATAAACATGCACACACATTCCCACTCCGATGCGCAGCATTGGGGGAAACTCGGCGTTCAGTGTCTTGCCCAAGGACACTTCAACATGGGACAGCAGGGACAGGGATTGAACCACCAACCTTCCAATTGGCAGGCAACCACTCTACCGCTGAGCCACAGCCGCCCCGCCAAAGAGTACTGCCATTCTGCCCTTATGGTTAACTCAGTCTGTCAGAATGTTTGACTTAAATGTGCAAAGTAGGACAACTTATACAACTACAATCTATCAATAACATTTTATTTTAGACGGAATCAAAGCCCTCGTCACATAACTATTTAGGGTGATTTACAGTGAGAAAGAGGAGGCAGAGAGATCTAAAGAAGACACAACTTCCACTCCCACATATTAGCAGCCCCCTGCCTGGACACACAAACCTAACACATACACCCTTTCAGTTGAGCAAACACTTTATGTAATGAAACTGCCCTCTCTACTCTCAAAGAAACAAAGAAAGTGAATGGAAGGAATTAGACTCAAAAGACAGGATAAGACAGTGTGTCTTGATGAAAGATGCAACGTGAACTGAACAAATGTGCTTCTGAGCCTTTTTATTGTCGAAAAGCATGTGGTACACATACTGTAGAACTAGGTGAAATGGGTGAATCTGTTTTGTCATAAAAATCATGTTAATCAGTGATTCACCTAAAGCAGTGTTATCAGAGCTGAAACAAACTATTACTATGACTTTAATATGAATTTAATATAATTAATGTGATTTAATAGTACATTTTTGAGCAGAAATGCCAAACATGTTTTAGTTTCAGCAGGATTTGCAGCTTTCCTTCATCCTATGTGACGATGGTTAACTGAATATAGATGAGTGTGGACTGTTGGGCAGACAAAACAAGACGTGTGAAGAATGTCAACTTTTGCTTTAGAAGACTGTGATTGGAATTCTTTTTTTTACTTTTCAATATTTTCTTAAAAAGCAAATTAATCACTATAAATATAGATAATAAAGACAGCGAAGGGAAAGAAACATACATAAAAGAGTGACAGGAACTGTGTTTGTGTGTGTTGAAAAAGTAAATAGTCTTATGCAATGTTTTCCTCTGGAAAGGACTGTTCAGAAAGTTTTTACTCCGTGGGAGATAAACACACAAACCTACATTAGTTCAGTGCTGGTTTCAGTTACATAAGACCTTTTTTCAGGCAGCTAACACCATAAGGCAGTGAGGAGGTCATACATATCTTTTCGCTTAGTATCACTCACTTGTGCCTTCTGTTCACAGTGACTGTACGCAACACACAGTTGCACACATAGTAAAACAAGACACACGCATGTGCACATACACACACACACATGCACGCTTCCACCCCCTGCATGGACAAGGCATCCCCCTCTCCCCTGTGAAACAACCCCTCTGCAGGCCAACTGGCACTGCTCAACTTCCTCTGAGCACAATGCCTCAGCCAATGCTTATGAAATAAATGTATACTGGAGTAGATTTGTTATTGATACTATTTACATAATTTTCTCATATGTTTAAGGTCATTACTGTATGATGTCAGTAGGCCACCAATGCTTCTCTGAATTGTATGTATTTTTTCTGTCTATAAAATGTCCAGAAATTGTGAAAAATACAGATTGTCATTTTCTGTATTTTAAATTTTTTATTTCCATATTGACCAGTAGCCCAAAACTTAAATTTAATCAGTTTACAAAGATACAAAACAGAAGAAAAAAGAAGCAAATCCTTACTTTAGAGAAGGTGGACTCAAGAACCCTTTGGCATTTTTACCTAAATGAGTTTTGCTGTATAATGTTTATGTCAATGGACAATGTTGACGTAATGCCTCTTGCCTCTGAGCGGAAGAAGTCAAGTTATCAAGTATCACAAAAGATGGTCATATATTATATCCAAGAAAGTTGGTTTTAAAGCTCTACAAACATATGTTCTAACAAAGGTTAAAACAAAAGTAGGTTAATATTGAGGTAAACATTTTTCAGTCACCTTTATCATAAATACATACTAGAGCTGCAACGATTAGCTGATTAATTGTCTGATTAGTTGACTGGAACTGAAAAATTAATCAGCAAATATTTTGACCACCAAAAACTGCTCAAAGCTACAATAACACTATTAACAGTTTCATTTTCAAAACCTTACAGATGAGATTGAAATACTGTATTGGCTAACTTGGTAGCCATAGAGATTTTACATTCCTTATAATAGATCAGTTGTATTTCTCAAACTGGGGCCTCTGTTGGTCTTTGATTGTGGGTCCTTTTTTTACATTGTATGTTTTTCCATGAACTGTAACCTGACGTTGTCTGATACTTCTCCATTGGGCTGTGCCTCTGCACTCATTGGATAGACCTACAACCAATCAGAGCAACGGAGTATGTGACGTATGTTGAACTTTTGCCGAATCCCATAGGAAGGACGGCAAAAACATCTTTAACAGATGCGATGACAAAATTAGCATTTCTACATTACAATCTACAATCTTGTTGTAAACGAAGTCAACCCAAGCACTCTTTGTTGACATAGTTGATTACGTTACTGGTAATCATCTGTACATCATCGTATAAAGCCCGCCCTGACAATGTGATTGGTCCAAACAGCTCTGTTTCAAGCGTAGTTGCTCCACAACGGATCAAGACCTCAAATGTTGTGGGCGGGGCTAAGCTGGCATCCAGGCTAGCAAAACTGGAGATTTTGGTCCAAACTTGCTTAGACAGGTTTGTTGCTCATTGCCCCACTGAATCCCAGTGAATCAAGTGCCCCAATCCACCAAGGAAGAACTCTTAAAGGTCCTACGGCATGAAAATGTCACGTTATGAGTTTTTTTAACATTAATATGCATTCCCCCAGCCTGTCTATGGTCAATGGGTGTAAACCGAGCCCTGTGTATCCTGCTCTGCCTTTGAGAAAATGAAAGCTCAGATGAGGTCATAAGGAGCAAGGTTACCTCCTCTTTCTCTAATTTGCCCGCTCAGAGAATTTGGCCGCCCATGAGAAAGAGAGAGACACCCTTCTTCCTCATTAGCTACAGACACAGAAATTGCACATCCTAAGGAAAGCTCATTGTGGGACTGCTTCTAGTGGCTGTAATTCTGAACTAAGGCTGAATTTCAGGAAAAAGACTTCAGATACAGTATTAAGGGACCACTAAGGTCTATATAAAAACATCCAAAAGCAGCATGTCATGGGACCTTTTATTGGCTTTCACACCTGTGAAAAGCTGCTTAACTGCATCAAAACAGGATTGGCAGATAGTGATGTCTGGGTAAATGTCTGGCTAAATAGCAACAACACCGTTTGTAAAACAACTAATGAGATGGAGCTTCATTAACAGTCGTGACTCAACTCCAGGCCGACTGCGTTGTTGTTGGGAGGGTAAACAAGTTCCACAAATCACCCATGAATACAGCACTGAAACTGACTGCTTAACTCATTGCTAAACAAACATCTCCTTGGGGAGTATTTCAAATTGGCAGTAAGTCAAAGATAGAAGAGAAGTGATCACATCCTTGTTCTTTGTTCATTTATTAAACTGTGGTATTAATAAAAACCCAAGCATATTCCTAACCTGATGTGTCCCAAAGGCTGAGTTCAACACGCTGGTCTTCAAGCTCCAGACAGGCGGTGTAGTTTTCAAACACAGTGGGGACGTAAGTCTACAAATGGACAAAAAGAAAAAGGTTTATGGAGTATTTATCACAAATATACTGTACATGGAAATGTTTAAAGAAATTCATCATTTAGAGAAAAAAAAGAATAAATGACCATCTCA
Organism: Etheostoma perlongum; assembly: GCA_026937815.1. Classification (NCBI taxonomy): domain Eukaryota; kingdom Metazoa; phylum Chordata; class Actinopteri; order Perciformes; family Percidae; genus Etheostoma; species Etheostoma perlongum. The sequence goes on from CM049377.1 coordinate 10,382,429, forward strand.
AGGGATTCGGTTAATGAGGCAACAGCAAAATGTATTACATAATTATATAAAATAAAAGACAAACAGATCTTTACATTTGTGAAGCATTGTGATTTTTAAATGACTAAAACAATCATTTTGGCAAAATTAGCAGTGATTAACTTGGCTTTTAAATCAATTAATTGGTTCAGCAGCGCTCAAACATATGCCAATGTAAAGGTTTTTATCTAAACCTATAAATACAGAATTCAATCAAATATCCTTTACTACACATGTATGCCAATTCAATAATGCCATAAGCTATAGGCACCATGGGATTTTTAGGACTAGGGTAAGGAGAGAGGAGAGGGAAAATTCGGTTGTTGCAGCAGCAGTACAAGGACAGAAATAAGTAGCCTACAAATAAATAGAGTTTAATAATAAATAATAAAAAGGTAGGCCTATAGGCTACAAAAGAAACAGAAACTATACAAGAGCAACAAATAAAGACAAAATTAAGAGGTAAAGTGACAGTGGTGAGCTTAATAATAATAATAATATTAAGATCACTATTTAAATTTAAATTAAGAACTACTGGCATACGTGAAGTAGCTTAATTTAGTCGAGGAAAACTCTTCCAATCCAGCCTTCTGGTCCATATGTGAGTATTAGGGTACTATTTATTTTTCCATGGTGTAGGAAATGAAAACCAAAATTAGCGGTATATTTTAAGTCCCAATCACCATGCATCTGAAAACCAACTGTTGGCGTAATTGCAACAGATATATCGTAACGTTACCTCTGGATAGCAGTCCTTGGCCAGGACTTGTAGCATCGCTGTTTTACCGCATTGGACGTCCCCGACCAGCACGAGTTTACACCTCGCTACAAAAGGCTGCGGGAGTCTTCTTTCCTTCATGGTGCAGATGAATTAAACGGACAGACTATCACGAAGAAATAAGAGTGGGAATAACAACGATTAAGTTCTGTAAATCCTCTCTGTAGTCGTCTGTGTTTCTGCTCTTCTTCCTCAGTCAGTCAGCCAGTGAGCGAGTGAGTGAGGCAGAGCAGCAGTCAATGAGGGAATCACTGCGGAACTTTATATTGTCGCGCCAACCAATGGGTGCTGCGCAGTGCACGCGGTCTCATGTTCTGTGGTAATGGTGGATGGTGAGCTGCAGAGCCACAGTCGGGGTCTAAGAAATACTGACGTCCCCTCAATGCACCACGTAAACCACCCTGAACTTCTCATTTGTATTTAATACTACGCAGATACATAATGGCTAATAAAAGTAGAAATACCACGGTCTAAAAGTACTACATTACAAGTAAAAGTCCTGAAATAAAAAATGGATGTAAAAGTACAAAAGTGTTAATATCAGCTACATGTAAAGCCTATAAGTAGTGCTCCTTATGCAGAATGGCTCCTTTCAAAGCGTGGTTATAGAATATTACAGTATTAAGTTTTTATCACTAACAATACATGTAAGAGCATTTTAACGTTGTAGTTTTTTAATGTCAAGACAATTCTAGATATGTTGTATAGGCTACTACTAGATTAGTAGTATAGTTGCATCATATGTAAAATGTAACTAGTATAGCGTGTCAAAGAAATGGAGTAGTGGAGAAAAAAAGTGTAATAGTTACCTCTGAAATGTAATTAATACGCGTCAAAATCTCACTTACAGTACATGAGTAAATGTCTTTAGTTACATTCTACCTTTGGTAGTTAAAACCCACAAAATGGGAATTATGGCTGTAGGGGAATGTAACTAAGTACATCTACTCACACTGTAATTAATTACAATTTTGAGGTATTTGCACTTGAGTATTTACATTTTATGCTACTTTACAGTACTTCTACTCCACTACCTTTCAGATGGAAATATTTTACTTTTTACTTTCTATTAAGTAAACACTATAGGAACCGGATGGTGTGGGAACATAAGTAAACAGGGAATTTTGTCCTCTCATGTCCTCTGTGTGGAAAACCCCTGGTTATAGTACTAACATCTACTTTTGTTTGAGTATTGTGTGTACATAATAGTCACAAGAAGTCATCAGAAGAATTTCATCTGTTATCTGACTTGTGTCAATAGTGTGTGTGCTGGTCAAATGTTTTTGAGTTTTATGACCTCAAAGTCTTTTCGTATCTCAGTTCAGAGGTCGGAGCTTCATCATTTTGATCAAATAAATGGTAAAAAATGTAAAGGCTGTGAAAAGGTTCAAAGGTGGATATTACACAGAAATTTAGCTAATCAGAATTTACTTTAAAACTTGTCTCAATGTCTGTTTTAATGTGATTTTGTGTGTGTTTATCCTTCAAACTGAGATACAGCCATGTGAGGATGCGTGCAATTATTTTTACATGAAACATATGAGTGACTGTAAGTGTACATATGTTTATATATCACATAGGGCTGCTTCCCAACCCTGACTAGATGGCAGATGGCTTCATCAATCTGAAGTATTATAGAGAATTCAAGAGTGCCAGCCATTTGGAGAGGAAGTGGAGCATGGCTCTGTGCAGAACAGCAATGGCTCTTTGATGCATTAATGTGCAGTTGACACTCTGGATGGGGACATGAATTGCACCTGCTGCCTGATACAGGGAGAAACAAGGTAAACGATGTCCTCTCTGTTTTGCTTCATTGGATTTCTATCTTTGTGTTCTCAAATGCATATACACCATACACTTCTAACATGCAACTACTTGCTCATAATACTTCACTCCCTTGTGCTCCATTCATCCCTTTTATTGGTTTTACCAAATCTCTACCAGGTTTTCTTTATTTTAAACTCACTTATTTAATTGTTTGCAGAATAAACCACCTTTAAACACTGTCCCTTAACATTGGATGGATGAGAGGGGTGAGTTCCACATTTTGGGAAATATTGACTCTCTTGCTGAGAGTTTTCTGTCTTTTTGATAGCGGCTTTTGGGGGGGCACTGAAATGTCTCAACAGCTGTTGGATCGATGGCCAATAAATTCTGTACAAACATTCATGGACCCCAGTGGATGTATCTGACTTTGTGAAACCTTGACTTTTTATTTAACGCCTCCACATTTGTAGTGTTGAGTGAAATGTCTCAACAATTGTTGGATGGATTGCCATGCAATTTGGTACCAACATGCATGTCCCCATCAGGATTAATTATAATAACTTTGGTGATACCGTAACTTTTTAAATCAACCACTGTAATCAATTTATTGTTAATTGTCCAACACTTTGGTTTATTACAAATTACCTTTAAATCAGCCTCAGATGTATGTGTTTAGGGCTAATCAAGCATGCTAACAAAGATGGTAATCATGGTCAACATTAGACCTGCTAAACATCAGCTTGTTAAACCTGTAACATGTTAGCATGCTGATGCATTTAGCTCAAAGAGTCTTGCTCACAGAGTCGCTAGCATGGCTGTAGACTTGTCATGTACAGATTAAACAAACAATGTACATGTTAATTAGTGAATTTAAGTTTTAGTATGGATGTTTTAGATTGTTGGAGTGAGTTGTGCTGTTTCTGGTCTTTATGTTAGCTTTTTATCTCACTCTTGGAAAGAAAGTGAATATGCATACTTTCCAAAACTTTTCCATTAAGAGCGTTCTCCCCATGTTGGCTGAGTCCTGCAGCAGAGCAGGGTTCAAATCCGACCTGCTATCACTCTCCATCTTTCCAGTCTATCCGCTGTCACTATAATAAACTCAAGAAAATTATTCTTTTAAGGATAATCTTACACAAGGAGGATGTTTCTGATGATGGAACACATAGAGTTCAGACATTAGCACCATTAAACACGACTTTTGGTAAAGTGGACAACACTCTAAAATGGTGGCACACTTTGGTCATCTGATGCAGTGACTTTTATATCAACACCAAACTATGACTTCTTCTGCAGGACTGAACACAATGACCTACAGTGCTGACCAACATGCCATGGCCACCTGATGTATGTCTGACCCACATTTATCCGAGACACAGCTGAAAGTTACATTTTCACCCCTTGTTTCACTCTATACTTAACTCAATCCACTGCCATTTAGCTTAGTTTAGTGTGTGTTTGTGTGTGTGTGTGTGTGTGTGTGTGTGTGTGTGTGTGTGTGTGTGTGTGTGTGTGTGTGTGTGTGTGTCTCAGTGGATGTTCGTAAGCATTAAGTATCTATTTTCTACTACTGTATGTAATGTGCATTAATTAGCATATATACAGTGGTAGGGTTGGTAGACGGTAGAGACAGACGGTGTTAATCCCAAATCCATTTCAAATCATTTCTAAGAAAGGTCTAACCACATCCCCTATGGCTTGCAGGGAAATAATTTGCATAATTCAAGTAAGACATGGTTGAAAGCTTTTGTATTATGTAAATAAGGATATGATTAAAGAATATTACCATAAAAACAAGTGCAATCATCAAGTGGAAATGTATTGGCATGCTTGTCTATTAATTGTTCTTGAAAGTGGCACAATTCAGTGATGCTGCAAAGGAGAAAGTAATTCATTACCATTAATCTAGTTCACAGATATTTCACATACTGTAGCATATTATGCTAACAGAGCTGGGTAATTGCAATTGTGGAACTTAAGACTCACTGTCAGCATCTACATGTCTTACAACTGTGAAAAAGTAAATAGTTTGAATAAGAATTCATACGAATAGAGGATTCTTGGTTAGCCGGTAACAAAATATGTGAAAATATTGATTTTATTTCTTAAAAGCTTTATATTCACATGATGTAATAGAAGGATTTAATACATTTGATGGCAGCTACACTGTATTTAAAAAGGTTTGTATTCTGTCAAATTTTTATTTAGTTTGAAATAAAGACAAAATGAAAGGAATGGAAGGAAATTATAGAGAGACGTTTTAATGACAACATTGGAAAAGTCAGGAGATGAGATGAGACAGAATGAAAAAAAATAGTTGAGCAACTCATATATAATTTACAGCCACAATGCAATGGCCAACAGAAGTACACTAAATGATGAGAGTTCTTATCACTGCCCAGCCCTTAGCCTTCTGTGCTTAAAGCGCCACTTTAGTCCAATGAGTTTGAGACTAGTTAGTATGTAAATACAAGTGTCTCTGACTAAAGAGAGAATGACATTAGAGAAATCTATCCAAAACAAAAGAGGACAGTTGTGTGAAAACACAAGCACATCGCGACCCTGCATCCCAGGCTATCTCTAAAACCAGGGCAAGTGTTCTTTTTGTTTTAAACCTCTTTCCTGAGAGTATCTGTGTATATTCATTAATTTTTCATTGAGACTGTTTTCATAGTCTTTCTGTAAGAAAATAAATGTCCATAGTGTTTCAGTACGCTACCAATTATCTGCCATGATTAAAATTACTATTGCGTTCCCTAAAATGGGGCTCTGGGTGGAAACCATGTAAAATTTCTCATGAAACTGTACTGCCCTCTAAAGGTGTAAGAAAGAAATTTAAATCTAAACAAAGTCATAAAATGACAACCCATTTAACAGGATTCAGTAATCGCGTTGTTGCTGGAGTACATTTGTACGTACATTGCATTATTTTTTTTAAATCTATTTTCGCTTTAGCTATTTATTAATTTATTTCACGTTTTGCAGCAGAGTCAAATGACTACACGTCCCATGATCCTCTGTTCACCCGGTAACACTTCCGCCTTCACTTCCGTTGAAGGATAAATATTACAAGGTGGGGGCAAGCTTTGAGAACATTTGAGAACTAACAAAGCCTATTATATGGCGCCATCATCAAGTTAAACTCTTTCGCAACGAACTGTCTTAACCTTTTCTCCAACAAAGAAGCTAATTGGAAAAAATATCGATTACTTAGGAAAACAATTTTCGAGTTTCGTTGACGTCATTGTCTTATCCTTGTCTCATTGGTTCTCTTCTCCGCTTAAGAGTTTTCCCGCGCTACACTCGGTGTAGCTAAGACACCGAACACACTGAACTGACAGTCTGTAGCAAGAGTCTAGCTGACAATTTAACGTAATTTTACAACGATACCGTAGCTGTTACTATGTTGTCACTAATGTCGTCCTCAAATTATGACTCGGCCTGTTTACCGGACTTATTACCGCTGTATTACCGACGCCTGTTCCCCTTCTCCCAGTATTATCGCTGGCTGAACTATGGAGGAGGTGAGTAAAGTTAGGCCTACAGACGGGAAAGCCAGCAAAAAGCAACATTAGCAAGTCATGTTAACCAATGTTATTTGCGGTTTAGCTGCCCGTATGTACTAATGACATACCTGCCTGTTCAACGCGGTGTCATGTATTCCTTCCCATGCCTCATAGTTAAAGAGTCAACGACACTGTCGGGTGCTAATGTGTTATTTTTGCGTCTACAACCTCAGTGCAGAAGAACTACTTTCAGAACCGAGAGTTCTCCTTCACACTCAAAGATGACATCTATGTCCGCTACCAGTCTTTCAGCACACAGACCGAGCTGGAGAAGGAAATGCAGAAAATGAACCCTTACAAGATTGACATTGGAGCCATATACAGTCACAGGGTGAGTGTACTGCATACATCTACTTTTGCTTTTTACTTGCTTTTTTGTGTAACTGCAGCAGTGGCGGCTCCAGAGATTTTTTGTTGCAGGTGCTATGGGGATGCTCAACACTTAAAAGAAGGTGCTTTGAATTTTGGGGCGTTTCATTATGGAGGTCGCATCTGACCACCCTTATATATAGCCTATGCACACGCCCGTACACGCACGCATTAATTATACTCGTTCCGCAACTATAAGCATTATATATATATATATATATATATATATATATATCACAAGGACTATAGATGCACATACTGTAGATAAGCTTGCGGGTGCTATGGCTATTATAGGGGGAGCTACAGCGCCACCTAGCTCCTCCCTGGCGCCGCCACTGAACTGCAGACATATTATTGATAAAGTTTAATGTTTTTGTACATAACCTTAGTTGTCAATTGTTTATGTATAACTTTTTCGCTTTGTTGTTTTTAGCCTATGTCTATTTTTGTGTGAGCGTCAAACAGCCAGAGTCAAGTTCCCTGTATGTGTTTACAGTTGTCTGGCTATTAAAACTGATTCTGATTCTGACCCACAGCCCAATCAGCACAACACAGTGAAGTCAGGGAGCTTCCAGGCCCTGGAGAAGGAGCTCGTGTTTGATATTGATATGACAGATTATGACGATGTCAGAAGCTGTTGCAGGTGAACTGATGATGGGGTTGATCTTTTTTAATTCATAATATCTTGTCACATCACAGAGATAACACAAACTCTCATTTTAGTGCTGCAGACATTTGCTGCAAGTGCTGGACCCTGATGACCATTGCCATTCACATCCTGGATAGAGCTCTTCGAGGTTTGTTTGTCATTGATTTTGTGTCGTGTTATCTTTGATTTTTGGCAGACTTAACATTAGGCCTGCACGATTCGGGGGAAAAAACAAATCACATATTATTTTTTTGTTGCTTAGAATGGATATCACGACCATGACAAAACAAAACAAATTGGCAGTACCAAACCAAGGTTATTATAGTTTTGCATTTTTCATTAGTTTTTATTTTGTTTTGACTTTTTGTTTTCAAATTCAGTTTAGTTGTTTTCAATGTATTCAACAAACGATCTGACTACAAAAATTAAAAGTTATAAAATTAGCTCTGTTAAATATCAAACGCTGCACACAACAGAGCACAAGACATTCAATAATCTCTTACCTGATTGTGGGCAAATCAAAGTTATTTAGAAATTAAATCGTGAACAGGGTGATTTGAGATTGTAATTTTATAACAGTTAATCGTGCAGGCCTACTTGGCATCAAACACTTATTTTAGATGTATGTGATCTTCTAGAGGACTTTGGGTTCCAGCACCTGCTGTGGGTTTATTCTGGCAGAAGAGGAGTGCATTGCTGGGTGTGTGATGAAGCTGCCAGGAAGCTCTCAGTAGCAGCACGCTCTGCAGTTGCAGAATACCTCAGCCTGGTTAAGGTAACAGTTTTTATTAGATGATTAGAACATATGAATTTATTAGCAGCAGTGTGTTGTGTTCAGCATTGTGTGTGTGTATCAGTGTGTTTCTCTCAGGTAAAATAGTACAATATATCGTCCATTTTATCTCAGGTATAGGTAGGGTAGGGCGGGCTTCATAGAGCACTAGTCTAGCACACGTAAGAAGCACTGTAATCTTTTAAAGCTATGATGTGACAAAAGGTTTGATAATTTACCAGTCAACTATTATTGGTCTGTTATATTTAACAGATATATTTGGGCATGAGTAGTAAAGTTATTTGGTGTGGCAGGAAATTATCCACTGAAGCAGATTTGCAAAGATGAATTGATAAGTTAATCAACAGAAAATTAAATAGCAACTATTTTAATAATTCATTGTTGTAGTCATTTTGTAAGCAAAAATGCAAAACCAGTTTCCTTGTGCCAGCTTTTCAATTGTGAGAATTTGATGCTTTTTTCATAATATGTCATAATATATGATAGTAAACTGAATATATTTAGGTTTTGGACATTTGGTTGCATACAACTAACTATATGAATAAATCACCTTGGGCTGTAAGAAATTAAAACAGGAAGTTTTCACCTTTTTCACTTTTATAGACCAAGTTATTGATCAATTTTTTTTAATGCTAAAATTAAAGTCAAATTAATCAATAATGAAACATTGCTAGTTGCAGCCCTACATGGAACATAAGAATATTCCTAAGTTTTCTTTTCCTTCAACTAGATGTGTTTTAGTTTTTTCCTATCTGTATAAAACCAATTAGTTAATGTTTTTGATGTTCTATTCACTGCTGTTTTTATAGGGAGGTGATGAGATGCTGAAGAAAGTTGTGCTCACAGATCCAATTCATCCTTTTGTCAGGTAAGAATCAGAGTTTTGTATTAGTGAAGCTGAAACTGTTTATTCAGTTATGATATTTACGTCTAATTTCACTGACTGTTATTGAGGTCTATGCCTTTGACGGATGTTTAAGAGTCTGTGTCTGTAATCTCAACAGAGAGTCTTTGGCAGTGGTGGAGCGATACTTCCCTCGGTACGCACTACAGGAACAGGACATACTGGGACGCAAGGAGTCTGTCGACAAAGTGCTGGCACTCATGCCTGAAGATATCCTTTTTACAAAATGCAGTAGAGCTGAGAAAACCCCTGTATTTTCTCTCTCTCAAATGTGATTCAAATATGAGAGTGTGGTCTCTTTTTCTGTTTAATTAAAACCTTGTGAAAATAACTGGCCTTGACCTTAACTCCTGCTTTTACATGTAAGAAAAGAATTACAGCAGGACTTTCAAAACGAAAAGAAGCCTGAGATCCGTTGGAAACTGGTGAAGGAACAAGCCAAAAGGAAACAGGTTGGTAATTCTGCTTGTATTGCATAATGGTAGTTGTTAAATATAAATATTACAGCGGGCGAGCTTATAATAAACACACAATGGTATAATCTTTCCTTCTCCAGGGCACTGCCAAAAAGGGCCAATACTTTGAGAAAGAAATCATGCTGCAGTATTGTTACCCACGTCTCGATGTGAATGTCAGTAAAGGAGTGAACCATTTGCTGAAAAGCCCCTTCAGCGTCCATCCCAAAACAGGTGAGCATAGTTCTAACGAGATTTAATCAAGATGGTGTGGCATATACACCACCAACAGTCTCACTGTGACTTCTCTCTTTTGAACTCTGGCCAGGGCGTATTTCTGTTCCCATGGACCTCAAAGAATTAGAAACGTTTGATCCTTTTGCTGTGCCCACAATCAGGTAAGAGATCATTGAATGTCTTGTGCTCTGTTGTGTGCAGCGTTTGATATTTAACAGAGCTAATGTTATAACTTAATTTTTGTAGTCAGATCTGTGAGGAGCTGGATCGACCCAGGACTGGCGAAGAGGAAGAGAAGTCAGAGGACACCAAGGAGAAGGAAAATGAGAAGGACGCAGCAGAGAGACGAAAGATCAGAGGTGAGATTCTGAAATCTAAATTTCAAGTTTATCATATCTAGAGCCTGACTGATTAAAGGATTTTTAAGACCGATACCACTACAAATATTTGGCTATTTAAAACTGATATCGGCTGATTTTATTTATTTTTTCGGCTTGTGGTGATGCAATGTGCGATGGGTGACAAAAAAAAATCTTTTTGGTTAAAATTAGAGTAAATGTCCTTAGTTTTTGTCTTTTGTCAATGTCTTTCATAGAGCAAATAACGTTAAATCTTTCCAACTAGGAACCCAGAAATTACGACATTCCATGTAAAAGTGAACACAACAATCCGTGCCCCTCGCCTGGCCTCATGGTGGTACCGAAAATCGGAAGAAAGCAACAGAGTCCTATTTGATTATGACTGTGTCAGATAAAAGCAAGTGCCTTTCAGTGTAAGGTGGTAAAATATGTGGACAGTTTATTACAGGGAAACATTCCCATGAATTTGAAAGTAGCCTACATTTGAGAAACGAACACGAGGAGGCTAAACTGGCTTACCTTAACTAGGTAAAGGAGAATGCCAAGCCCCCGAAACAGAAGCTAAACCCGGTAACGTTACGGTCATGGACGTATGGGTACGTAGGGCCAGCAGCATGACGGAGAACACTACAGGCGTGGTTTCACCGGCGCCCCGATAGCTGGTTAGTAAATACGCAGGAACACCAAAAGCGGGAGGGAACGTGGATTAATATGTGGATTAATACTGGGATGTCTACACAACTGTGTGAGTCAATTGACTTCAAAAAGTTTGCCACTTTACTCAAACCAAAGTTCAACTCACCCGTTGCTGTCGGTCTTCTGTAGTCTGTTGACTATTTAGGTTTTTCTCCTGGAACACGTCACACCCATTCTACACTCACTGCTGCGTCTTGTGTTGACTGTTTACATATCTGCTCATCATCATATGTACATTGTTTGTACTGGTGTTATTGTTGAATACATTTATCAGAATCCTTTAAATGCTTCTGATGAATTAATGTTTTTTTATTGGCCATCATAAATGCCAATACATCAAGAAATGGCTATTGTCAGGCGTTGATATCGGCCCGCCGATAATATCGTTAGGGCTCTAATCGTATCACACAAATGAGCTGTACCTTTTTTTTATAAAAAAAAGTTATAAGCAGGCCAAGTTAATTTGGCATTTTTTCCCTGGCTAAAATGAGGCAAATGTGGTACATCAGCTTTGACACGCTGAGCCTCAATTTATTTATCAAAATAAATTCAAACATACAGCACATACTGAAGAAATGTGGTGCCTCTCCTATTGTAGGATAGGAATCACTGAATTATTGTCCCTGTTTTATTATAATTTTGATCATTAATTATTTTTTACATGATGAGATATGCAAACTATCAATGAGAACCCATAGAGTTTTAGTTTATTCTATATAATCTGAGAAACTGATTACTTTTGACAGATTACAAAAGAACAAGCCTGGCGAAATATGTGAAATACTTTGACCAGTTTCTGGATAAGATGGCTCGCTCATGGAAAGGAGAACTTCTCAAAAAAAGTGGTAAGTTTTATTCTTAGTAGATGAAATGAAGGTAACTTTAAGAAGTTGGTTTTATATATTTTTTTTTTATTTGCTATTTGCCTTTTTATATAGTACAGCTAAATATTTGACAGGAAAGGGAGGGAGAGACATTCAGCAAAGGGTCGGGGGATAGAGTCAAACCCAGGCCTTAGTAGATGGGTGCACACTCAACCAGGTGAGCTACTAGGGCGCCACAGAAGTTTGTTCTATCCTTAATCTATTTTTTCCTTCCTTTTTTAGATCTTCAGAAAGACTTCTGAACTGGATCAACAATCAGGAAGTGATACAGCAGTGGAAGTGTTAATAGCTCCATATTACTTAATGTTGGTGATGATGCAAATTGTCCTGTTTTGAGGGCTGCATGTTGTGGTTAAAAAAAAATCACATTTTTCTGATGAACAATTAAACTCTTATAAAACTCCATAATACATTTCTAAACAAAACTCAAGTAAATAATGTCCTTACTGTAGGATTGTATGTTTGTCTGCTCTCTGCCAACTTGTTTCTATTGTACAGTCATTTGTGAAAATAAATGTGATATTTCAATTTTAAAAAAATCATGTATTACTGTTTAATTTTAGGAAGAACAAGAATATTTACATTCTTGTTTTTTCAACTCAAATAGCAAATGGTTAAGTTAGTTAATTTGACATTTATTCTAAGTACATATGACAAATTGTATGCCAACACTCATACCACAATTATGAAAAAAGATTTCTTACTGTTCAGAAGTTTTAAAACAATTGTAAATATACTGTATGTAGTTTTTTGTCTTATTCCATTACACATCAAAGGGAAATGTTTTTCCACATCAAATTAAACATATATAGTTTGATAATTACAGATTAATTAATGTATAATATTTTACTGTGGTAGTTATGTTGAGATGATTTAAAACTTAGTAAACTGAATTTAATAATTCTTTTATTTTTAGATTTTAATATTGAATTTAAACAGACAGTTCACTATTTATCATATTTAAGCTGATTATATACAGTATGTATGTAAAGTCTATCTGTATCAGTAAAATATAGCGGTCGGATAAATGTTGATTAAATAATTTTTCCCTCTGATATGTAATGGAGTAATAAGATGGTAACATTTATACAGTATATTTACAATTAGCAATCTATGGTCAGACATTTGTTGAGTTGGCTCAGCTGGTTTGTAATTAACGGTTATTTTCATTGACATATAAAGTAGCATAACATTAAAATAAGCAAGTACAAATAATCTAAATTGTACTTGAGTAAAATTCAGTTTATTTTCTAGTAACAGGTGACAAGTACACGTATAAGGTGGCATCAAATTAAAAAATACAATTACAAATAAAATTTTTCCTTAAACATTGTTCTTTTCTAGTAACCTAACAGTTATACAAGCATAAAATGAAAATACAAAAGTAACGTTACAAAAAAAATTGTAACATGATTTTAGTTTAGTAAAATGCGTTTTTTTTTCTAGAAGTAAAACTCCTTCATAACGTACTGTATGTGGATCTGAATCTAATTTATATGATAACATATCACTCGTTGTGCCTTTAAACAACCCGGAAGAAGAAGGCCGCTCTAAACAGGATATTACCGTGAATCTGAGGTCAGAATTTCTCTCTCACAGCCATCTTGGATATAACGTCCCGAGTCGGTGAGTATCTCCGTTGATAATCCAACATCATCCAGCCTTTTTTCACTTATTACCGTCTGTTTTAAACGTGTCATGCCTTAAAGTAAAGTAGTGTCCTCAAGCTGGTACGGATATTGGTTCTATTTTGTCCCTCTCTTCAGTGATATATGTGCCGTTGTACCACCGATTACCTGCTCAAAATGGGGGAACATGACTTCCAGTATACTAGCAGCCTGTCAGGGCCGCAGTGAGCTGACTAGTGGTGTTGATCTGTGTGACAATTTTAAATTTGAGTAAAAAGTGATGGTGTGAGAGTAGTCGTTAGCTTTCACCTGTTGAGGCTGCCAGAAGCAGTTATCTAAACGCTGCTTCATAAGAGAGTAACGTTACAGACTGGGCTAAAGCATGGGCTCCGTCACCTGTTCAATTTACGTTAGCTACAACTGCAAGTCAGTGTCTGAATCGGCTAACTAGTGCCTGCTAACGTCAGTGATCCGGAAAGTGCCACATAAGTCTTGCCTAAATTTGTTTTCCACCACTAGTAACGTTAGTTCTTAAGACTTTGCTTAAGCTAATAAACTGCCTTTTCCTCAGCAGCAACCATGCCTGGTGAAGCAACAGAAACGGTCCCAGTCACAGAGCAGGAGATGCAGCAGCCTCAAGTGGAGACCGGTTCGTATATTTTACCTGACCATAAATGTGCATGCAATAATGCATATTAAACAACGGGGTCCTGGAACTCAAGGAATACACATTTTCCTATTTACCTTGCTGTAACTCAAAGAACAAGTGAATTGTTCAACAAATGGCCATCTATGGAAGGTAATTCAAGTAAAGGGACAATATTGATGATCAGACAATTATTTGGCTCAGGGGGTTGTCTCAGCTGGCTGGACACTGAGTTGATGTAACAGGTGAAGGTTGTTTTGACTGTCCCCAGCCTTGTGTTGGGACATTTGTAACCATAGTTTACCCATTGTGAGATTTTCAGTGGTGATATTGCGTTCGTTTGTTTGAAAAGAGTAATCCAGGACCCCCCTCTGTCTATTTATACAAACTCACAATGGTGTGCGATGACTTGCACTGACAACTGGATTTAACCCACAATGCATGGTGTTGTGTGGTTTTCCCTATGCACACTAAATGCCTTGAAAACCCACTTTGTATAGATTTATCTGGCACAGATTGTTTTGTGTTGCATGTTTTGTTATTGTAGGATAATTGTATCTTTTTAATTTAAACAAGCTATATTTTTAGGGTAATGATGCGTGTAAGTCCTTTTCTCAAGTTTGGTTATACTGGCATGTAAATATAGTTTAAAGGTAATGGACATATTTTGATCAGTTAGCATGATATGGTGCTCTTTAAACCAAAAATGAGACTATCTGGTTAATAAATTGAAAAATGGATTTGCCTGAAGTCCGGACTGTCATATCCTGGGTGTGTTGCGTTTATGTCAGGGAGGGTGTTGCATAAACATTTAATTTGTATGAAACAGTGACTCATAACTATTATTCGGCATGATTCTCCAGGTTTTTATACTTTTCTGCGTCACTTTTTACCAGTAAACCAGTGTTTTCCCCCAGAAATGGATCTGGATGTTAATGATGTGCTTGCTCAGGGGTGAGGCAGAGACTTTTATACCAACAGATCAGTTGCAGCAGTGGAAATTGTTTGCACGTGTTTTGGACTTAACATCACATTATCCTTATAAAAACAAACTCCATGGCAAAAAAAAAAGACCAGAGCAGGTCAGATGACGTTTGAGAAGGAAAGATGTCTCATTTCAATGAATGTGTTTCCTTGATGACAAGTGATTGATGACTGACGCAGCGTCAACCGCAGATGAGTCGGTAGCAACACTGCTCAAAATAAGGGTCATTATTTCATAGGGATTGAGTTTGTGTTGGCATTCTCACAACACTCTATTAATGCTGACAAACGCTCTCATTTTGAAAAAGGTCTTTTGAAATGGATTTTAATGTGATTCCATATATTTTTTCCACAAAGCAGTACAATAATGTACACATGCTATGCAGTCTAATTCAAGGTTTTAGTTAGTTGATAGATTTATATCTTATTTTCATACATAGTACAGATCCTCTAGTGTTGTTCACATACGGACACTGCATGGAGTTTGGACCATGGGGTTATTTTTCTTTAACGTAATGCACCAAACACTTTCCCTTTTTTTTATTTTGGTAAAACGCAAGCCAAGCCACATTCTTCTCACAAACTTGTATTTTCTGTTCACGTGTGGAGCACGTTTTCTTTTCCACTTCAGTGTAGTCATGAAGCTCTTAAAACCTGCGTTGAAGTAGATTTGCTCGCCAAATTACTGTGATTGCCCTTCCCCTTGTTACTCTTGTTGCTTAATCTTCCTTAATCCTTAATCAGCTGTAGGAGTATTGAATTCTTCTGCTCCTTCTGGGATGGCTGTTCCTGAGATGGCCATTCCTGTGAGCAAGGCAATCCCACTGGAGAATCCTCCAGAGACCTCTGTTCCGGCTCAAGAGATAGTCTCCCCTGAAGAAGCTAGCTTTCAGACTACTGGTGATCAAGCAAATGGTGTAGCTGCTGGTCAAATGACCATGCAAGCTAAAGAGACTGGGTTGGCGGCAACACCTGTCTCACAGCAAGAGGCGACTGCTGACCCAGCTGGTGCTTCAGCTGACACGCCAGTTCCTCTAGAGTCGGTGCCTTCTGCTGAGACTCCCATTGGTTCCTCAGAAGGACCACCCACTCATGAAGAAGCCAGTTTGTCTGCGAAGGTACAAAGTCAGGAGTCTGTGTCTGCTGAGGAATCAAACAGCCAAGAGGTTGAGCAGGTTTCTGTTGAAGCAGAGGCCTCTGGAGGCAAGCCCAGTGCAGTGCTACAAGAAATTCCCGACAATCTGAAACCATCTGCTCATGAATACGTGAAGGCCACTAATGCCCCAAAGACTGAGGTAGAAAACTTAAAGAATCTTTGCCTGGTCGCAGCTCAGGACGAAGCATTGCCTGGTGATAACGTTGACGTGGGTACACAAAATGAAGAACTTGATAAGAAAGCTGTTAGACTTCTCTCCAAGGCCATTCAGTCAAAGGAATCCTCCAAATGTGGAGGCCCACCTTTTTCAACTCGCCACCTGTCAGGTTGGTTTATCCTAAATAGCAGGCGGTCCCTTCTCTCCACGTTGTCGCAATCATTTGAATGCACCTTTTTAAATGTGTTGGGCATATGTTTTCGCAGGTGGTAACATTCTTTTATTGATTTAGACATAGTTCAGAGGAAATGCCTTATTGTACTTGTGTTTAATTGCATAGGATTCGATAAGGTTATTTTTTTCGGCCAGGTGTTGGGTCAGTTCTACCATCAAACACCAGTTCAGTGATAGCTGGTGCATTTATGCACTCGCTAATGTGCAAGGGCAATATTTCGCGATGTGCATTATAAATATGATTTTCCCTTTTTGTCCTAAGTGCATTCTCATTAAATTTTAGAACGGTTTTCTGTGTGGAAGTAAGTAGTATGGTCTGCATTTTGAGTGTTTTGCATCAAACTCTAAAGCTAGGCAGGTGTGTCTTTTTCCTAACCCTAAGCAAGGAGATTGTGTCTTGGTTTGTGATCTTTTAATCCGCATGAGTAAGACTTCTCCTGTAAAAAGACTTAAAAGTGATATTTCTATTCAGCTACAACTCCTGCCCCAGCTTCCACCCAGAAACCTCAGGCAGCTTCTGGCCCTGCAAAGCCCAAAGGCAAAGATGCCAAGAATGTGCAGGGTTCCTCTGCCCCAAAGGCTGTTCCTGGCAGAAGAAAACGTTCCTCCATGTCTGCCTCTTCCTCCTCTCCCACCTCACCAAAATCTACTTCTTCCACTACCCCCCTTTCACCCGTGCCATCTCCCTTAGCTACCTCACCTGGCCTCCCTAGTCAGGCAAACAACTTTGCCCCGAAAGTTGTCAAGGCTGGCAAACAAGGAAAAGCTAAGAAAGGAGAGGCATTTGTGCCTGCTCCTGCCCCTTTGGCGTGCAAGGTCACGCCATCAAATGAAAACCATGTAGAGGCTAGCCCTAAACAAACTGTAGTTGAAGCAAAATCTGCCCCAGTTGAGCCAAATAAGCCCCCAGCAGCTGCTCCAAATCCTGTTGCAGCCCCAGCTGCTTTTAAAGTTTCCTCAATGCCTGCTGTGGCAGCTCCCATTTCATTTTCAGATACTCTTACCTCTAGCCCTCCCGTATCAGCTGAAGTCAAGACCACTCAATCAAAAGCTGCTCCTGTTATTGCAGATGCTGATGAAGATCTCCCTCCACTTATCCCACCTGAGAAGCCAATTAAAATGCCAGCACCTGTACCGACTGTGGAGGTGAAGGTAACATCCAAGCCCCAGACGGATATTGAGCCCACGTCTGTGCCTGTTAAGTTTGTCGCAGCGGCGGTTAAATCTGCTCCTGTTGAAAGTGCTAAAGTTGTTGCTGAAGCCTCAACTGCAGTTGGTAAGGTTGCTAAACCAGCTCACATCAAAGATCCTAAAACAGCCCCAGCTAAAATTGAGAATGTTAAGGGGGCCTCCCCAAGCAAACCTTCTCCTAAGCCTGCTGAGGCCAAACCTGCTCCTGTTGAGGTTAAGCTAGCTGCTCAGGCCAAACCTGCTCCTGTTGAGGTTAAGCTAGCTGCTCAGGCCAAACCTGCTCCTGTTGAGGTTAAGCTAGCTGCTCAGGCCAAACCTGTTCCTGTTGAGGTTAAGCTAGCTGCTCAGGCCAAACCTGCTCCTGTTGAGGTTAAGCTAGCTACTCAGGCCAAACCTGCTCCTGTTGAGGTTAAGCTAGCTGCTCAGGCCAAACCTGCTCCTGTTGAGGTTAAGCTAGCTGCTCAGGCCAAACCTGCTCCTGTTGAGGGCTGCTCAGGCCAAACCTGCTCCTGTTGAGGCTGCTCAGGCCAAACCTGCTCCTGTTGAGGTTAAGCCAGCTGCTCAGGCCAAACCTGCTCCTGTTGAGGTTAAGCCAGCTGCTCAGGCCAAACCTGCTCCAGTGGCAGCTGCTGAGCCAGCTGCAGAAGCTAAACCAGCTGCCGCTGAGGTTACTAAGCCCACCCCTGTGATGGGTGCTAAACCAGTCATAGCGGCACCAGCTGTGGTTGCCAAGCCTTCCAAACCACTAGTTGAACCTTCATCTGCTCCGTTAAAGCCTGCTCCAGTTGAGCCGGCTGTTCCTGCCCCTGCCCCAGCTCCCCTTAAACTCACATTTGCTGAGGCAGTTGCAAAACCTGCCCCTGTTAAACCTGAGGTTGAGGTAATCGGTAAAACTCCTTCTGAATCCGTCTCTACACCCAAACCTGTCCCCACACCGGCTAAAGCTCCAGTCAAGGTGGAGGCTGTGATCAAGAACGACAAGGGTATTTTCTTTTTCTTTCTTTTGTGCAATTCTTTTCAATATCTAAGCCTCTGGGATTTGCTCAGAGGCTGACATATGTTGTTCTCTTAAAAAGCCATCCATTGTTGTGAGGTATACATTTTAAATGGTCCTTTCTTAAAGATGCAACCTAGTTAACATGGATGCTCCTAATTTTGTGAAGTTTTGTTGCATATGGTTAGTATTGTTGTGCAGTTTCATGTGTGCAATGAAGAAAAAAAAGTCAGTGAAGATGTCTTGTGGCGGTCTGGTCAATGTGGCATTGGACAGGAGGGTATTGTCAACATTAGAAGTTCTGACGCTTTTGCAACCGCAAGTTAATGGTTGTCGCAGTTTTACATTTACTTAAAGTTTTCAACATATTCGGTGGGTGTATGTTCATCTCGGGTCACAACATACATACTTTTATTTGGGATCACTATTAACCTGCCTATTTTTATTCCCCAGAGTTAATGCGGCATATTTACATAATGACTTGCAAGCATACATGTATATAATAGTTTGCATGTTGTGACTAACTTGATTTCTGGTTCTGTAGGATCCGGTACAGAGTCAGACAGTGATGACTCGGTCCCTGAGCTGGAGGAACAGGACTCTGCACAGACACAGACACAGCAAGCTCAGGTGAGAGTTCAGTCTGGTCTTGAATACAGTTGACTTAAACCGAAACAAACACTTGAACCTAAACCCTTTTTTTTTTTTTTTTTTTTTTAAGGGAAGTTTATCCTTTACTCTTCAGTGATGATTTATACAGTGACTTTCGTTCTTCTGAGCCTACTGAAGCCAATCTTTCTGTCCTGAGAAGAGAAAGTGTTTGCACAATGACAAAAACTTAGGTCTCCTAATTCCTCAGCCTACATTTATTGTTGATGTAACATATGGATAAACATTTGGTGTCTTACAGCTTGCAGCAGCTGCCGAAATAGACGAAGAACCTGTCAGCAAAGCCAAACAGAGCCGCAGTGAAAAGAAAGCACGAAAGGTAATGATCTCACAGTGTGACGGTAGAGGTAATTTCCTTTCTTTGAAGGTCAAAATTGGCCACATTGGTAAAATGACTTATTTTTTGCAGGCGATGTCGAAGCTTGGTCTCAGGCAGGTAACGGGGGTCACCAGGGTCACCATTCGCAAGTCAAAGAACATCTTGTTTGTCATTACCAAACCAGACGTCTACAAGAGCCCTGCATCAGACACATACATCGTCTTCGGTGAAGCTAAGGTATGTAGCCAGTCAAGTCTAGTAATTACACTTGTCTTACTGTCCGGTCTAGTTTTAACTTCTTATAGGGCAGCAGACTACGGATTTAAAGATCCAAGTAATGATAACACGTGAATCAAAATTGTACAAAATACTCTCAATTGAAAATGTTCTGCCAAATGTATTAATCTTATTTCACGCTTGTTTCCTAGATCGAAGATCTTTCCCAGCAAGCCCAGCTGGCTGCGGCAGAAAAATTCAAGGTACAGGGAGAAGCTGTATCAAACATCCAGGAAAACACACAGACGCCAACAGTACAGGAGGAGAGCGAAGAAGAAGAGGTAAGACACAGTTGTAATCAAGTGAAGATGGACACTTACAAATTTGCAGTTTGTTTTAACGTGTGCGATATAAAAATTCACTACCCTTCTACAATTTTTTATTTTTTATTTAAACAGGTGGATGAGACCGGAGTTGAGGTCAAGGACATCGAACTCGTCATGTCACAAGCCAACGTGTCGCGGGCGAAGGCTGTACGCGCCCTGAAGAACAACAACAACGACATTGTCAATGCTATTATGGTAAGATTTTAGAAACTGAAAGCTATTTAAGGTTAAAATGGTTTGGAGTCTTTGTTCAATGCACCATTTTAAATGGTTTGCTCAGATCTCTGTAGATAAATGTGTATGTAAAACTCTTCAGTGATGAATAATACAGTGACTTTCGTTCTTCTGAATTTACTGAAGCCAACATTTCTGTCCTGAGAAGAGAAAAAAATCTTTAAATTGTAGGGAAAAACCTCTTAAAACATATCTTAACAAACCTTTTTTTGTTCCTTTTGCAGGAGTTGACAATGTAATGGGACCCTGGTAATAAAGGGTTGAAGAAAGGTTGCTGATTTAAGCTCGTTTATACAATTTATACCCAAGATGGAAATAAAGTTGTGGCTTGATAAAATGAATTTTCTGTTTTTGCACTTCATTGGGAAATGGGGTAGGGCAGACGTCCCTTCAGCTGACTGAAATTACTAGAAATATTGAGTAACTTTTTTATAAGTAAGGGTCACAGGGAGCTGGACCCATCGCATGGTACCCTGTTGACACCTTAATTGATATGATTGTAATTGCCTTGAGCTAAACTTGACAATGAACACACTTCAGTGAATAGACATGTCTTCATCCAAAGTTGAGCAGTTTTTGGAAGAAAGTGAGGTGTATCTGTAACCGACTAGGTCACATCTCAATTTTCCCTTTTAAAGAAAATGGATAAATCTGATAGGCCTTGGTATGATTAAGAGTATGAAAGGGGAGAAAAAAAAGGGGCTACTTCCCAACTTTATTAAAAAAGATATTGGACTGGTCTATAATCTTTGTAAAATTTTTGAAAGATTGACCTGGATTCAGACTAAAGTATTTATATGGAACCATATGAAAAGGTGTCAGAGTATTTTGTTTGAGCTGCCGCATGTTTGTCCAGTGTTTTTTCCTTTTACTTTTCTTCAACCTAATCTGAAAAGTAAAAACTACAGCTGTTGGATAAATATTGCGGATTAGCTATTACACTCTAAAATGTAGTACAGTCATGTATGAAGTAGCTGCAAATGGAAATACTCAAAGTATGAATAACTCTTTCAAGGTTCCCTAAGGAGTTTATGACCTCTTGTAGCCTATGGAGCTTTTTATGAGTGAGTTCCTGTTTTGTTTAATTCATGCACACACATAGGACACAAATGCATGCGGGTGACTCAAAGTCCTACCAAGGGTGCTGTGCTTTTCCACTGGGAAGAAGACTGCAAGCTGGTAAACATGGATGTAAAACATGCTGGGATTAAACTGCTTTAAAAATAGGCATTGAAATGTTTTATGAAGAAGTGTTTTGTTTTTTTTCACGCAACTTTATACTTGGACTGCACTACATATCGAGGGAAATATTGTAATTTAAACTCCACATTGTTTGACAGCTTTAGTTACTTTACAAATAAAAATGTTCTGCACACAAAACCTGAAGAATTTGTAAAATGTGTTTTGAGGTAGATTAAATACTCAAAAGTTTATACATGTACAACTGAAACAGTTTTTTTTTTGCATTAAATACCTTTAAATTCCATACGTATATCTTTCCTGCTTATACTTACATACTTTTACTTAAGTAACATTTTTAATACAGGGCTTTTACATATAATGGAAACATTTTAGTGAGATTACAGTACTTTTACTAAAAGTTACTATATTTAACTTTTAAATGTTTCTGAAACAGTTATTCTTCTTTCTTCATTCTTTCTACTGATACTACACATACAAGTGAGACTAACAGTGAAAAGAATGCTATTTATATTTACACTAAACAAACTTATAAATGCAGCGACTTTCTCTATGTACACAAAAGGTTTATTTCTTCCAAAATTGTTTACAAATCAGTCTAAATCTGTGTTAGTGAGCACTTTGCTCTTTGCCTAGATAATCCATCCACCTCACGGGTTTGGCATATCAAGATGCTGATTAGACAGCATGATTATTGCACAGGTGTGCCTTAGGCTGGCCACAATAAAAGGCCACTCTGTGGCCTCCTTTTGTGGCTGTATGTCAGTAGCCAACATTAAATTATGCCCCCTTGGAATTTAGCGTAGATGTTTATTCCTTTTAGGAAGTCTGTGTTTGTGTTGGCCTACTATTTGCTTTTCCTATGTCCCCCTCTACGTGTGTAAAGTGTCCTTGAGTTTCAAGTTATTTGTAACATATTCTCTTATTGTAAATTAATGATTTTCTGTTTGAGCAAAACATTCATTGTGACTATATAACCTCCCAGTAACACTAACTCAGTAATCTACAGTGGTTAAGAAAGCACCGTGAAGATCTTTATGACAGCAGGTGTGGTAAAAACACTACCACTTTTGGCCAAAGTGGCCACTAGAATCAACACAAACTGAAAGTTACACATAGCTCAGAATACTTCCTTCACCACTGGGTACAAGTAGCCCATGTTTTTAAGTAAACTACGTTGTGTGAACAAGCTCATCAAAAGTTAATTTTGTTTAAAGAGGGCGGCTGCACTAACTCCAAATTGTCAAGACTCAAATAAATACCAACGTTTCCCTTACTGCTAGAAAGGGAGCCATTTTGTTTCACAATCCTCTGATGTTGAGTCACTTTTAGAGAGATTGAGATTTCCATCATTGATATAACAGGGCCCAAGATACACTGACTTTTAGTCCCTACTATGTTGAGCTAAAAAAGTCCTTCTGTTTATGAGAGCCTCCTACATTTTTTAACCTCCACTCCCACCAGTGTGTAACACTGGCTATCAGTTAAAATCTGTAACCCCAAAAGTCACACTATGATGGTAAATCTAATCTCTTTGGGACTGTTGGTTGGACAAAACTAATAGTCTTCTAACATATCTTACTATTGACTTGTTTTTTAGATTTTAGCTGTGTGAACTCTTTACTTCTGTTTTGATGTGTGGACTCTGATAGCCTAACTTTATTTATTTAAAGTGAAGACACTGGCTTTTATTTACCTCCCATTTCGGTCCCAGATTTGGAGGTCAGATGGACTGATAGTCAGAAGGGCTATTAATTTACCCCCACCCTCTTGCTGTCAGCTTGTTAGAGGGTTAATAAGCAAGTGCTTCTCCAAGACTCTTCTCTTAGACTCTCATGATGAACTGAACCTTCTTGCAGTGGTGTAGTCTAATGTGTTGTAGTGGATATGCTCAAATCAAATAAATATGAAAGTATATCAAAGTGTGTGGTGTGGGGTCTGGGTGTCCTTCCCCAGGGTTATTTTGAGTATCAAAGACTTCATTTCCTGCATTCTGTACATATATTATCCAATTTATATATATATATATATATATATATATATATATATATATATACTATACACAGTGCCTTGCGAAAGTATTCGGCCCCCTTGAAGTTTTCAAACTTTTGACACATTTCCGGCTTCAAACATAAAGATATAAAAATTGTATTTTTTGTGAAGAATCACCAACAAGTGGGACACAATTGTGAAGTGGAACGAAATCTATTGGATATTTTAAACTTTTTTAGCAAATAAAAAACTGAAAAGTGGGGCGTGCTAAATTATTCGGCCCCTTTACTTTCAGTGCAGCAAACTCACTCCAGAAGTTCAGCGAGGATCTCTGAATGATCCAATGTTGTCCTAAATGACTGATGGTGATAAATAGAATCCACCTGTGTGTAATCAAGTCTCTGTATAAATGCACCTGCTCTGTGATAGTCTCAGGGTTCTGTTGAAAGCGCAGAGAGCATCATGAAGACCAAGGAACACACCAGGCAGGTCCGTAATACTGTTGTGGAGAAGTTTAAAGCCGGATTTGGATACAAAAAGATTTCCCAAGCTTTAAACATCCCAAGGAGCACTGTGCAAGCGATCATTTTGGAATGGAAGGAGTATCAGACCACTGCAAATCTACCAAGACCTGGCCGTCCCTCTAAACTTTCAGCTCAGACAAGGAGAAGACTGATCAGAGATGCAGCCAAGAGGCCCATGATCACTCTGGATGAACTGCAGAGAACTACAGCTGAGGTGGGAGAGTCTGTCCATAGGACAACAATCAGTCGTACACTGCACAAATCTGGCTTTTATGGAAGAGTGGCAAGAAGAAAGCCATTTCTCAAAGATATCCATAAAAAGTCTCGTCTAAAGTTTGCCACAAGCCACCTGGGAGACACACCAAACATGTGGAAGAAGGTGCTCTGGTCAGATGAAACCAAAATCAAACTTTTTGGCCACAATGCAAAACGATATGTTTGGCGTAAAAGCAACACAGCTCATCACCCTCAACACACCATCCCCACTGTCAAACATGGTGGTGGCAGCATCATGGTTTGGGCCTGCTTTTCTTCAGCAGGGACAGGGAAGATGGTTAAAATTGAGGGGAAGATGGATGCAGCCAAATACAGGACCATTCTGGATGAAAACCTGTTGGAGTCTGCAAAAGACCTGAAACTGGGACGGAGATTTATCTTCGAACAAGACAATGATCCCAAACATACAGCAAAATCTACAAAGGAATGGTTCACAAATAAACGTATCCAGGTGTTAGAATGGCCAAGTCAAAGTCCAGACCTGAATCCAATCGAGAATCTGTGGAAAGAGCTGAAAATTGCTGTTCACAAACGCTCTCCATCCAACCTCACTGAGCTCGAGCTGTTTTGCAAGGAAGAATTTCAGTCTCTCGATGTGCAAAACTGATAGAGACATACCCCAAGCGACTTGCAGCTGTAATCGCAGCAAAAGGTGGCTCTACAAAGTATTAACACAAGGGGGCCGGATAATTTTGCACACACCACTTCAGTATTTTATTTGCTAAAAAAGTTTAAAATATCCAATAGATTTCGTTCCACTTCAAAATTGTGTCCCACTTGTTGGTGATTCTTCACAAAAAATAAAAACTTTATATCTTTGTTTGAAGCCTGAAATGTGTCAAAAGGTTGAAAAGTTCAAGGGGGCCGAATACTTTCGCAAGGCACTGTATATATCCAATTTATGGTGGAAATACCTTTTTATTTAGCCTAGGAGAAGGAAAACGCAGATGACATTAAAAATATATCAAATATAAAGCAGTAACTCTGTGAGGGCTTTCACATCAGGAAAGTCTCTGCATGTTCTGCAGTGTTAGTTTAGTTTGCCGTCACACTACTCAACCCTGTATTTGTGAATACAAATATCTGAAGTACAAGTTCTGTCATAAAACTATGTTGTTGATTTCTTAGTGGGTATAGCCTACTGCTGTGTATCACCTAGACTACACCACTGCCTTCTTTGCGCAGAGAATACATACTTAAAAGACTTTGAGTGACTTAATTATATAATCTGCCTTATTTCAGATCTCACCTAGGTATTATAATTTCTACCACACACGATATTTTAATATGTTAATTTGGTGTTTCACTATTTTTCTTACATGTTTTAACCAAATGATTAATCTACTAGGCAGGTTAATGTGGAGATGAATAATAATAAAGTAATAATCGTTATTTTTGGTTTATATTATTATATGACCAACATCGTCCTGCTTGACTTTTTATTCCAGTATAGTTTCTATTTTATTTCTATTCTTATTTTAGTTTTATATAACTCTTATTTATGTTGTACTTTCTGAATATAATCAGGTCCTTTGTGCTGCTGTGCCAAACTTCTCCTTAGGGGATCCACAAAGGCGTATTTCTTGTCTATTTCCATTATTTTGTGTACTTATTTGCGATATGTTTAGCTGATTATTCGTCACGCACTGGTAAATGCACTAGTACAAAAAAAAACATAATTGTTATTTTCAAAGATTGCGTGCACAGTTTTTGTCGTAAATGTGTATTTATTCTAACCTGAAATACTACCAGTTTCATCTGAAGATTGTTCTTATGATTTAGGTCATCTGCGGCAATCATACTGGGTGGTACGGACACGGTCAATCAATGTGTTTCACATCAGGATTATACGGTGCCTCCTCCACATCACCCGCAGCTGTGGCTGAAAACTCTAGAAACGTCTAGTAGGTACGTACGCTCCAACTGCGTCAGTACTGTCATTCTCATCTTGGGATCCGCAAGAAGATCCGGAGTAGAGTCCACAGGCTAGAGGCGTTTACATTGCTTGTTTGTGGACAGCATCCCTTATTTTTGCAGGCATCGCCTTTCTTTTCAAGAGACGGTTTTACCTACGAAAAAGAAACTCACTTCACGTCCAGACATGTAAGTTGTGGAAGGTAGCATGAGTGTACAACGGAGGGGAAAGTGCGATAGCACAATCTACTTTGCTAGTTAGCTAACGTTAGCCTTCTGACAACATGCTTTTTAAAGGCGGGAGGTTGGCCTTGCCTCAATGGACTATAAGCTAACGGCAACTCGCTATCTAGCTTGAATCTAGTAAAGAACACAATGTTACATGGCAGTTATTGTGGCAGACCCGGTATCCCAGAATAAGCTGAACCAAAACTGCTACTATTGCTTAACGGTGTAGAATGGAGCAGTCGCACCGCATGGCTTAACTAACAGCATCGTTAGCATCGCAAGCTAATAGTGTTCATTGAACGACTTCGCGTAAAAGGCTATCACTAGATTAGCATCAGGTCTGTGTTAGAAGTCATGATTTCAGCATTATAAAGAAAACACAGGATCTGCATGTTGATATGCATGTTTGCAATTAAATTGCAAAGTTCTGAATGGAGTGAGCTACGTTAAATCAACATTTTCTATATAATATGCTGCCTTGATTGGTCCACGTTAACGTCTAAGAGGATTTAGCTCAGTTTAATGCCAGGAGCAATACCGTGTCGTTAAATATGCAGAAGAAGAAATTGCAACCAGTTCACGGAAAAAATATTAACTTATCAATAAACAGAAGTCACTAAGTCGTTGTTGATTAATGTTGTACAACTGACATGTATCTGTGCTGGAAGTCTCATTAACCACACATTATTTAATACGTTTTATTTTTTTATTGTGCAATGGGGTAAAAACAATGGATTATTCCATGTTCTTCTCTTGTAAGTCTCACCCAGGACTTCATTAATTAATTGATCTTGCTCAAAGTTTGCAGCTACAAGGTAAAACTATCACAATATACAACACTATTTATCATGAAGGAAAACCTGAGCTGAACCCACCCAAACATCTTGTTAATTTGAATTTGGCTTTTCATGTTTTAGCATTCTCAGATGTTTCACTTTTGAGGGTTCTTGATACAGGAGCACACAGTAACTGGATGCTGTGTGGCAACCTGATACATAGGCGTTTTGATGCCTAAAAGACTAACTCCCACCTGTCACCAGCACTGGTGACCTGTATTATGTATTTTTTATGTAAGTTGTGGGTCTGATAAGCTTTACTGCTATACAAATAGGAAAGGTTAGGCATTGGCATTGTTTATGTTTTTTTTTTTTTTTTTTTTAACCGGATCTTAAGAGCTGTACTTTTGAATCGTTTTTGTGAATTACAGCTGGTTACTCAATTTGTCGAACTATTTACATTTACGCATGTTGATGTTTTGATGACCTCCGTTCCTTTACAGGCATCCAGCAACTGCCAAGTGGTACGATAGGAGGGACGCCGTTTTTATAGAGTTCTGTGTAGCAGACAGCAAAGACCTTAAAATCAATTTTGATAAAGCAAAGTGTGGTTTCAGGTACGTTTTCTATTGTTGGTTGTCAGTAAAGACCTCAAGTTATATTTAAACATGAGTTTCTTGTTAAATGTATTGTTGGTTCTGCTCTGTATTTTTGTTGAGAAATGTGATTCTATTTTATTTCCCCCCCACATATGTGTAATTTATCTTTTTTCCACAGTTGTATTGGAGGAACAGACAATGTCAAACATGAGAATGAAATAGACCTTTTTGAAGCCATCGATGAAAATGTAAGTTACACCAACTTATTGCATTGATCATTATTTTCGAATATTAAAACTGTTTTGCAAAATGCATTCTACAAATTGCAGATTAAAACTCGTGAAATATTTCTTTATTTCCATTCCGCCTCAATGCAGGAATCCAAACATAAACGGACAGATCGCTCAGTGTTGTGCTATTTACGAAAAGCACAGCCAGGGAAACCATGGCCGAGGCTAACAAAAGAGAAGGCTAAGGTCAGTTAAACGCACAAACGCGGCGGCCATTTAATGTAAATAACGGTTTGTATCATACATTTATTTGAAATGTTAACAGCATGATACAGTAAATATATGCATAACTTTAGAATGGCATAAATGAGAAATCACTGTTTTGTGTGCTCACAGCTGAGTTGGCTCAGTGTCGACTTCAACAACTGGAAAGACTGGGAGGATGACTCAGAAGAGGAGATGGGCAACTTCGATCAATTCTCAGATGTAAGCACTATGCATTGATAAGTATGGGGGAAGTAATTCATAATTGCTCTGAAGAGATGCATTTTAGGAATTAAAAGCTTATTGTAAATTGTTGTCTCAGCTTTTAATACCATCTGTCTGCACATGGCATTTCGCCAAGGCCCAAAATGTATGCTTTAAATAATGTGCAGAAGTCCCGATATAATATTTGTATTTTTTCATATAACAACTCAACAATTCACCATTGGTATAAAAGTACAGAGTTTAAGCATCGCTGGTACCTAAAACATGGTTGCATGTCATTCCCCACTTTTCTACTCCCTCATTTTCTTCACTTGTCACCCTCTATTGAAGGCATAAAATGCCACTGAATAATTATTAGGAAAAAAATATTTGGGGAAAAATTTGCAAATATAAATACTGTAATAGAGAAAGTGAGATTGGTGCAGCTCTACAATTTTTGTTTGCCAGTCCTTCTACTTATCAAGTGCTGTAGAAAATGTAACTCACAGTACATCTCAATTCTGTGTGCCAGTTTTGAGCCAAACTTAACAGAGATTAAAAAGACCTTCCAGATTGACGTCTTTTGCAGTAGCATCATTTGTTTAATAATGAACTCCTTAATATATAATTGTGGTTAAATATTACAGATGATGAACAACATGGGAGGGGAGGATGACCTGCCTGAGTTAGACGGTGCAGATGATGGCGCAGATGATGTAAGAATCCTTTTTTATTTCTAAGCATTAATCTCTTATTCAGAAATAAGAAACTGATCATCAATCCAATGTTAAACAGTATCAGTAAGGCTGTTGTATTTTTGTGAACAATTAAATCAGTTATAGTGTGTCACATTTTTCAACCGTATCTCCTTTTTTAGGATGACTCTGCAGACAGCGACGATGAGAGTAAGTATTTATGAGCCAACTACATCTGTAAATGAGTGCTTCCATTTTTTTTATATTAAGTTGGTTGTGATGCAAGATTTAATGTTATTTCTGTTCTACTTTACTCTTTAGAAATGCCAGATTTGGAATAGAAGACTGTAAGACTCTGGAAAGAAAATGGAAGAACATAGGGCAAGAGGAATCATAACAAATGTATATCTTGAAATTGAAGGCAGTGACCAACAAATGTACATATGAGTCAGTAGCCATATTTAAATCCATAGCCTCAGCTCCAAACTCTTGACCGATCAGTACACTGAAGATTGATATGCATGGTATTGTACAGAGCAGCTATCTCCACTTCCATTTGCTGTACTGCACCTTTTTGGGTATCTTGTTTTACTGTTAAATATTACAAGTAAGCACACTATTTGTTGGAAAAGCTGTCTAGTTGTCCTAAACTGAGCAATATGTGTTAACAGGTTTACAATTTGTTTTCAAATAAATTGTGGTTTAAAATGATTAGGCCCACCCATTCCCAATGTTGTGGTTTTCAGTAAGTCGACCGGTGTAGTTTCTCATGATTTAAAGACACTCGCTATGTACATCATACAAATTGGATGCATTTACTGATTGGGTTCCTCTAAAGCCTTCCATGTCCCGTGAATTAGATATCCAGGGAGCCAGTCTTTGTTTCTGTGGCTTAACCTTCCAGCCTACATGTTTCCCTTTACTTGTTTTAATGTTTATAAAATTGGAATATTCTGAAATCATTGCAGCATCTTACCAGTTTATGATCTAATTTGTTAATCTGAATGAATTCCACATATTTAGTATCTTTACAGTTCCTCTTTCCATAACCTAACATGCACACACTCATGTTAAACTGCAGAAATATGTTTTGCAACTGATACCGTGGCTTGAAGCTTGGTTGGTCCTTAGAATCGTGTGGTTTGTTGCTATTCCCCAGGTTATTTGCGTTTGTTCTTCTAGAATGATCCCCCCCTCTCGGCGAGGGCTTGTTGAACGATGTGACGTGTAATGACCAAATTACACTTGCACTGTCAATAAAATGTAAGGGGGAAACAAATGTTGAATTACAGTGGATATTCTTTTTTTTATTGTCTACATCTTTCTAATAAACAGTTTAAGACTCATTTTAAATGCCTTTTTTTCTTAGATGACATTTGACTTGTTTTATTCATTTTAGATTAATAAGTGTTCCATGTTTTGAAAATTGGTAATTTTGAGCAGAATATATAATTTATTTTGGGAAGTTGTGGGAGCAAGTTCAGCTTGTAACCTGGTTATTGTGGCAATTTCCCACAACCATCCTAGTCAGTATATTTATTTGCAATAAACTATTTTGGATAAAATAACCATTAAAAAGGCAGCCTACAGTCATGCTGTATTGACACTTTAGCTTTTTCTCTTGTGATATTGGAGAATTGTTTTAAGATTGGTTACCCGGGGCCTTACAACATTACTGGATTGTATGATGGCATATTCCATCCATCCATCTTTGTCTGCTTATCCGGTGTCGGGGGACCTCAAACTTCCCCTTTGGCATGTTGATAATGAAATTGTTTTCATACATTACTGCCCCTATTTATGTTAACAATCAAAAGTAGTTTTAAACTTGTATTTAATAGAGGTAGTATACTTATAATACAGTTTTTCTGCTTGAGTACTATCTGTGTTTTAACTTTAACTTTAACTTTGGTGCTAGGACCTAGAAACCTGCAGGTCTGCAGGCTCCTCGGCCCAGAATATGAGCATACTTCCTCTTCAGGCCTGAGTTCCTCACTGTCATTTCCGAGAAGGTGATTGTAATTTGCAATACTAGTTTCCTGCCTTTACCCATCCAAATAAAAGCGTAGATATGCCGGTAGGTGTAAGAGGATGACTGGAATATATTTTCACTACTTTATTTAAACCTGCTGCCATAACTATAATCAAACCGGGTAAGAATAAAATACTAACTGGTAATATAAAAAGGTATATCATATACAGTTTTGAAATTAGTTGATTAGCTATAGACTCATCAGTATTAACATTGGCCATTAACCACTTTTGTGGTTGTGAAAAGTAACTAAATATATCTACTCAAGTACTTTAAGGAATACTTCAACCTTAAAATGATCTTTGTATATTAGTTACTCACCCCATGTTACCTTGAATTCTTAAAGAAGAATCCCAAAAAAATGATTGGTGAAGTAATAGGGGACCACAAGATAAATTTTTCTTCTGTTTTTGGATTTGTTAAAAGTGGGGCATGTGAGAAAAAACATTTTCATTCAAGTTAACAGAGTGAGTAATTGATATGAATGATCATTTTGAAGGTACAGTATTCTTTTCAATATACTGTATTTCTAAGGTATTGGTATTGTAGGCTAATTTACTCAAGTATTTTAATTTGATGCTACTAAATACTTTTACTCCACATTTCAGACAATTCTGTGTTCCACTACTTTATAAGATAGTTGTTACGTATATTAACATATAAGCACAATAACTTAATTAAGTACATTAAAGTTACATATTAATGCATTAGTAATAATAATGCAATAATATAATAATAAAATGACTGGGATAATTTGTAACTTGATATTTCAAAAACTTTTCTTTGAGGATACTTTTACTATTAATATCAAATAGCAATGTAAGATGATTATTATTACAACTATAATAACGTTAGTACATGATTCTGGTTATTGTTATTAGGACTATTATTAAAACTAACGTTAGTGGATAATTCTGGGTATTGTTATTTTGATAATTATTATTATTATTGGGGATTTTCCTGTGAAGTTTCGTTAAGAAAGGTTACCGGATGTGTGTGTCCTTTTTGTTGGGAGGTTTACACTGCTGCTGTTCGCTCTGTTCTGTGACCATGGCTGCACTGGACTACACCAGCCATGTTTGCTAATTTAAAACCCAAAGGTTAGGGAATAATTGTTTATTATTTACCGCTGTGCCGTCTTTAGCCGCATATCTGTTTTTCCGAGGGTTTTAGAGGCATCTGCGCCTTCAAAATCCAAGGACTAAAAGGTTGGATAGCTTTAACTAAAATATAAGCGAAAGTTTTGATGGTGGTAGTGTGGGAGGATGATGCTCTGCAAAATTGTCTGTGTGCGTGCAGCGTAAACAATGTAACTTATCTGGCTGCTAGCATACGTTAGCCCGTGAACAAAAGGGAGCACGCCTCCCATCTGTTAACAAGCGAATCTGAGTGAGTTAACGTTAGTCGTTATCAACAGACCAGTTGCTATTTAGTTTCATCCGAGGGACTCTCTATCGCTGATAGGCACCATGGACCACGCCAGCGTGGTTGCGGTACCCTCTACCTGGCTATTAGCTAACATCGCAGCTTAAGTGCCGTACTTACTCTGGGTAAACGTTGATGATGCTATCAGCTAGCTATCATGCTAGCGTGCGTTAGCTAGGTTCTATTGTGATGATTTAGCTAAATAACCTTGGAGCTGGACCGAGGAATATTTTTCTTCAATGTTTCACGGCAAAGTAAACGGTAACGTTATGTCCAACATAATAATGAGTTTAACTCATATCTAACGTTTACGGTATCAGGTGTTAGCTCAGCTGACTAGCAGCGCTTTAAAGCAAATTGTTCGTGTGAGAACGCAGCTAGCGCGACTTAGCAAACGCGGCGCCTGCTTTTGCAACGGCCTTTTTGAATTAGGAAATCAAGTATCCATAGAGGGATACTTTTGTATTACGAGGACATAAAATGAGTGACTCAGGCCTTAGAGTGACTGTTAGATATTATCACTAATCCCTTCATTGTTACTTGGCCGAGGTCACCAGGTCTTGGATACTGTTTGTGTGGCTATGTCTGTCTGGGCCGTAGCTACATTTATCATGGTTACGTTAGATTAAGGAGGATGTCCTCACATTAGCAGCGCCTCATCAGCGATAGTGATGAGCTTCTATCGTTTGTGGCCTGGCATCTGCTGTTGCTGGCTGCGACATTTTGACGGTTGTTGTTGTTGGAACGAAATGGTGCTGTCTGTCACAAGCTGTAGCTAGTTGCCAAATCAGTTATGATTTTACATTTTGTACATATTACGTAATGGCGTCAAAGCGGCATGGAAATTAAGGAATACATTTATGCTTCATATATGGTGATGCATATCGGGCACTTGCATCTTAGCCCCATTAAGCAATTGCTGCCACTTTAATACATTTACATGTTATATGTTCTACTCAATGGACTTTGAATATTAGAGTGTAAATCTGTGTATTTCTTTTTGGTTTCTAGATGGAGTCAAATAATCATTTCAACTATGGCACCCACTCCTCACCAAACTCAGGACTGAAACTCTCCTCAGGGGATTCTCTTTACACTAACGGGTCCTCCATGAGTTTTCCTCAGCAGGGGAAGAGTGAGTATTTTCAGCCTTATGCCCTGTATCAAAAGATAAATTAAGCCTTTTTGTTAAAATTAGTGTCAGTTTATGTACTTTATAGAGCCAGACTTTGCTTTAATTTTTAAACTTGACAAATGTTTTTTTGTCTAGCAGATATGAATGGCGAAATGAATGTGAATGGCGTCACTACTGTACTTGGGTCTGGTGTGCCTGGTTCCCACCCACCAACTGCTCCTTACCCACACATGAGCAGCCACCACCAGAGCAACATGTCCTATGACTACTTGTGGGGAGGACACCCTCAGTATGGTCCAGCCATGGGCACCTCTCCTGGGCACGGGATGCACCAGAAGCAGCCTACACCTGGGATAGTGCAGCCTCAGTCACAGCACCACTTCCAGGGTCATGGGCAGTACCAGCTGAATGGGGGTGTTGAAAGCTCCCACCAGCCCCCTGTGACAGGCCCACCAAACATGCCTCTTACTGGGAGTCAGTACTGGAGCAGGAGTAATCCTGGCCCACAGCAGATGAGTTACAATTCCCCCAGTATGTATGGGACATACCAGAGTCAGGCACATCCTGGAATTACACCATCACAACATCACCAGCAGCAGTCCCTACAACCGCCCCCACATCAACCATCACAGCAGCACATTCACTCCCATCGTCACCCACACCACCACCACCACCAACAGCACCAGCAACCACAGCATTATGGCATGATGGCTAATGGGATGCCCTACTACCAGCATCAACCCCAACACCCGTCTCTACCGTCTCCCCAGCAACAGCCATCACAGCAGTCTCAGCCCCAAGGCCAGGCTCAGATGATGCCCACAGCTGCCCAGAATTTTACTCCTCCACGTGGCAGCCCACAGCCCCACAGTTTAGGCAAAGGGGGCACTGGCAGCCCTCTTCCTGTGGGGATGTCCTCAACACCAATAATGTCACAGTCAACAGCGCAGGATAGTGGATCACCCAAGGGCCACAGCAGGGAACGGAGCCCCCATGCTAGCAATGTGGGAATATCAACTGTCGTGCAAGGTGACCACTTTTACCTTTTTTATAGATGTTTGTGGAACTTATTGACTCATTTGATCCCATTAGTCATTTTGTGTTCCATTAAAAGTAATTACTATTACGTTTTTGCCTGAAATTGGTCAGTTCTACGTTTTGACACTATATGTATCTCTCAAACCTTTCCTCCAAATTTCCTCATAAATTAAACTGTCTCCTCTACATTTCCTTCTTTAAAGCCACCAGTTGAGTGATACTTGTATAGTCATGTGGTATACTTCCTCTTTGCCCATACTTGGCTTAGCCTTCTTAGCTGCTGATCATATTAAAACATGGCACTCACTGGTTGCTTTGGTTTTCCATGGCATCTTTATAGAATTGTATTGTTTGTTATTGGTTAATCGTTTTAGTCATGTTTTAATC
The DNA here is from genome assembly GCA_026937815.1 of Etheostoma perlongum. NCBI lineage: Eukaryota > Metazoa > Chordata > Actinopteri > Perciformes > Percidae > Etheostoma > Etheostoma perlongum. The sequence goes on from CM049377.1 coordinate 10,417,637, forward strand.
AGAAATGCCAAACATTTCTGATTTCAGCTTCTCAGTCTTATTTGATACTAAACTGAATATCTTTGGGATTTGCACTTTTTTGGTTGGACAATACACTTGAATGGGTCACTTTCTGCTCTGGGAAATTCTGATGGCCACTTGTCACTATATTTACAGACAAAATGAATAGTTAGTCAAAGCAAGCAAACACATTTATCAATAATTAGAATGATGTTTCAGTCCTACTAGTTATTTTTTGCACATGAATGTCTGGTATCGGGCCAGTCTCACTGCTAGTGCTCAGCAGTGGGATAGTGCCAAAATTCAACCAGCAGATGCCACTGTTTGATTATGTAAAACAGTGACCACCACGTGCTTCAATACATAATACACTCACTGTGAATTCATCATTGAAAAACACTTACCGACGACATTATTTTTTACTTGACTATTTTGTTTATTCTTTTCAGGGCATACAAGAGAAGCTGTCAAGGAGGTAGACACAAGCTATAATGGCATGGAAAGGGCACCTGTTGCCTATAGACTACCCAAAAGTGCGGCTCATGAGGGACCTGATTATCGTCAGCATTCTGAACAGCCAGCAGTTCAGCGTCCAGAAATGGCTTCCTCAGTCAGAGAGACCGCTGTTAATACGCCTCCCCTGTCTGTGTCATCTCAGCTCTCTGAATCTACCAAGACCTCAACACCTCCTCAGGTCTCTATGGCTCCTGCTGTCTCTGAGTCTCCCACAACTGCCCCTGGGCCCCCTATAGTCTCATCCCCTGACGTAGAATCTACTCCACCACAAATCTCAATGCCCCCCAATGTGTCCTCTGCTTCATCTCCAGCTGCTCTTCCTAGACTTTCCTCACCTCCTCTAATGAAGCAAGGCCTCAGGCCTCCCTTTTCTGCTGTGACTGAGACATCTCCTGCTGGATCCAAGCATCTGTCGGTGGGGCCCTCTTCCTCCTCCCTGTCTGCATCACCTAAACAGTTGTCTACACCTCTTGCTTCGATTGATGGTGTGTCTAGACCTGCAGCAGTTTCTTCAGCCCCTCCAGTCTCTTCTTCTTCATTGGAGTGTGTTGGAAAGTCTGGACCCCCGAAATTAATACCTGCTGCTTCATCAGTGGGTGCAAAATCCTCATCTGCTGCTGTGGCTCCACCACTAATGTCAGCATCTGGATCTTCAACCTCAGCACCACCTGGCTCTTGTTTATCAACACCTGCATCTCCCATGTCTCTGTCAAAGACTCCTTCAGTTGGCTGTAAACCTTATGACCCAGTGCCCAAACCCGAGCATCAGACAAACACTTCTCCAGCTGCTGACTCTGGTCTTTCCACTGCATCTGCAGCAGTGTCACCACCAGGAGCAGTGAACTTACCCTCTCCAGCAGCCCATGAAAGTCTTACAGTCCGACCTCTGTCTACCCTACCTCTTCTAACCACTCAAGCCTCCAGGACTGCACCGGTGTCTGCCCCTCCTGCCTTGGTGTCTGTCCCCTCTGGAATGGGTACTTCTTCTGGAGTGGTCCAAAGTTGTGACTCTGGGCAGTATCTTCCTAACACCACTCCTCCTCATGCGCTAAAGCAGCTGTCTCCCAGGGCAGAGCACCATAGTCGTAATGACGATAGACAAACGTTGGTTAACAAAAGAAATGGAAAACCAGAGGAACACATCTCTCAGCTTGATAAGAGCATGATAAGGACATCACAGAAGGTGGGAGCTTCTGAGACTAATACATCTGAAATTTGCTCACCCAAATCTCTCACAGATCTTCCTGGGAAATCCTTGCAGACCACAGTCGCCCCTGATCAAAAGCCCAAGAATAAACCGACGGCTTCTGAAAAGCACCACATGCAAAGCAGTATCTGTGAGGCAGTGGACTCCTCAATGGAGCAGACTCCACTCAGAAAGTCTTCACATTTCCACAGCACAAGGATAGAACATCTGACTGACGAAGGTTTTGATAACTCTTCACATGCAACTTCTCACTTTGATGGCAATTCATCGTTTAACAGCCCCTCTAGAATTGACGTCAGCTCTGTCTTTGAAAAGACCTCTCTTCTAGACGCTGATAGCTCATGTGTAGACGACTCCACTCACTTTGACAGTAGCTTTCACCTGAGAAAGGACACGTCTCAGTTTGACAGCACTTCCCATGCAGATGATGAACCATCTACTGCATTTGACACCACTAGAGATAGCAGCTATTTTCTGGAAGACTCCAGAGATGACACTTTGGACTCCTCTAGGGAAGAGGAAACGTCTGAGGCAGAAGAGACCAAGGACAGCTGTCAAATCACAGGAGAATCCATGCTAGAGTCTTCCCTGATCAACACCTCTCAGATGGAAGAACCTTCTGTCCACTCAAGTGACTTGTCCAACTCACACTCATTTGTGTCATCTCAGCCAGGTTGTCAAGGTACATTCTAAATAGCTAATGGAAACTTTTTTTTTTTTCCCTTCCATTAAAAAGTAATTAAGTCCATTAGAAATTGCTTTCATTGTCACCGAATAGAGAGAATACAGATTACTCCTTTTCTGTTTTGTATGTCATTATCCTGTTTTTCTGAATTCTGCTAACGCAATTTAATGTTCTCAGGACCTGAAGCAGAGTGGGGTCCCAGAGGACATGATACACCAGACTCGGCTGGACGCATTAGCATTAAGACCACAGTTAATGAGACAATGACTCCCCCGAGTTTAAAGATGAGAGATGAGAACTTCATCGCCTTCAGTACCCCAGCAGAGGGCCCTGCTCTACACCCACTCCAACCAGTAACTGATCCGATTGTGACAGCTGCAGGAGGGCATCAGAAAACCCCAGGGAAGCCACGCAAACCTCGAGATCCAAAGACTATATGGATTAAAACCCCAGGTATTCAACCTTTTTTTTTTCAACAAAATGTTAAATGTAAATATTAAAATATGAGATTTGATTTTAAACACTTTTTTCTTCTTTCTATTCTAAGTCCCTGAAAAGGCCCAGCGGAAGCCTCGGGTTAGAACCCCTAAAGTGGATAAGATGAAGACTGATGAAGAGGAAGGCAATAAAGAGGAGGTGGCCAAGGGCAGAAAAAGGAAGAAGTCTCTCAAGTTGGAGGTTAAAGATACATCAAGTTCATGTGGAGAGGCTGGGCCTCCCACAGGAGAAGTTGATCCCATCACAGCCACAATTGAAGCTGTTCTGGCCAACGTTTCAGCCAATCACGCAGCAGTCGAGAAACCCAAGAAGGCGAAAAGGGTCAAGAAACAAGACCAAGGAGGAAACGTGGCAAAAACATCTAAACAAGAAGCTGAAACGACTGCTGCTGCTGTTGATGAAAATGATGATGATGACAGCTCCACTGCAGGTAATAAAGGTTATGTTAATGTTTGTTTTGCGAGGGGGTTCCACATCATGTAATTGTAACTAAATCCAATGCTTATCCCAATTGTGTGCTTTTTTTGAACAGGTGAATCTAACAGGCAGAGGAGGGTTGCAACTGAGGAGCAGGTTCAGGTCCCAATGCGACATGGGTAATGTTCCCTTGTGATGTTTTCTTTATTATTATTATTATTATTACTACAATCGTTACCAAACCAAAAATGCATCCGGCGGAATTTCCTGCAGCACCGGAGCAATCCCGGAAGTCTAACGTCAAGGAGAGAGTACACTTTAGATGAAAATCACTACTAGCGAATGTAAAAACATTTTTTAATAGCAAGCTGGGTTGTCAGAAGAGTGTCATAAACTAAGATCTTTGCCTATACAGTTTAGTACTGTTTTCTTAAAATATGAAATAAATCCGGGAACCATTAACCAAAACATGCCCAGCAAGCATGATTTATGACTTAGTTGGTGTCTGTCAACTGCCACAGCTAAACCCTAGTTATACAGGTCAAGATAATCCTTCACCATGACTAGATACATTTCAATGCGCTGTCCATGTTGATCTATCAGTTGATTCTAGTGGGAAAAAACATGCGTGTTAACAATAGTACATTTGTGAATTGCTAAAGAAGAGCTTTAAAAGGTTTTCAAATGTGTGCAGTGTTTGTATATTATAACTCCAACTCCAGTTTAATTGCTATGCTCCGTTTGTAATAATTAACTCCCCTATCCGAAGTTGGAAGAGGGAGATTCGTGTGAAGAAAATGGAGAACCGCATGAAGGGCGAAACATGGTACTACACACCTTGTGGGAGAAGGATGAAGCAGTTTCCTGAAATAATAAAGGTACATTTCCTGGCTATTAAACAAAACCATAAATACCTTTTTAAGTTATTAAAATCATAGTCTTTGAAGGCAATAATGTCAATGTTCTTTCTCTATTGCTTCTTCCAGTACTTGAAGAGACATACAGACAGTGTGGTCAGCAGAGAACATTTCAGCTTCAGCCCACGCATGCCTGTTGGAGATTTTTATGAAGAAAAAGAAACTCCTGAGGTCTGTATATTTTTCTTATTACTACATTTTTTTTCTATGCAAGAAGAAAGTAAAATCATTGACAGATTGAAGGGATTTGGATAAAACTTATGGTTTTACAAACATGACAAATGTGTTTAAGACAGATTTGGGAACTCATCAATCTCTACACATATTACAGGGCAAGCAGTGGGTCCTCTTGGCTAATGAGGAGGTTCCATCTATGATCATGGCCATCACTGGCCGGCGAGGTCGACCTCCAAACCCTGATAAAGAGAAACCTTGCAGGGTTCGTGGCCTGAAGGAGGGCAGGCCCGTCGCCCTGGTAGACCTCCCAAACCCAAGATGGTTGATCTCCTTAGCAAAGTTGATGCCAAGCTTTTGAAGCAACTTGAAGCCAAGGGTGAGTGGATGTAGACTGGAGGAGTGTACAGGGATGTGTTTAGCTATTAGTTAAGACTTCATTATTTGTATTCCTGTTTTGTATAGAAGCTCTCACCGAGGAGGAAAAGGAGAAACTTGCAAAAATCAAAAAGAAAATGAAGAAAAAGGTATGTGGTTTAGTTCATGTAGTTCCTAATGTTGAACTACATGCTGCTTTTGACATCTCATCCTGATCCTGTCACTGCTGTTTATTATTTAGGCAAGAATGAAGAAAAGGGAGGATACAAAGATTAAGAAGATGAAAGCGGAAAAAAAGAGAGCCAAGGTACAGACAAAACACTCAACACCCAATGATTAATCAGCTTTTTCCTCCAAACCATCTCTTCCTCACCTCCAGGTCTTCTTTCTTTCCCTTTTTTGTTGGTTCAGCTTGAGCAAGTCAAGGACCTAGAGCTGAAGGCAGACCCGGCAGCCCCACAGGCCACAAAGGCTGCACCACGGTCTGCTGTAGAGCCCAAGAAGCCTGGCCGCAGGAGGTCAGTCAAGGTTGAGGCTCCCCCAGTAGTACAGCAGACTGATGAGGAGCGCATAGCCCAGGGTAAGAGGGTGCTGGGTGCTCGGAGTAAAGCCAAGGCTCTGGCTAAAGCCCAGGCAGAGGCAGAGGCAGCAGCTCAGGCTGCTCATGCAGCTAAGAGGGCCGCAGAGAGGAGAGTGCAGGCCCAGAGACGCTTGGAGGAGCGGAAGAGACAGCAATTGATTGCAGAAGAACTTAAAAAGCCCGCAGAGGACATGTGTCTCACTGACCACAAAGTGAGTTTTGCAATTCCTTTAGTCTACTCTGTTGGCACTGTGATTGCAGATGATATTAATCATGGCCTTTTTAACTTTGTCTCCATCAGCCCCTGCCAGAGCTGTCCCATATACCTGGTGTGGTTCTTTCTGGCAAAGCCTTTGCACACTGCCTGACTGTGGTTGAGTTCTTACATGGCTATGGAAAGATGATTGGTCTCAATATACCCAAGGACGTCCCCAGCCTTGCTACCTTGCAGGAGGGCCTCCTAGGCCTGGGTGACAGCCAAGGAGAGGTCCAGAACCTACTGATAAAGCTGGTGGAGGCTGCACTCCATGATCCAGGCCTGCCATCTTTTTATCAGGTGTGTGATACAGTTTAAGCATTTTCTCCATTAATGCCATGCCTGAGTGATAAACATTTTGCTCTATATTTTCCACCTCATGCCAACCTTCAGTCAGTTAAGATCCTTGGGGAAAAGCTGGTTGAGTCGGAGCTGACCCGCAGCACAGTCTCAGAAGTACTACGCGTCTTTTTGGAATCTCATGATTATGACACAGATGTGTGCAACACACTGAGGACCAAAACATTTCATGCCTTGCCTCCTGATACCAAGGCAGCCATCCTGGGTTTCCTGGTGGATGAGCTCAACAGCAGCAATGTTGTGACGAGGTCAGAACAAAATCTTATTTATGCTGTAGGATACTCTTGAACCTAAAAGTTTGTTACTGCCACATTTCTGTCACTTTATTATTGTGTGCATTTATATTTCAGTGACATTGACAACACATTAGAAAACATGGCAACTTACAGGAAGAACAAGTGGATAATTGAGGGGAAGTTGCGCAAGTAAGATCATGATTTTCTCTCTTCAAATACAGAAAACTTTACTGTTTACTCAGATCTTTTTTTGTAATCATAGCACAGAGCCGTAGGACATGTTGATCCTGATTGTTCTCACCCTTTCAGACTGAAGGCGGCACTAGGGCGTCGTACAGGACGATCAGAGGAAGAGCTGTGTTTTGAGGAGAGGAGGCGGAGTGCCAGAGTGGCCGATGAAGAGAACCTCAGTATGGAGGAGAGTGGCCTAGTCTCGGAGAGAAGCAACCGCCGTGCACGCAAAGAAGAGCCCAAACTCAGTGATGTACGTGTCTGCTTTTTTTTTTCCTCTCAGTATTAGAAATAGATTTTTCCTACATTTAATGTTGAATTTGTTCTGTTACAGAGTGAGAGCCCTTCCAGTGCCAGCATTCCAGAGCTTGAAAGGCAGATAGATAAGCTAGCCAAGGTAAGCCTGCCGCGACATAGACACAGTTCTTTATAGATTTATTTTGCTTTATATTGAATATTCTTCTGCTTTTGAATCTCCACAGCGCCAAGCTTTTTTCCGTAAAAAGCTGCTACAGTCATCTCATTCCTTGCGGGCCGTATTGCTGGGCCAGGACCGTTACCAGCGCAGATACTTGGCCCTACCCCACCTCGGAGGAGTTCTGGTCGAAGGGCCAGAGGAGCTGTTGAGTGAGTCTGACAATAAATCTGAAAGAAATGTTTTCGCTTGCATTTTTAGACTTTAAACCTAGGCTTGTCTATATTTATCTAAACCTATATTTCTATTATGCAGCTTCTGGAGAAGTCCTTGTAGCTGAGGTTCCCGTCACCTTCCTCAAAAAGGAGCCCAAAGTTGAGGAGGTTGCAATGCCTACCACTCCCCCTCCTACTCTACCTACTTCCTTTTTCCTCTGCTACCCCTGCCCAGACCTCGTCCCCGGAGGAGGACCCCCTCCCTGGCACTGCATCTCTCATGAGCAGGCCAAGAGGACGAGGACGCCCCCGCAAAATCAAACTAGAAGTGGAGCTTCACCTCCGCACAGCTAAGATTCGCCGCCGGCGTCGAAGTAGTGCTAGGTCGGGGGGTGAAGAAGGGCCAGGATCACAGAATGGTGGCACACTTGACCTCACACAGACTGCTTTCAAGAACTGGCTCAGCCAGTCAAAGGAAGCAGTGACCAACGGCACAGGCTCAGCGGCAGGGGATGCTCCGGAGGGCAATCAACCAGAGGGGAGTGTGAAGGAGATTGCAGAGAAACAGGGACAGTGGTTCAACTTGCTCCCCAAACAACCATGTGACGATAACTCTCTGACCGAGCCCCAGATACCCAGCTCACCCCCTGAACTCCTCCCTCAGATCCTGAGTGCTCTGCCCGCACACACTTCTCCACTTGTGCAGGTTTGCCACCACAATCATAACTATAAATACATTTAATTATGCTATAACTATGCATGTTGAGACTTTGGTGTGATGTATAAATAAATGATCCCCTCCCTACCCTTCCAGCCGGACCCACTCTTGCCTGACCTGACTCCTGCTGATCCAGTGACCCCAGCAACACCACAGGGTATTGCCTCTACGCTACCTGCCTCTGCTGTTCCCGTTTGTGCCCCAGTACCACCTCCTCCTCAGCTTCTTCCAGCTGCCATTCCTCCTGCCACGCCTACTCCGACTACCCCCCCCCGAGGCCAAGTCGCAGGCGGAGGAGAGGTAGCAGAGGCAGCAGTCCTGCACGCAGAGGACCAAGAGGAGCTGCAGCCAAGCGCCGTGGCCGCCCTCCCAACTCCGTGTTCCAAGAGCTTGAGCAGCAGTACTTTACACAACTGGTGGTCAAGCCCATACCAGCATGTAAGTAGTATCTGCTTTAAAAAAAAGTATTGTTTTCTGAGATGTTTTTCTTCCAAATTCTTTTGACTGCTACCACATCCAACAATTCCTGAACTATATGACTGAGCTAATCCAAGGATGTAGGACATTTAGTGTCCAAAAATGCACAAAAAAAAATATAAATCATGGTCATTTAGTGTTCTCTTTGAAAAACACAACTAATGTATTTGTCTTATTTGTAATATGTAATATAATGCATGCATGTTTCTTTTCCAGCAATGGTGCGTGGTTGGTGGTGGATCAAGGATCCAGAGGAGCTGTATAGCACCTTACAGGCCCTCCATCCAAGGGGCATCAGGGAGAGGGTGCTCCATAAGCATTTGGCCAAACACATGGAGAGCTTAGCTGAGATGTGCACCAAACCTATCGACGGTGAGTATTGTTGGATCATCTCAGTTGTGTTGTGAAATTTGTTACACAGATCCCATTTGTTACCTGATCGTGCATAAAGTCATTCTGCACATCGCCCTGTGCTCTCCTTACAACTGTTCTTGGGTTCTTTCCGGCTAGACCCTATATTTAAGTCAAAGGTAGAGGATAAGGATGTGCTGATAGAGGCTCTGCAGCAGCCCTGGCAAGTGCAAGAGAAGGCAATGGAGACTGACATCAGCGCCCTACGGTGGGTGGAGGACCTGGAGCAGCGGGTCATCGCCGCTGACCTCCATCTCAAGGTAAGAAATATCATGTCACTTTTTGTCTTGTTTTTATTCTGCATTGTCTGATTAATCAAATTATGTCAAAACAACAGCTACAACTCCACTTGAGTTAACAAAGTAAAATAAATACTTTGAGGATTTTTACTACAATACCATGATAAATGAGTGGCTTTTTTACGATTCTACAAGATAAGTGCCAAACAAAAATATTTCGACTACAGCCCTGTGGAGACCCTACCGGCTTTAAGTCTGTCATTTAACATTTCGCTCCTCTTATTTACTGTGGTCTCTCTGCTTTCAACATCTCTAATACACTTAAAATGATTAAATAAAATGTTTTATAACATTTTTCTTTTTTTTAAATCACTGAATGCTAACATATTTGGCTTATGCTGTGGCCATGTGCTGAGAGTTGTGAAAACACTATGACTACAAGTAGTAAAACCTCATATCTGCTTGTTGTGTTTCTACAAGGCGGCGCCGCAGAGTGCAATGAATGATGCCGAGTCCAACACAGAGACACCAATGGCAGAATTTCAGGTAACCATTAAGTCATAATAAAACTATTCCTCAATTCTTTAGTTTTGGAAAAATTAACTTCTGTTTAGTTCTCTCCCTCACTTAAACTATTTGTGTCTCAACTCTGCCTCAATTTTAAGCCCTACACAATCCCAGATCCAGACTCCACACGTGATGACCTCCAATACTATGAACATGACGCCGACCCACGTGATGACTGGATTGTGCGAACTAAGAAGGAGTGGTCTGGCCTTCCACGCATTGCCACACACCCGCTGGACTTGGCTGTGCTGCGGTTGGCCAACCTTGAGCGAAATATTGAGAGACGCTACCTGAAGGAGCCGCTCTGGAATCCAGCCGAAGTGATGCGCCTCGCTCCTCTCACCCCTACCCCAGAGAAGAGCATCCCATGGATGCCATCAGGTGAGAAGAGGCGTTCTCGTAGAACGAAATCTATTGGATATTTTAAACTTTTTTAGCAAATAAAAAACTGAAAAGTGGTGCGTGCAAAATTATTGGGCCCCCTTGCGTTAATACTTTGTAGAGCCACCTTTTGCTGCGATTACAGCTGTAAGTCGCTTGGGGTATGTCTCTATCAGTTTTGCACATCGAGAGACTGACATTTGACTGAATATTTTCGCAAGGCACTGTATATTAATCTATTTTCTTCCATCCAGTCTGGAAAGTGAGATCACGTCGCGACTACGAACATGGCGGCAGGCTCTGGACCGCTGCCGCAGCGCTCCCCAGGTCTGTCTGTGTTTACTTCAGCTGGAAAAGGCCATTGCTTGGGAGAGATCTGTGACGAAAGTGGTAAATAACTTTACCTTGCAAGATTGTTCTTAGACTCTGGTGAACTTGCTTGTTTGTGTTATTTTGTGAGGTGTACTTCCAAAAAAAGTAACACTTAGTTCAGATTTGTTATTATATCAATTATGAATTCTTTGGAATGCTTTTTATCCAGACTTGCCAGGTTTGCAGGAAGGGAGACAATGATGATTGCCTGTTGCTGTGTGACGGCTGTGATCGTGGCTGTCACATGTACTGCCTGAGGCCCAAAATCACGCAGGTGCCCGAGGGAGACTGGTTTTGTCCCACCTGCGTTGCAAAGGTCAGTGCCCTTCTTGTGATTCTTGACTAAAAAACTTAATCACAATTCACAGGAAAAAATCTTTTGAATTTGGAGCATTTTGTAGTAATTGTTTCCCTTTTTTTTGAAGTAATTTGTTCTCTACTACACCAGAAGCATGTTTATTGCCAAGTATGTTTTCATATACAAGCTTTGACTTGGTATTTTGGTGCATATTGAGAAACAAGTTTAATTTAAATAAAATAGGAGAGAAAAAAATATATAGAAAATTTATGAAAAATGTTTTTAAAATGATAAAAACTAGAGCCCAACAGAGGAACATCAAAACATATTAAAGGTCTGAAAAATAAAATGTATAAAAAAAAGATATAAAACAAAGTACTTTTGAACAAAAACACATTAACAAAAAATAATCAGTGTTGCCAACAGGGACGGTGTAGAGCGCCCTCTGGTGTACAAACTATACAACGCCAACACTCATAACATGGTTGACAGTCTGTTTTTATTTTTTTGAAAATCAACCATTATAAATGTTGATACTATTGTTATATTAATATATTGGGAAATGCCTAATATCGGCCTGCCAATATATATCGGTCAGGCTTTAGTTAGAACTGGACAGTTCCTCATCAGCTCATCCTGCTTCCTATTCACTCTCTCAGGACGACTGCGATTCACCACGCTCGTCCAAAAAGAGAACTAGGGTGAAAAAGAGAAGATATGAAGACGACAGCTCTGAAGATGAGACGACAACGCGACGCAAAAGTGGCAGCATGGCAACGCGGTACAAGGAGACCGTGACACCCCCCTCATCTTCCCGTCACTCTGGAGAAGGAAGCGCGGCTAAACGGCGTCGCATGACAACCCGCAACCAACCTGATCTCACCTTCTGCGAGTAAGTCCCGCCTTCATCGCTGTCGAGTTACTTGCAGGCAGAAAGATAAAATTGATGTTAGATAGCATGATTAGGCTCTACAGGGTGACATTTGTTTTGACCGTTGTCTTGTCGTGGCTTTGTGTTAATTATTTTATTTCCTGCTAGGATCATTCTAATGGAGATGGAGGCTCACACAGATGCCTGGCCGTTCCTTGAACCCGTCAATCCCCGACTGGTGCCAGGCTACCGGCGCATCATAAAGAATCCCATGGATTTCCTCACCATGAGAGAGAGACTGCTACAGGGAGGGTAAGAGCAGGTCATGCTACATGTTTCATCAGTACTACTTTTATTAATTAGCTCACATGCACAATAGTTAAATGTTCATTGAGGAGCATTCCCCTCAACTTATGAAATTTTAAAAACAATTTCAGTGGCTAATAGGAAATAAACGGACTAACAATAAGCTGGCAAACAAGTAGTCGACAGAGAAGATGTTAATGTTGACTATAAAGCTGTCGTAGAAATAGGAAACATAAATATTAAAAGTACAAAACAGTCAAATGTTACACTGAAACCATTAAAAGATATTAATTTTAAAATTGCCAATAAATATGACAAAATCAAGTTCACAATACAATTACAACAACAACTGTACAGACTGTACTTTATATAACAAATATACATGCCCCACTGGTGGGAATGTTTTCTGGCGTGTCACATCCTGTACAACATCCTTCATCTATTCCCTCCTGTTTCCTTGTCTCAGGTACTGCAGCTGCGAGGAGTTTGCAGCAGACGCAGAGCTCGTTTTCAACAACTGTGAGCAGTTCAACGAGGACACGTCAGAGGTGGGAATGGCTGGACACGCCATGAGGCGTTTCTTTGAGAGCCGCTGGGCGGAGTTCTACTCAAACAAGGACAAATAGATGCTTACAACGTTCCCCCCTGATGGTGGGGCTATAGACTGTTGGTGCTGTCACCGTCCCAGTCACACTCTCTCCATTACTGCTAAGACTGCCTGGAGGTTCTTCCAGCTATGTGTATTCTCTCATGTATAGGTATATATGTAAAGATTTTGGCCGTTTGTCTGTTATGTTTTCCTCTACTGGCCACATCCTTTTTCAGGCCCACAGCTGAACTTGCTTGGACTTGTACCCATTCCCTATTACAAAGAGTGAGAACATGTCTCTCTTCACTTTTACTTCCTCCTTTTGGTGTCTCCTCATTTTCACCTCAGCACCCCATCTCCTGTTTGCGTATTCCTGTCATGTCCTTTCACAAGCCCTATGTCGTAGCAAGGCCTTCGGTCAAGCCTTGCTTGTGGGGTGATGACAGACTCAGGCCAGGTCAGAGTAATTTGGCACTCAGACTCCTACTGAAAGTCAGGGACTGTAAACACTTTTGCAGCCTAATGACTACATACTGGACCTGCTTAGCACCGCTCAACGACACAATGGCTCAAACCTCTTCACTGAGCTTGGCCCATTTCTTACTTGTTCAATGGAAATGTAATGTAATGTGGTCTTATGCCTAGAAGTAATTTTTTTGCTCTATATTTTTATTATATATTCTATATATAAATATATATAAAGATTACAATAGCTGGGATTATTTAATAGCAATAGCTTGTAGTTAATGTGTACAGATGACCTTATAGAGATGTCTAGACGATTTCTGAAAAGGCCAGTTAAACTAAAAGGAATCTGTTCTTGGACTGTCACAAGTAGACATTGTATAACCTCCACTTAAAGTCTCACACGCCACACATACACCCTTTTTACCAACACACACATAAACATGCACCCGATTTCACACACAAAATCCCCACCTCCTGCTGCTGTGGGAAATACACTGGTTACTGAAACTGGGGGACTTTTTTTAGTGTTGGTCAGTCAGTCTTATATTTCACTGTCCGTCTTGTTAACAGTAAATTATCAGCTAGTTGCACCCGAACCTTGTCACAGGCTGTATACAACTTCAAGAATGCTACTGCAGCCTGTGGCTCACAGACAAGACAAGGTAGTATTTGCAGCTTTAAAACTGCAACTGATACGTGTTGAAAATGTTACTTGTCTGTAACTTGTCTGACCATGCGAAAACATAAAGTTACGTACAAGGCTAAAACCGTCATCCCATTTTAAAGACTAGAGTTGCAAAGGAGCTTTGATGAGGTATTGGGCACATTCCTGCCTGGTTTTCTGTCTTAACATTCCTTTTTAATATTTTTCTTTTTCTTTACGAGGGCCAATGTATGATGTTGCTTGGCATGGTTGGTGTGCTATGAAGGCGACAGGATGACTTCAGTCTGGTTTTATTTAAACGTGTTTCTTACACTGAACTCATCCGTTGATAGGAAAATAAACTTTGTTGTCCCTTATTACACTTAAAGAGATGACGTTTTTTTCAACAAAAAAGAAAAGAAAAAAAAGACATGAAAACCAAATGTGGTGTTGAGTGAATTTTTAATAATGTACAGTTTTGGTGACTTTAAATTTGTTCCTTTATATTTTTAGGACCAATTCGTCATTTTTAAGAGGAGGTATTACAAGACTCCGTTGTATTAAGGTGATGTAACACGTGTGCATCTGTAGAATGTACTGTGAGTTGAATAAAAACCACATCTAGTAGAGTATCTAGTAGTTGTTTTTCTTTTTTCTCTGTCCTATCTGAATCTTTTCTGCATGTTCCCCATATTTCTCTTAAAATTGGGGGTTTCTGTCATGTGTTTAGTCTCACTCCCACAGTCCCAAGACATGCAGACTAGGTCAATACCCATAACTAGATGTTTCTTAATCTTTGTGTGTATGAAAGACTGGCGACCTGTTTGGGCCCAGTGCATGCTGGGATAGGCTTTGGCACCTCCCGGCTCCTGAAATAGATTGATATACTGCATGTGTCTAATAAACCAACAGGAGCAGATCTAGTGCCTTTTCTTGGAACTTTTTTGCAGACTAAACAATCAAGAAAATAATATTCAGTAATACAAATCCCTGAGACTCTTGTATTTGTAAAATATGAGACTAAAGTTTATAGTAGTGTGCTGAAAGGTTCTTTAATATTACTGCTTGTGTAATTGCAATACATACAACAGCATACCTGAAAGGAATGTGGCTCATTGTATATCACAAAGCAAGCCCACTGCAATATGTCACATTAGGAGTGAAAAAGAAAGGGCAACCATGATTGAAATATGCTGTTTGGGCGGGGCTCTGCAGTCCTGTGGAGAGTCCTGTCGGAGGCACATGCTGCTGGGAATGTCCTGCCATCACTCCCAGCTGCTCTACAGAGGTAGAGACTCAAATACAACCATTCACTACCACTTACATTCTAACATTTACAGAACACCTAAAAAAAGTTAAAACAATAACAAGGATATACAGAGGGATATATAAAATAGGTCTACTGTCTTTTAGTGCATCTCTCCCTCCTATTTGCCTATATCGCTCTTTCAAATCCCTGAGCTGGCACTTTGTGTGACTGTGTATATTTGTGTGTGTGAAATTGTGTCAATGTCAGCACTCTGGGAGGAGGGGGCTGAAAACTCCCCACGCCAGCGGGTTCCACTATGGCCCCCACCCGTCCCGCTCCACACAGTTAGGCTTATCCTCACAAAAGGGGGGATAACAGTTAAACAGTTGCCGTGGAGAAGAGGGGGTAATCCACTTATAATGGGGCATGGCAGAAGTGCCCCCAACCCCACATCTACCAACCAACCAGTTCATTCTGGACTCTGTCTGCCAGATTGATGGCCCATGATGCGTGGAGGGTCAGGAGAATCAGATTGGACTCCAAACCTCTCCACATCTCCACACAGCTGTCTCTATTCTGCTGCTAAAACATACACATTGTAGTAAATGAAAAAATAATAATACATTTAACACATTAATATTCAGATGTTGGCAACGTGTGGCATCACCTGATCACCAACATCACAGAGGCAATATTCTCACGTTTTAGTTAAACAGAGGAATTCTGTGGTGTGTGTTTGTTTGATATCAAAGAGTGAAAATGAAAAGCCTGCACAGATGCTGCAACACAATAGGCTCTATGGCAACAACATCATGAAAGAGTGTGTCCCCATGGTGATCAGAGCAGTAAGTAATTTGTAGAAGGGAGAAATAAAGGTGGGTGGAAGGAAATCATATTTGAGGTCTTTGTTTTTAGTCTTGACATAACATAACAGTTACATTGACTTAAAAAACAACAACATTAGAGGACACAAAGAAGAGTCATATTTATCAAATGCTGAAATGCATCAATGTAGATTATGACCCAATAGATAATTTCACATCAGAGGATGTGGTCTGTTTTTTGTTGCTCTGGTCCTCTCTGCTCACTAATGGTCCCTTTCTCCTATAATTGATATGAAAATCAGGCTGAGCAGCAGTAATGGGTGCCAGGTGCTCAGGACACGCCAACACAGGAGACAAGAGGAAAAGCCACAAACACCTTTATATTATGTTCATGTTGTACTCTTGTATGTATGTGGTTTTACTTAGTTATTGTCAACAAATTCAATGAAAAGACCAAAATCAACAACGCATGAGTCTGTCTCTCAATACATCTTGGTTTGACCCTGTCTACAACCCTCAAACACACTGATTCTGTTCATTCCTGCTGAAGAAGAAAAATACTAAATCAGATTGAGACTCCACAGCCATGCTAGTGGCTCTGTGAGGCTGCACTTAGGCACAGCGGTGCTTTGAGCTAATTGCTAATGTTAGCATGCTAACATGCTCACACAATGACAATGCTAAAATGTTGATTTTTAGCATGTATGTTTGCATAATGTTTGCAAAGTACAGCTGAGGCTGATTTGAATTTTATTTTGCAAATAGTCAGTTATAAAGCTGGGCAGTGTAGTTTTTAGCAAACAATACTCAAAAAGGAGTAAATCATACACAATATTATGTTGGGGATATTTGGATTTGTACATGTGTTGCTCTGTTTACAGCAACAGGACGGTGTACATGTGGTTCAAAATAAACCACAGTGCCCATGTAGGTTCATGGAAGGAACATGTCAGCCAGTGCAACAATGTGGCTCAGTAATTTTGTTTTTAAAGAGTTTTTGGACAACAATGGAGATCTGTGGCACAGAGGAATACTATACAAAAGTATCCAAATAGGTTTTTGGTCTTTTCACGCGATTTGTTGACAAGAAGAAACATAGAAAATATTACTAGACTTAACATATTGTGGGGTGTAGCTGGCAGCATTGGGGATAAATATAGGTAGACAGAATAATGTAAACACTTTAAACTAGGTTGGCATTTGGGCACATTGCTCCTCCAGGCTATAACATTTGATGTTTCTGTAAATTAAAAAATGGTAAACTTCACTCTTTAGTGAGCCTTGATTTATTTTGTATTAAAATACTAACTGGCAACATTTGAAGCTGACAAATACAGTTAACGGGCAATCAACCTCAATTTTAAATAAATGACCCACTTTTGCAGCATTGTTGATAATTGTGATCTCAGTCATGGTTATATAATTTTATGTCATTGCTGCACCCTCTGTAGTGGCCACAATCACTTCAATTTGAAGATAAATGAAATGATCCTTGTAGTTACCTGAAGATGTATAAAATTGCTCAAGGTCGGTAGAATGAGTTGGGTGAAAATTTGGAGGGTAAGAGTGTTATGTGTGTATATGTGCAACCTTGGAAAGACATTTATTCCATGGCTTGCAGTGACTGTGCACAGGAAGACTTGATAGGGCCTGAGGTGCAGGGTGAGGAGAGGGTGGGTAGAGAGACTGGAAGGAGGCAGGCTGCTCTCATCAAAGGACCTCTCAGACTCTACAAGTTCATGACTGATGTAGCAGAGACCTTGAAACCCTCAGACCCCGACAGCTACACACAGACAGACGGACGAACAGTCAGAGAGACAGACTGACATACAGAAGAAAAAAAAAAACGGGTTTGAAATGACGTGGCGTGAGGTAAGCATCTTATTTAATTTCTTTTGTGTTTAAATCCCTCATGATTTGAAACACAAACAGCTAATTTAACAAGCACTGCTTTTGCAAAGGAGTGCTTGTGCATTTCATGGCGGTTTTAAGTGTTCCAGCAAAAGCAGCACTTTGTTATAGGCCAGATGGTTATGAAATGTTTGGGACAAATTATGCAATTTGTATTTAAAGAGTGTTGAAATACAGGTTACTGACATGGGGTTGACTCGTTTGTGTAAAATATAGTGATGGAATAAAGTGTTGTTTATGTCTCAGTGTTTTACCACCACTTGTGTCATCTTTGACATTTCTTACAGCTTTTGATAGCAATATAACTGTCAGTCATATAATATACAGTTGTGTTCAAAATAATAGTAGTCCAACACCACTAACCTCATAAATCATATTTTTTGGTAGAAGTGATATTTCTACATGGCAAATAATTTACTAGTCTGTGTAATAGAGTCATAGAAAACCAACAGACCCATCAGTCATGAGACACATGCCGCTCATTCTGTGTAATTGAATCTGTAATTGAAAGGGGAATGTCCAAAATAATAGCAGTGTTGTGTTCAATGAGTGAGGTGATTGATTCTGTGAAGAAACAGGTGTCAATTATGGCCCATATTTAGGGATGGAAGGAAACAAATGTTGTCCATGCTGGTTATAGTGCATTTCACACTGAAATACTCAGCAAAATGGGTCGTACCAGACATTGCTCTGAGGAACAGTAGACTTTGATTAAAAAGTTGATCCGAGAAGGGAAAACATATAAAGTTATAAAGTAAAATGATATGCTGCTCAGCCAAAATTATTTCAAATGCTTTGAAATGGCATCCAAACGACATGGGAAAAAATGGCCAATACCATTTGAATAGATCCAATAATTGCCGAAATGGCAAAGGCTCAACCAATGATCAGCTCCAGGAAAGTCAAAGAAGACTTAAAGTTGCCTGTGAGTACTGTTACAATCAGAAGAAGGCTATGTGAAGCAAAGCTATCAGCTAGAAGCCCTCGCAAAGTCCCTTTGCTAAAAAAAAGACATGTACTGAATAACTTGAAATTTGCCAAAGGACACATTGACTGACTAAAGGAGAAATAGTGCAACATTCTGTGGACTGATGAAACAGACAGTTTGTCGGAGAACCCCCATGTTCTGAATTCAAGCCATAGTACACTGTGAAGACAGTAAAGCATGGTGGTGCAAAAATCATGTTATGGAGATGTTTCTCATACTGTGGTGTTGGGCGTATTTATTGCATACCAGGGATGATGGATCACTTTCAATACATCAAAATACTCTAAGAGGTCATGTTGCCTTATGCTGAAGAGGAATTGCTATTGAAATGGGTCTTTCAATAAGATGACCCTAAACACACCAGTAAGCTGTTGTAAGGCTTGGTTCCAGATGAAGAAGTTTGATGTCATGGAGTGGCCAGCCTGGACCTCAAGCCCATAGAACACTTGTGGGGTGACATCATAAATGCTGCTTCTGAAGCAAAACCCAGTAATGCCGAGGGATTGTGAAACAGCATGTTTCCTCGGATCAGGGAGGCTCCAAAATCATGGTTGCAGCTGTCGCCATGGTCCCGCTACACGTTCCCTTCCCTGCCACGATCTGCGGTGCCTAGCTACGTCCTGCTGTGCCTTGTAATGCTGCACAGTGCCCTGCTATGCCATGAACTACTACAAAGAACTTCTACAAACTACTTTATTTATATATATATATATATATATATATATATATATATATATATATATATATTTTTTTTTTTGGGACTGTTATTGCCACTCTTCATTCTATCCCCAACCGGTCGTCAGACACCGCCTACCAAGAGCCTGGGTCTGTCCAAGGTTTCTTCCCAAAGGGGAGTTTTTCCTTGCCACTGTCGCACTGTTGCTTGCTCTGGAGGAAACTACTAGAACTGTTGGGTCCTTGTAAAAGTTTTGTAAACAAAACAGCCTAATATTACTTTTTCTTCACTTTCTGTAAAGGTATAACACAAACTTGATCAATTTTGATCATGTTTTGATTTTGGAATTAAATGTGCAGTGTTCCCAATGCATTGATGGAATTAAAAGCTATTCTAAGGATTTTGAGCATTATTCACTTTTAAACACACTGCTATTATTCTGAACACAACTGTACATGTGGCTTAATCAATAAGCTCGTGATGTTTTTCGATCATGGATCCCATCACTAGTTAGGCTTTGAGCAAGATTCCAGATAACAAGATGTTTGGTAAACTGAATATAGGCCACCTTTGTTTATCTCCCCTTTCCACGAGGAGCTACGTAGTAAGCAGTTCTGGCGCGCCACTCTCGCAGAGCTGCTCGGCACCCTGGTTTTAGTGAGCGCCGTGCTGGGTGCATCTGTGCCAGGCCCCGGAGAGGCCCCCACGGGACCCATGTACCCAGCAGTGGCAGTGGGTGTGACGATTGTCGCACTGGGACACTGTTTTGGAGAAATAAGCGGGGCACAGGTGAATGTCCAACACATCCTCATACCTAAACATCACTATAGGTAGATTTCCAAAGATTCCCAAAAACGACACATACAACAGTTCTATTTACTGCCACGTGGAGGCAGTTTAATCATGTGACCATAATAACGTGACCTTTCTATTTAACATAACAAGTGCAGATTTATACACGTAGCCATATGTTGTGAAACGGAACTAGATTAGTTAGATTAGTTTAGATAACAAAAATACGTAGGGTAAGTAAAACATTGGAGATTGGCTTACAATGAGTCATGTAAAACTACTAAAATAAAGACGTAATGTGACGTCACATATGTCATTGCGTCAAGGACTTAACATAACAGTTGATTTTTGATTTCACATAGGACACAATATCCCCGAACTTGAGTGAAAAGTTCAGTGTTTGTTGTTATGAGCTGCTTGCATAGTCGACCCATGCAAATGTTTTCTGGGTGAGGATGGGCTGGAATGTCTTATAGTCACATATTCATTTTAAAGTTGTATTTTTCTTTTTCTGATCAACTCTTTGAAACTCTTTGCTGGTGGTAACATGGGTGTTGAAGTACTCAGATCCTTACCACAATATACAAATAATCAATTTCAAGTAAAACTCTGCATTTAAAATACTAATTAAATAAGTAAGTAAGTAAAGTTAGTATTATAAGCTTAATGTACTGAAACTATCACAAATAATAGCACTAAAATGGCCCCTTTGAGAAATATATTATCATATGTGACATTATTAGATTGTTAATACTGATGCATCACTGTGTAAGCAGCATTTTACTGTTAGTTAAACTACTTTATACAGGTAGTCAGGTAGTTTAGTCCAGTGGCTCCAAACCGAGGGGTCAGGCCCCTCCAAAGGATCACAAGACAAATCTGAAGGGCTGTGAGAGGATTAATGGGGAAAAGTGTATTGTTCTCCAAATATGCAACCATTCATCTTCTGTAACATTCATACCAAGTTCTTTTTCCCCATTTCACTTTTATATATAATTTGTTTCCTATTCTCTCCGTTGTGTGCTAATATAATGTTGATATTATTCTGTATTTCTTTAAATTGCAAACCCCAATTATGGTTCTAATTATTACATTTTAATCTAAATTTACGTTGTGCATTATTCATCAGTCATAAAAGTCTCTTAAAATAGCATATGTTTCATGGCAGCTTTTATGTTATGTCATTGTTTTTCGATATTCGTAACATTGTTTATATGTAAGTGTGTGTTTGTGCTCTCTGATCAGGTGAACCCTGCAGTGACTCTGGCTCTGTTGGCCACTCGGAAGCTGGAAGTTGTCAGAGCCGTTGTTTACATAGTTGCACAGTGTTTGGGGGCCTGTTTAGGAGCCGGGGCCCTCTACTTGGCCCTGCCAGTCAAAACCACTGCAGACCACTTTGTCAACAGGGTCAGTCCTCAGCTTATTAGTGGGTTACCTTCTGAAGATTTAGAGACAGAACATATTTTCAAAATATTCCTACTTTTCCTGCTCCTCTTTCTCTTATATACTCCTGATTTACCTTACTCAGGTTCCTATAGAGTTAAATGCAGCCCAGGCTCTGGGCATGGAGGTTTTGTGCACCTTCCAGATGGTCTTCACTGTGTTCTCAGTAGAGGATCAGCGGCGAAGGGAAAGCCCAGAACCAGGAAACCTGGCCATTGGATTAGCACACACTGCTGGAGTGCTAATAGGGGTAAGAGGAGCTTTTATACAGAACAATTGCACATTTTCTCAAATATGTTCTTAAATGGTTCCTCAACTACAAAACGTAACAAAGAGTTAATAGAACTTTCTCACTTTGTAATGAATCACAAACATTTAATGTTATCTGGCCTCCACCACTTTTATTGTAGCAAAAGACAAGAAGAGAAACTCAAATGTTTTCCTAAAAAGCTGATGATAGCTTTTAACAATGTTTATAAAATGGGTAGCTCAAATCAGGCAATGTGATTGATTCATAGACATAATATAATAACCACATACATTTGATTCCTTTCCACCAGTATATCCTACGAAAGTTTGACAATATAAGTGAAATAGTAAGCCACATGAAAAATGGTACAATGCTGTACATAGAACATAAATGGGAATCAGAGCTGGATGTAGAAAATTTAAATGAATAATGATACAAAACATGTACGAGACAAGCAAGCATGTTGGCTCTGTAGTTTTCTGGAGTTGCACTAGGCAAGGCAAGTTTATTTAATTGGCACATTTCAGCAACAAGCAAACACACTACAAACAGACATTTAAGTACAATTTAAATGATGTAACGTTAAGGAGGGTAAAAGGAGAAAGATACCCTGCAACAATGGAATGGAAAATTGTTTAAAGAAATATTTTTTTAAAGGAATTTGGAAAAGTGGATTGTTTACATGAGTCCATATAAATGTATATATAACAATTTATTATTAAAAGTATCTTATTTTTCTGTCAGGGGCGGTTCTCGGGTGCAAGTATGAACCCCGCACGTTCTCTGGGTCCAGCCATCATCACTGGATTCTGGGAAAACCACTGGGTGAGAGAGAGCCTCAAAATCAAATGTTCTCCATGGAAACACTTGTCTAACTGTGCAACAGAGTTTACCAATGCTGTTTTATAATTGTTGGCCAATTATAGTCATTGTTTATATGATAATAATAATCAAAGCAATAACATTTATTGAGTAATCAAATTCATGGCTATACAGCTGAAGGTGCTCCACCCCTTGGTTTCTAAGAGGGCAGGAGGTGTGGTGGAATGTAACTTAATACTGTTCAAATTTGAGGTACTAGTACTTTACTTGAGTCTTCTACTCCGCTACATTTCAGAGAGAAACACTGTACTTTATACTCCTGGAGTCCTGGACCAGTTGGAGTTTATGGAGAAGCTTGTGATGTAGACCAGAGAGGAGAGAGACCCCTATAAAATACGTTGGGATCAAGTTGGGGCTCCTTGACACATTTCAGTGGCTATGAGAAAGTTTTTGTAAATTTCCAGGCCCAAAGAGATCAAGTTATGCAATATTCAAAAATAAAATGTATTCTCAATTAGGGAAAAGCCTAAAACCTGCACAGAAATGTGTGAAACCAAAATTGTTATAGTCTTGTTTCCTCTCCCAGTAATCATCCCGACACCTGTCGTTAAGTCTTGCCCTCCTCCAAAGCGCGCTGGAGGAGGGTCTGGCTACTCCACATACCATTCGGGGATAGGAGGAAAACACGTTCTGGTTTATTGGCATTTCATTAAACCAGTCACAATCGTACGGAAGAGGATTAAGGCCACTGATGAAAAGATTATGTGAGTTCTGACTTTAGTCTCAGAATTCTGACTTCCTATTCTCAGAATTCTGACTTTATTCTTAGAATTCTGACTTTTTTTATTCTGAGATTAAAGTCAGACTTCTGACTTTGATCTCAGAATACTGAGAATAAAGTCAGAATTCTGAGAAAAAGTCAGAATTCTGAGAATAAAGTCAGAATAAAGTCAGAATTCTGAGAATAAAGTCAGAAGAAACTTGTGGAAGCTACTTTTCTGTCTGTAATTGACTATGGAGATATATTGTACATGCATGCCGCATCTTCCATCTTGCGTCATGTTGATTCAGTTTACCATGCATCACTACGATTCATAACAAATACAAAGTCCCTTACCCATCACTGCCTTCTTTATGAATTAGTTGGTTGGACATCACTTAAAATTCGTAGACAACAACACTGGTATATCTTTATTTATAAAGCTATACTTGGCAAACTTCCACTGTACCTCTGTAATCTCCTCTCTGTCTGCTCTGGTACCTATCAGCTACGCTCTTCAAAGTGGTTGCTGTTTAACGTGCCACGAGTTGCAACCGAATTAGGAAGAACTGCTTTCTATTATTCAGCACCTTGGGGGTGGAATAATCTACAGAAAGTATTAAAGTTGGAAACCCTTATGTCCATTAATGAATTTAAAACTATTGTAAGGAAGGTTGTGATGGAGACATGTTCTTGTTTTTCTTGAGAGTTTAATGGTGTTTTTAACATTTTGTATTGTATTGAAAATGTAACTTGGTGTTTATGTATGTGTTGTAATTTGGCTGCTATCTTGGCCAGGTCTCTCTTGTAAAAGAGATTTTAAATCTCAATGAGACTACCTGGTTAAATAAAGGATTCATAATAATAATAAAAGAATTCTGAGAAAAAGTCAGAATTCTGAGAAAAAAAGTCAGAATTCTGAGAATAAAGTCAGAATAAAGTCAGAATTCTGAGAATAAAGTCAGAACTCACCTACATTTTTCACCAGTGGCCCTAATCCTCTTCCGTAGAATTGTTTTGGGCGGTGCTAAGCACTGGAGAAAAACCGCGGTGCTGCTGCAAAAAAGGCTCGGAAGTAACTTGTTTTGGTGGGACATGTGTCTAGCTAGCTGTCTGGATTTACCTTGCAGAGATCTGAGAAACAGTTAACTGTAGTCCTCATATATCAACCGGAGTTTAAAATACCAACAAAAAGGAAGCCCTAGGCAACGGATATCCGGCCCTACATTAGTGAAATCCGTCTGATTTTCTGACGGCAACGGAGCAATCCCGGAAGTGGAAGGTCAATAATATAGAGGAACCACTGGACTGAACTCTATACAAAGAGGTTGAAAATAGCTCCACTTTGAGCAGCTACAACAGTTAAATGCTGCTTACACACAGATGCATCACTATCTAACGATTGTCATAATAATTAGTCACAGGTGCAATTTTTTACTTTTGATACTTTAAGTGCACATAGCTGCTTATACTTTGGCATGTTTCATTTTGAATACAAGACTTCTACTTATAATGGAGTACATTCATATATTGTGCCAACATTGTATTAACATTGCCTCAGTTGTAAGGCTCAGCTGATATGAAGGTGATATATCCAAACACATCTCTTAAATCTCATTATAACCTTTTTCTCTTTTTGCCCACCTTCAGCTTTATTTGATTGGACCAGTGATCGGTGCTATACTGGCTGGAGTGTCCCATGAGTTCTTCTTTGCACGAAGCGCCTCTCGCCAGAAGCTGGTGGCTTGTCTGACCTGTAAGGACATAGAGATTGTGGAGACGACCAGCATGACGGGATCATCTCTGTCCACAGTCACACCAAACGCCATGAGAGTCAAGCAAGCCAACAAACAAGAAAACAACTGAGGACACATGCATAAACAAACACAATATTACAGATATATTTATGAAGATGCATAGTGTATCAAGTGCAGATCTGGCTTGACGGCAGGATTTATCCTTCATTAACTATTACTGTTTAAAGTTCTGAAGCACTTTATGAACAAACAACGTTATTAACTCAGTAACTTTTTTCTATAAAAAATGATTAAATATAAATGAAAATGATTAAATGGTCATTATTATTTCCCAAAGCCTAAGGTATTCAAATGTGTTTCCTAAAACTAAAAACTTCAGCTTTAATATTTGGTATTTGCTGCTTTAAAAATGACTCACACAATTTATCAATTATCCAAATAGTTGCAGATACATTTTCTGTTGATTAATTGTCTAATTGTTTCATTATTCTACCCCAAAACAGCCATATTTTATGAGTCGCTGGGTGCAGTCCCACCTTTACGTAGAGCTGTCCAATTTGTGATCCGATCACTCAGATCGGATTTAAATAGCAGGTGGAAATGGGGTTTTAGTCTGTCCCTGTTGCTTTTTGTTGAAAATGTGGATAGAAAGCTGCATTTCAAGGTAATTATGTAATGTACGTAAAGGTGTAGACAATCCTGTCAGATTCAATATTATTAAATTCAAAATTGCACATCATTAAAATGTATAATGGAGAGTCATTGAAAGCCTGCTGAAAACACCCTTATGTTTGCCGCTTTCAGTTTCAGGGCCAATCTGTGAATGCTTTGATATGCTAAAGAGGTCCTTGCATTGCATTGTAGATTCAATGATGCTCTCAATTAGTCCAATATGTGTCTCATGTCTGCCTGTTAGTGGCTGTCTCCTCTTTTCATACTTCTGTAAGGGCTGTAAAGAAAGAAAACCTTCAATAGAAAAGAAATTATGAATTGAATACTGTGTGTGTGTTTTGGTTGGATGATGTTTGTCTTGTCTTATACAGTAATGTGTTTTGCATAACGCGCTTGTAATTTAAAGGGTCAGTTCCCTCAAATTATAAAAAAGAAACACATTTTCTCACACACATTATTTTCTAGATTTGGTTTAATTTGTCTAGGTTTTTTGATATTTGTCTCTTTATCAGTAGTGGTAAGTGAGAAAATATGTTTTTTTTTGTAATTTGGATGAACAGCTCCATCAAAATGAATATAATAAAAATAAATGTATAATATATTGATATCCATAATTAATGTTAAACAAACTGTACATTGTACAAGTCTAAAATAAAACCATATTAGCAATCAGTATCACTATAGCAGTGTAATTTGAATACACACACATACATACACTATTTACACACAGACACACAACGTGCACAATAGCTATAACTGCCACAGTGCTGCCAGCATTTTGCATTGTGTGTGTTCTTTCTAACATGTATAAAAGGGAGTCAAAACGGCAAGCTCAGCATTCTGCTTTCATCACCCACTCCCCTCTCTCACCCCCCTCATTGCCCCAGCAACAGTGATGGCTCTCCACTGGTCAGCGCGAAACCCCACTGCCACACACACACACACACACACACACACACACACACACACACACACACACACACACACATCCCTGCTGCCCTACTGCATCTCTCCCTTTACCCCAGCTCCACACGCACGCACACACACACACACACACACACAATGCAAACCTCTGTCGAGCACCTCCTAGAAGCCCCGGTCACAACAGAAGACACAATCTGCTGGTTGTTATTGTTGTTTGTTGCTTGTGGACCTGTGTTTTTTTCCACACTTTGTTGGCTTTTTGTTCCCCTCATGATGTCTCCACCACGTTGCCGTTGGCTGTGAAGCGGGGCCAGTGAGCTCTGAGGCAATGTCAAGTTCAGGACTGGTGATCATCAGCCGTGCTTGGTGTAGTAGTTGTCTCCTGAACATTTAAACAAAAGCAAGAAATGTAATTACAAACATTAGCATTGCGAAATCAAGCCAATGCTTAGTTAGCTGTTATGTCCGTACTTTAGTTTAATATGTATTTTTGTCCATACGTAGCCCACATGCTCGTTACAGACAATGGATTCACAGGGTCAGGCATTTCAGTGTATGGGTCAGTTCAGCGCTGTTAGCTTTGGGCACTTCCGTCCGGGGCCCCAACTGTATTATCTGCATGTGTGTAGGTCAATGTGTGTGTGCGGGCATGTGTGTGTCTTTGTGCATGCATGTTTGTGTTTTCTATCCTTGTCCATCAGCCTTTGCATCCCCTGATTATGACAGTGATGATATGTCAATAGATGGCATACACCCCAAAGAAAACATTTTACTCTCAGATCCAGCTGCTTTTCACCGTGGTTATTCCTTCCAGTTTCCCACTTCCACCTGAATATAAAATACAAATACTTCCTGTTGTCTCTTTATCCTAAATCTCTCTACCTCCCACTAAGTGTCTTGCTAGTTCCACTCATTTTCGATTTATTTGTTTCTCTTCTCAGATACACTCCCTCTCGTTTGGCCTTATTCTGTTATGGGGGGGGGCGACGGAAGGGTTAAGTTTGTTTGATTTAGGATGTCCAGCACTGCCGCCCCCCACCCTTGGCCCTACAGAGGGATTATGGCGTCACCTGGGGCCCCTGGGGGGTATTATAAAGCCCCTGTCTGGCCCTCTCCCCTCCGTCAGAGAGGCTAAACGGTCCAGCGGACACTCTGTCTATCCCAGTCTCTACTTTAGAACCCCCCCTTTAGCATTGATGCCCACCTCCTCTTGACATCCCATCCCACCTGAGAGCTCCACCCACACTCCCACATTATATCACACCTATGTCTTTGCGACAGGTGG
Organism: Etheostoma perlongum; assembly: GCA_026937815.1. NCBI lineage: Eukaryota > Metazoa > Chordata > Actinopteri > Perciformes > Percidae > Etheostoma > Etheostoma perlongum. Next base: position 10,445,415 of record CM049377.1, read on the forward strand.
AGAGAGGTGGCAAGCAAACGCAGCTGAGTTGACTTTACCAACTCAGTTCACGGCTTGGTCCTTTCAGTGGATTTGTCTGTTGACGTTCTGAAATCCTGTTTTGTCTTTGAACTGACTCTCTGAGAGTTTTGGTCAGCCGAGTTAGTTGACTACAAAAGGGAGATCTTTTTTTAAAATATTTTTTGGCATTCAAAGAGGACTGAAAAGGTAAACCATTACCTTTTCTAGACCCTGATTTATTTTTAAAGAATCTTCATCATCTGGTGGAGAACTTCAAGTGAACAGTCACCATGTGGGAGTTCCGGTCCATGAATTTCTGGCGGGCGGTCTTTGCAGAGTTCTTCGGGACCATGTTCTTTGTATTTTTCGGCATGGGTGCTGCCCTGCGCTGGACCACCGGGCCTCATCATGTCCTTCATGTGGCCCTGTGCTTTGGGCTGGCAGCTGCCACTCTCATCCAGTCAATCGGCCACATCAGCGGTGGCCACATTAACCCTGCCGTCACCTTTGCCTACCTTATCGGCTCACAGTTGTCTCTTTTCCGGGCCATTTTCTACATAGCCGCACAGTGCCTGGGTGCTGTAGCTGGGGCTGCTGTGCTGTATGGGGTCACACCTGGCAACATGAGAGGCAACATGGCATTGAACACGGTAAGGACCCGATACGGATGTATCAGAGAACAAGTACGACACTGTTCTTTGGGTATGTTGATTTCATCCATTGGATACATGGCATGCATTTAAAAGTTCAGGATTTTGTAATCATATGAGGCTCAGTTTAGTAAAGCAATCTTTTGAAACCAAAACAAATAGTATAATTATTTCCAGTAGCTCATAATTTTTCTGAAATAAAATACATATTCAGTAGTATATGTCAGTACATCTCTGAGATTTCTTTGACTCATGCAAAGATTTTTTTTGTCCATCTGTGTATCTCCAGCTGCAGCCAGGCATTAGTCTGGGAATGGCCACCACTGTGGAGGTTTTCCTCACTATGCAGCTTGTGGTGTGCATCTTTGCCGTGACTGATGAGAGGAGAAACGGACGTTTGGGATCTGCTGCCCTATCCATTGGCTTCTCTGTCACCATCGGACATCTCATGGGGGTAAAGCACATGGCGCATAGATTGCAAACAACAATTCAATGTTTTAAATCCCAATACAATAACAAGTGTCTTGTGTTGTAGATGTACTACACCGGTGCTGGAATGAACCCTGCCAGGTCCTTTGCCCCTGCTGTGCTCTTCAGGAACTTCATCAACCACTGGGTAAGACTTGCAGTCACTCTGAAAAATATCAATCTGAGCAGGAATCAAAAATGACTGAACACTTTTCTAACTGATGTTTTCTGCTGGCAGGTGTACTGGGTCGGGCCTATGATAGGAGGTGCAATGGGCGCTCTCCTGTATGATTTCATGCTGTTCCCCCGCATGAGAGGTCTGTCCGAGCGCCTGGCCACACTGAAGGGCAGCCGGCCCCCAGAGAGCGAGACCCAGCAGGAACCCCGCGGGGAGGCCATTGAGATCAAGACGCAAGCCCTATAAATATGCCCGTGCCCCCTTCTCCGACTGGGGCCGAGGGATGAGGGACAAAGGCCCTGATCTACGCCAACCCCACCTCTACTACCCCCGTATGCCGTCACACAACATTGCACAAGACTAATCCAAATACACACATCTAGACTAACACATTTCACATATGATATGATTTTATCCAGTGCAACTGTAAAAAACGCGAGACACACACACCACACACACACACACACACACACACACACACACACACACACACAAACAGGTTCACAACCTTCAACCTCAACACACAACAAGACTCCTCTACCCCCAAGTCCTAACTCTGTATTCTGAACTGGACATTGTGTTTTTGATAAATGGTGACCAGAGCCTGCACCATCAGCCGCCTATAGTCTCCCTCAGCCCACCTGCTTCCTCCTCTCAGCCAGGCCTTCATCTCATCTCAGAGGAGCATGGAAACCCTGAAACTGAGCAGAGATGTTTAGGAAGGCAGGTGTTGGAAAGGGTGGGAGAGGGAGACCAAGGGCGGGTTAAGGGTGAGGCGGGGGTGTAGGTAGGATATGAGAAGGGTAATAGAGCATGGGGCAGGTGATGGAGTGGGGTTTGGGTAAAGAGGGCAACACTCTGGGTTTGTGGTCGTTTCAAGTTGTGTTAGGCCAGTGAAGATGGGCATGCTTTTCATTATTCATCTGAATTTATCTCCATTTTAGTTTTTTTTTTAGGTTCATTTTGTTTTCTGCACTTCAGACACAAGACGTGGATGTATGATACCATTAGATTTTACCAGGGTTTCACTATTTTCAATCACTACATTTTATCTGTGGGTTTGTGTTTGTGTGTGTGTGAATACCTCTTTAGCATGTGTGTGTGTGTGTGTGTGTGTGTGTGTGTGTGTGTGTGTGTGTGTGTGTGTGTGAGAGAGAGTGAGCGTGTGCATGTGTGTGCGCCTGCCTGTGTGTGTATGAGTGTCTTTGCAAGCGAGTGTGTATATGTGTGTATGTGATCAAGTTTGCAAATACAGTATTTATTTTGTTTTATTTATTGTCTTTACCGCTCTTCTGTTTCGTACCATTAACTGTGTTCATTTTGTCATAAATTTTTAAGGCATGATCATTTCTCCTCCCCTCACTGTGGTATTTGCTATGATATTCATTTTTACATAAACCATCTGCTTTTTTGTTCTGAACCTGCGCAATTCAAAGGAAATGTTGTATCCCAGATTTTGATAGTAGGTCTGTTCACTGCAGATCAGCTGTGCAAGCTTTACATTGAGTCTCCTTTTATTATTTGATTCTTACTGGGAGCACAAGGCGTTTCAATAAACATTTCAATGGCAATAAACATAAAAACGTGATACAAGGTTTGGGTCATTTTTGTTTGTTTACCTTCTACTTGTTGTGAGTTGCTTTATACGAAATAAAGTATAGTTGCTGGGCATGGAGGAATATGTGAGCTGCAATAAATAATTTTGTCCAGAAGAGGGCGAAAAGAGACCATGTCAGACTGTCATTTAAAATTTGAATCACGGTAATTGAGGGCACCTGAATGATTTTTTTGGACAAAATTAAATCTTAAAATGTGATAATTCACAGTGGTTAGTGTGGTTCAAGGAAATAATCCTGAATAAACGATATTAGTTTGCGGTATGTAAGGAGAGGTAAAGGGGAGGGGCTGTTTTGGTAAGACAGGGTTAACCCAAAGGCTCACTATTGCTCATGTTTGATAAGAAATACATTCATTTATCTTCCACTTTCTTCTGTTATTGTGCATCACAGCTGATAAACTCACGACTCCACCTACACGACAAAGACAGTAAAATTCTAAATTTTTCTTATGGTGAACAAATCGCATGAAAACATCAAGACAACAATTGTTGTGAGTCTGTTGTTTCTGTATGGGAGTGGCGGAGTCATTTAAACTGTTCCCAACGGTTTCTGTAGTTAAAGTGTGTTTTAATAATGTGCTGTTAATGTTGTGGGGGTGCATTTTTGTTATCTGGGTTTATATTTTGTATGGTTGATTTAGTGTTCATGTTTATCTACATTTATTGTTGCATCATGACCGAGACCCAGGTGGGAGCTGATGCGGTCTGGCGGTGTTGTGGTGTAATGAGGTGAGCACAGATTGGAAAACATTAACATTTTTTGTTGAGTGAAATTTACCACACAGAGCAATTCATTGGAAGATGTGTGTTATCTGTGTATGGGTAGACAAATCTGACATAAATGTGCAAATGTATGGAATATATTATGCTTAAAATAAGGCTTTTACAAAGTAAAAACAACTTTTATGATAGTTAACTAGTTCTTCCATAGTGAGCAATAGCATAATATTTGATATTTATTGTTTTCTTAGCTTGTTCAAAGCTATATTACAAGCCTTCCGCATTGCGCATCACCCCCACCCCTCCTCCACGCAGCTGCTAGTAGCCAAGGAGGACACGGAGGATTAAAAAACATGATGGACTTTTCAGAAGAGGTAATCGATTTTCTGTGCCCAAAAGTCACCAGTTTCTGAACATAGCCATACTGACAGATACAGAGAGAGATTTGTGGAGCTGGTAGTCTTAATTAGCTTTATTACCCCATTTTGCAATGGCTTGGATGTAACGGAAAATAATTAATATAAAAATGTTATGCACTAAAGCTTTAACTTAACATGCCTATTATTATATGTTTTTACTACTGAAACTTGATTTGTGTACTGCATTAACTTAATGCTCTGTGTTAATATAACTTGGCCTGTTAAGTTTCACCTTGTGTAAAAAAATTGTTTTTAAGCCTGTTTAAGGCAGCGGTTTCCAAGCAAATTTCGAATAAAGTCAACTAATTTGGGGTAATAGTGTGGGCTTGCTGGAGGAGGGCTTAAAGAGACAGGCGCTCCAACAGAGCATCTCAGACAGAGGGTGAATACAGGTGCAGCAGCCATGGGCAGTATAAGAAACATAAAAAGTGTTACATACAAACTATAAATAAATAAAATAAATAATTATGAATCTATGGGTTTAATAGGCTCCTTAAAAGATTTACAACTTTAGTAAAAATGAGCTGAGAGCCACAGATGGGTAGGTGAAGTTGGAAAATATTAAGAGAAAGAATAATGCATTTGGGGTTTTGTACTTTTCATATTTATGGACTGTAACAAAAATGTATGGTCATATCCTTTAAGTTTCATGGCAGGTGGGAAAGCAGTCACATTGGCATAATGCAGTATACTTAGCATAATGAAGTATAGTAATAAAAGTCTTCTGGACTTTGACTTTGGAGCAGATGGTTTATATATTCAAAAGAATAGTTCAACATGAGAAGTGCTCTTATTTTCATTCTTGTTGACAATTAGATGAGAAGATTGATTGAACAGTACTATTGACTATTGGTAGCTTGTTATCTTTGTTTAACACAAAACTGGAAACAGAGGGGAAAAGCTAGCCTGGCTCTTTTCATAGTAACGTGATCTCTAAAGATCCCTTATCAACAAGTTACTGTATATCTTGTTTGTTTCACTACAATAGTTTATTATAGGATCCCCATTAGCTGTGCACAGCTACTTTTCATGGGGGTTTACCAGTCCTTCTGTTTAAAGTATCTCAATGATGGCACTAAATGTCTAATATGACTCATGTGTGACTCTCCAGGCACCTGGTAGTTTCATGCAGCAGCTGTTTCCCACAGAATTACTGTAATTCGACCACACTCAGAAAACGTCTTATTTAGAAATATTCATTTTATTTTGCATATTTGTTTAAAATGTGATGTATGGCTTGGTTTATGACTTTACTAAGGTGGTGCCACAGCACCGTGAGCTTTCAGTATCATCGCTAAAGCATTTGCCTGTATTCTACAGCTGGAAAAAAAACAAAAAACAAACAAAGAAACAACTCTGACCAGTACAATGGGCTGGAAATGGAGCTCGGTCCTGACACTAGCGTATACTGCATCACTCTATTTCTCACACACACAGAATTAGACACCAAATATTCTCACACACATTCAGTAACATCATCACTTACATCCAAACACATTTACTTGATATGTATTGACAACTTTGTAATTTAGGTATCATAAAACCAAACAGTCCCCAAAGACCAAATCCAGACACTCCAAAAGTTACGGGTCAAAAATAGGCTAATAAGCCACTGCAGGTATTTTATGTGATGACTATTGTGTTTTAAGTGTTAACAAAGTCTTTTGCTTAGTAATGTTTTAGCAGTAGCAATACAAAAACAAAATACCAGTGTTGTCTTCCTCATTCATGCTTATCCTTCATCATCATAATTGCATATTCTGTTAAACTGTGATGATCAACGTGTTATGACTTGCCAGAGGTTGATAAAAGGAACAAAAGGGAGCACAATACACAATTTGTTCATTTGAGATGAGAGTCTACTAAAAAAACACAAACTGAACCAGGTCCAGAAAGAAAGAGAGTGAGAGATCTCTAAGGCCATAGACAGAAAGGTAACCTTGAAGAGGAGGAAATTGGACCTTCGTTTCTGAAAGAGAAACTGTCTCTCAGCTTGGCTAATATCCAGCATTCAGCACAGTACCTTTAGAGAAACAGCAGCTGCAGCATCATGTCAAGCAGACATATTTCTCAACGTCTTTACCTGTCCTCTCTCCAGCAGTCGGCCCTGCCACCAACCTCAACAGTGGGGGTCAGCGGTAAGACAAAAAGGTCCAGAAGATTACCAGTGGTCTAATTCCAGTCCCGGTCGTCTACCACTTGTGAAAAACATTCAGATTGTATGCTGATGACAGCAGCAATAGGACATTTTTCATTAATTTTTACAACAATGATATATATATATATATATATATAAAACAGGAATGTGAGTGCTTTCTAAAAGCCCTTTTGATTACATCACACTCTCTCCCTGTTTATCCAGTCTTATCCTGATGATGTCAACAGTCACATTGCTTTGAATCATTAGTTCAGCAGATGCAGCTACACTAAGAGTTGCTCACTGCATGCGATCCGGCTGGTGCAGAGGATAATGGAGGAAAGCCTGTGGGGCGGCAGACATAGTGGTGAGTGCAGCCAGAGGAGGTTGGATGGCAGCCGGTGGGGTTGGGGATGTGGTGAGAGCGGACGCCGGCGTGCCGGGGGAGAAGCTGTAGCTGAGGTAGCCAGCAGAGGGCGACGGGGAAGGTGTGTAGGGATACTGCTCCAGTCCTGTGGGGGCGTAGTGGCTGTAGGCGTGGCTGTAGTCCAGGTAAGGGGAGGCGAGTGCTGCAGCTGTGGGGCTGATCTGGGACTGCAGCAACAGGCTGGGCTGGAGGAACGTCTGGGGGTAGACATACTGCTGGGCAAATCTGGACAGACAGAGGACCAGGGGTTAGAGATTAAATAATCAGTCAACTGATGAGATGCAAAATTTTTGATAATACATTCATAATTTCAGTCTTTTCTTAAGTATTTTATTCCTTTTATTTTATATATCTAAATGACAATTTATTTCATGTTGAGATGATGACAATAAGGCTCTCCTGAATCTTGTATTTTTTAAGGTTGATCATTGTCAGCCAGTTGATGATTGTTTTGTTTGTATCTTTTTTAATTGATGCTGTTAGTACAGTTATAGTATATGTGCAAACAATTTGTGCAACTCTTATGCTAAGTTAAGCCCTAATAATAACAGAAGTAAGAGAGAGTGAATTATAAAAATAGAAAAAAATTACACACAAAGACCTGACCACGTCCATATGTATCTGAATATCCAAAATCTGATTGTGTGTTCAGAGCTGCCACTAATCTGATAATCTGATATGTGTCATTTAAACAACAGTAACCAGGGACAGGCACACACACACTCCACACACAAAGACACACACAAAGACTGCAGTTTCTTCAATAACTATGTATTTTCTTTATACCCAATTAAAACATTAAAATCTGAGTTCTATAAAGGTGTCCTCCTCCCCCTCCTTTAAGAGCAATTATCAGCACTGTCGCCTTAAAATAGACTTTCTCCCCTGTGTTTAAGTTTAATTAGCACGCTCCCTAAGAAACCTGCTTTGTTCCAAATAAAATATTACCCATTCAAAAACAAAAACCCTAAATAACAAGAAATGTAATCACAGTTATTTCTAAAATTAATAATCTAAAATGTGGTCTTTCAATTCAATGCCTGTGCACTCTACAACAGATGCAGTGTATGAGACTGTTGATACTCACAGCAATAATGAGAGAAAAAAGTGCTCGACTGTCCTCCTGTATTCACTCATGCCCTTGCCTAAGGCTGCCCACTTAACCTGAACTGCCTCAGTTACATCTGGCAACAGCAACAGCGATCATATCAGAGGAACTGGGTTATGCTGCTTAAGTAAAAACAACAGAACATGACAGTGTTTAACACTTACACTCCCAACGCCTACAGTCAAACCCATCGACCTGACAGTAATCTTGTCATGGAGTCTAAAGAGGTGATCAGAGCTGCTTACCCCTAAACAGAGCCAGAACAGGGATCAAGTTTGCTTACACAGCAAATAGTGGCAGTGGGTCTGTTCACACCCACCCTGCTGTATACACAACACACACAGGTAAAATATATACATATATTTGTTAGTGTTAACCTTCCTTGACTCTTCTGAGTGTATTTAACCTCTATGTGTCTAACTGAGGAACCCTAAAGTCCCACAAATTCCTGTTAAATTTGAAGTTGGAGAAGTTTTCTTAATCTGTTTTTTTTTATTGAAGCAGTAGTAATTGAGTAAGTAAAGTAATTCAGGCCTGGTAAATGAAGCCTGGCCAAGAACGCAACACCATGACGAAAGGGAAAACCTGTAGACTAATAACATCCAACAACACATTAAGTCAAAACATAGCATACATAAGTAAATATAATATTTCCCCCCCTCCTCGACCCCTCTGTGTCCCATCTCCTCCCACTCGAGCTCCATCAGTCTCTCCCAGAGCAGAAGTGCAGTGTCATTCCCACGGCTGTGTGCCGCTGCCTGCTTGTGCACTGGCCTGACTGATTCAATGTGACAGCAGCATCGTTTGAGAGGATGCTTCGCTCGCCTTTCTCCACCCCATGCCTGGCATCGTTGCTGGCTGTCAAACACACATTTATATACAGTACACCCACACACACGCACACACAGGGTTTATAGACACACATGCACGCAAACATATCAATTACAAAGCACACATGCAGGAAAGGTGAACAAGTCTGAAAGAAAAGGCTGTGTGTATTCAGTTAAGCAGCTTAGAAGAGGATGTGGATGATTGCGTGTGCATGTGTGTGTGTGATGGATCGGGGGTTCAGACGCTAACTAACAGACCCATAAGAGCAGAATAACCCCCACCGACTCTCCCGCCCCTCTCTTGGTTTACTCCCTCACAGCCAGCTTCCTCTGAACTCCCCCTCACTGTCCTTCCTCAAAACCAGGCAGCGGGATAAAAGAGATAGAGATAAATGTACTGAATCAGAAGAGGGTCGAGGTCGGGACTCCGTGGGCGAGGACTGAGCGGGAGGAGAAAAGGGAGAGATGCTAAGAGGTGAAGGATCTGCCATCATATCCCTCATGCCTTAGGACAATCATGCTTTTAATAGTTCGGATCAGGGATGTGAGGAGGGTGAGTCAGTCAAAGAGACAAACACACACTCATGACCCTCCATCCTTTCTTCCTCTTTTGACACAAACACACACACACACACACACACATGGCTTGAGGGAGGGTGAGCGATAGAAAGACCAACATCAGCACTGGACACTAAGCTCTCATATCAGCAAGCAGGAAGGACATGTGCAATATATCACATGTTTACTGAATATTATCATGGTAGTGTAAGACATGATACATGTGATTTAAACCCTACAAACAAAGAGATTTGTGTTTGTATACTCTAATCTAAATAATCTCACGTTCACCTGTTGCACATCAACAAGCGTTAATTCATCAACTAGAAACTAACAAGACAAGATCCGATCTTAGATTTAGATCCTTTTATCTAAGTTAAACATCAAGTGTCTGTAGCTGCTTCGGAGTATAGGTAACACATATAACACTTTATTTTAACTTCCTATTTCAGAATTCGTAAGCAGTACGTAACAACTCAAATGGTTTATAATGCACTATAATACAGTTGTAATCAGTTATAAGGACATGTATTAATGTATCATAGTTGTCAGACTTCTCCTGATAAAGCATCTGTAATTTGTGTTAACAGTTAACGATTATTAGATAATATATTGACGTGCAGTCTTGTGTTGTCATACATTACACAAAATATTTATTCTTTATATTTATTAGATTGATTAATAAATATTATACATAGAAATACAGTATTTAAGTATTTAAACCTTCCTGCGAATGATTTATAATTACGTGTATTAACAGTCAATAACACTGAGGATTTGTTTCTGTGTAATTATAAAACATTTGTTATGATTGCAGCAATTTTATACTGTGTTATCAATCATTGATCAACTCTTTATACAGAAGGTATAGTTGTTGACAAATTCAATAATAAACAACATCATATCTGCTCACAACTACATTGTAATGTGTGAATACATAATTTATGGCGGTGTATTAATGCTACATGCTTACTCATTACTGGCAGTTAAGAGGTTTTTACTGTGAAGCAGGGGATGTGTACATGAAGTGTTGAGTTAAGTCAAAGCTTGTAATCTAGATTAGTATATTTTTATACAACAAAGCACTAAATTCCAAGAGCAAGAGCTGCCTTTCGACTCAAAATTCACATCACGCAAACAAAAGGTAAACTTGAAAAAGAATCCAAATACAAATCAAAATGTGTCATCTTTTAACAGACAACTGAACAAAATGGGAGCTTTCTGTGCAATGAAAATCTTCCAACAAAGGAAGGCTTTTCATGCAACACAAGTGCCTGTCCTAATTGGGTCCCTGGTTAACAGAAATATACATTTGAGGATTCACCGTCTACCTTAACCCCCCTAGACAGAGAAGAGTGATAACTTCAGCCTGAGACAGAAAGATCATTTAGAGGGGGATGAAGGCAGCCAAAGCGGAAACAGAGGAAGAGTGAAAAAAATCAGAGACATAGAGAAAAAGGGGTTGACGTGTCTGTGTTGTTTTATGTTTCACCGAGGAACATTTTTTACTCAAACATAAATCTATTTCACACACAGAAATGAACTTTAGCGTCACACGTACCACCAGCCCTAAAGCTTCACTGCACCCAGCCATAACTACACCCGGCCACAGGTGTGCTGTTAGTCTGTCACCCCCCCCCCCCCAACAGGAAGCACTGCCCTCCCTCCACATTTAACAGACTCACCACACATTCATCTCCTTTCTTTCTCTCAAAAAAATACCGGAACACCCGAAGGTTTATTTTATTTAATTTCTTTTTTTTAAAACACCGTTGGGTGCTAAAGGCAGACAGCAGGCAGCCAGGGGCAACAGTCCTCCCCTTCTCGCAATACCTTCAAGGACAATTAAGGCACAAAACGAACCTAGGGGTTCACACATTCACACATCACACATTGGTACCGAGTCGACCGTTCTCTGGGATATGTTTTCATGCTAACCGAATGTGACCAGCAAACCCCTAATGTGCTTAGAACGCTAGTCGTCTGGGCACGCAAAAGTAAAAAGAAATCTCTATTTCTATACCACTTACAAGGCTAAGATAGCACCACACTTCCACTGTAGCATAATGAGGATCCCTACATGTAAACCGAAGCATTGAGAACTTTGTAAGTGTACAGACAGTTTATACTGGTCATGACTGTTTTCCCAAGATGGCGCCTGCCTGTATAATGAATTATAGCTATTTCTTTTTACTTTTTACGACTATAAGCTAATTAGGGGTTTGCACTAAAACTAGTCACATTCGATAAGCATAAAAACAGATCTCAGAGAACGGTTGACTCGGAACGGTTATTAACCTCTAGGTTCATTTTGAATTAACCTAGGGCCAGAATTGTCCTTTAAAGCCACATCTGGCATCAGCCCGCAAATATGCCAAAGCAGGAGACAGGGCTGTGCTTTGTTGAGTTTCTTTGTTTTTTACTGTGTGAGTGTCAGACCCTGAAGCCCCCTGGGATCCCCACAGCAGTTAAGACAAAGAGGAAACAGCAGTAACAAAAGACCTGCAGATCATTTAGATATGTAGATAGATCTAATATAGATAATTAAAGGAATAGTTTGCCATTTTGGTACGGAATAGTTGGGAAGATCAACACCACTCACATGTCGGTCTGTTAAACATGAAGCCAGTTAGCTTAGCCTTCTGCAAAACAACTGGAAACAGGAGGAAACAGTTAGCCTGGCTGTGTCCAAAGGCAAAATCCAGCTACCAGCTCCTCTATACCTTGCTAATTAACATGATATGTATACATGCATTAAACATTTGTTATTTAGGGAGCTTTAGAGGTGTGATGAGGAGGATTTTGTTATGACAGAGCTGGATCTTACCATTTATTCTACATCAGTTTTGTATAGTATGTGAGTGGTAAAAGGCACAAGAATAATTGATTATCATGTGCTTTTTCAACCCCAAAACACACTTGACTCATTTCTATAATTGTTGGAAAAACTGGGATAAAAATATGAAGACTCATTTAAAACCACATGGAGTGAGATTAAGGGTGAATTCTCAGGATGCACAAATCTAATCTGCCGGATTGGTATCAGGACAAATAGTGACCTTATTAAGCGAATATCAGCCAGATGTGACAAATCCATGTTATAGTAGTTTGTTTTTAATTCTGTGTTTCAGTTTGTCCTTGAAATGTTTTTGCTCTGTCTTGAATATTAGTTTATTCCACAATTAAAACCAACAACCTATGTTACTATTATTTCGAATGTATTTATATGTGAATGAATGTAAACAAAACACACACACAACAACAATCGATGGTGTCTTGTCACCTTACATAAAAATGTAAGTGTAGTATAAACATTTTAAAATAGGAAAAAGATAGCACTGGTTTCAGATAATCGGTAATCTGTATTGTGAGAGAAAAAGCTGGCTCGGTACATCCCTGGCTCCTGTTCTTTACCAGCTGCACAAGCCTGTTTAAAACCTAAGACCTATAGCTTCCTAAAATAAATGTCCTTCACTTTGCCAAGACATGTTTGAATCTGACTGCAGTCACACTGATCATGTCAAAGACACATCTAGCCTCAGAGCAGAGAGATTTGAGCTAGACAGCGTGCACTAAAAGAAGAAAGATTTGACAGGCTGTACAGTTTATTTATCCCTTATCTAAACATGTCATTTGTGTCTTCTTTGTAATCTAGTGGAATTAAACCACAATGAGGTGCCAATTAATTTAAAGAATTAATAATGAATCAGGTCTCCTGTAGACAAAGAATCGATATTGATAAGTTGGCTTTTCAATGTACATGTACATGTGGAGAGACAAATAACAGTGACAGTAATTTAACATGTAGAGAGTTTCCTGTTGAGAAAAAGTAGTCTTCCCTTCACTAAAGGCATAACACAGCTTGCAGCTGTGCAGTACTAAGATCTCCTGAGGTTATAGTAGTTGCCAAAACTGGTATCGCTTCTTCTTCTTCTAGATTTCCACCCAAATACCCAAACCATCAAACAAACTGACTCAGGTTTACAAGATACATCATACACAGATTTTGCCTTCAGAGTGTGTTGTGTTGAAAGGAAAAGCTAATTAATGATTAGTTGATTAAAGGGGAACTCCATCCATTTAGTATCATTATGCCACAGAGTTGTTGGACATGTGAGAGATAAGAAAAAAGGGTTGAAATCAGAAAACACTGGTTCCAACACTGGATCTGTCTTTGTGTGTGTGTTAAAGGTCCCAAGGCATGAAAAATTTACTTTGAGTTTTTCTTAACATTAATATGAGTTCCCCCAGCCTGAATATGGCTAGAAATGGCAATTGGTGTAAACCCAGCCCTGGGTATCCCGCTCTCCCTTTAAGAAAATGAAAGCTCAGATGGACCAACCTGGAATCTTGCCCCTTATGAGGTCATAAGGGTCATGAGGTCACCATCTGTACCACCAAAGTGAACATAAAATAACTATAAAATATATAAATGCATATGACACTGTTGTCAAAACCCACACAATCGACATAGACACACTTGCAGACGGCATCTTGGAAGGTTGTGATCAATACAGTATGGTAACCAAGTGGTGTCCCATTTCATAGGGGTATGTTTTCACCCCTATCCCTTACCACTCGGTTTCAAGGGCCAAGGGCTAGGGGTAAGGGGAAGGGGTAAGATAAAGAAATGGGATTCAGCCTTAAACTCCCTTTGCTTTGACCATCCAATGTCACTGCATGAGACTATCAATCAACCTATCATCGCTCATTCATAGACTCATCTGGGTCGGCCTCAATTCCCCCATCACTCATTCAGAAATTGAGGACTGCAATATTAATAGCACTCAGAACAGTTGAGGTTTTTAATGGACTTCTCTGTAACCGCAGGATGAGAACTCTTGCAGAAAGTGTACAGAACTCTTTTTTCATAGCGCCACATCACGCATATTCCTTTAAAACACCTCTAAAATACAGAAGATCCAGGCTGGAAAATGTTTAGACCAAAACAGGGTTTGCACTCTTTCCCCCAAATAGCTGATATTTTATTGTGAAAGACAACACGCCCACATACACAGAACAACGGACAGCTATGATACTGGTGGACAATATCCTCATCTTAAATCACATAAACAACACTCTTACACAAAATATCTGAGTCAAGCCTCAGTAGGCATTGTAGGGTTCAACCTGCAGTATTTCTCTGCTGTTATTAACATCCCTCGGAATGAATCATCCTCCATGTTTCACTCAGCAACTGAGTCATTAAGGTTTCCTTTTGAGGTCACACTAAAAATTAAGAAAAACTGGATGAGGAGGCAGAACGCCGGTCACATGTGAATTCCAGCAGGATTCAGGGCAAGTTACCAACACTCCCAATGATGCCACTGTTCGGCTCTCCAGAACATTAGGAGCAAAAGATCCCCCATCATGGTGAATGTAATGTAGTGGCAGCCTTACACATCTCAGGGCCCGTTTCAAAGATTAATATGGGGCCCTACCCACATAAAAGAGCAGGAAAAGCGAGGATTCCAGTTGGTTTGTATCAATGGTGTATTTTTGTTATTCTGTGCACTTTCAGCTACATGAACAGCCAGCTCAACGTAGAAATAGTCCAACCTAAACCTACTCCTTTGATTAAAACTGAAAGAATTATACAGTGTTTGCTTTGGAATGAGCCTCACCCTTCTCGGACAGAAACTACGTTTTTTAATTGAATAATGCAGTCTGTCTGAGCTCCCCTCAACTTACATTAACAAACAAAGCAATGAAAGAAAAGTGTCACTATTTCAGCACCACTGGGGGAACGCTACAACAGTCATTTGCGAACCGGTCTGCAGTGTTATACTACCATTGCCATACTGATATAAATCAATTGAAATCAATTGAGAGACTGTTTTTGAATGAAATGACCAGGCAGGAATGTCTGTTCTTTGACAAATTAAATACCTGACAAATCAAGGACATGTATTCAAATTGCTTATTTTGTCCGGCAAACAGTCTAAACCCCAAATATTCAGTTTACAGTCATCAAATCATTACATAGGAGACACCAACAAGTGTTTGGTATTTTTGCTTGAATAATGACTAAAACAATTAATTGATTATCAAAGCATGGTTGCCTGATTGATGGACTAAACACTGCAGCTCTAATAACATTGCTGCAAAACTCATGTAGAAATTTTGTATTTCCATAAAACAGTCCTGATCATTGATTTTCCACATTGCCTGCCTGAAGTGGAATACAGTGGTTCCCAAATTTTTGGTTTTTAGTCTTTAACACAAAGTAATATACACTTGTGATCCCTCATCACAGGTTGTCTGTGTGTTATCAGCAGGTAAATCAAAGAGTGGTTTTCCCTTCTCAGATTATTTGATTTCAATCCTTATTCAGAAATTCTAAGTAAACTATGCAGTATTTCACATGGCAGTTGATAGTCTACTAGTCTACTGTTGGAGTCCACGAGTTAACAGGACCACTGCAAAAGCAACAGACACAGGCAATTTATGTGTTTAAGCCATGTTGTACATTAAGAAGGTTTGCAGTGAAATGTCTTTCCTAGTTGTGTGTTACTGCAAATGAGAGGACAACTGAGTCTTCCTTAACAGTTTCTTACAATCAGCATTCATCATGGGCATCAGGAGAAACCCAAATGTGACCAATCACAGTTGTTTTGGTCTCTGTGTCGTACTGTATCTCAGTGGCGGATTTATCCCTGGCTGTAGTTAGTTTTACTAGGCCTGCATCTGTAACCCCTTAACACAGGACTATGAACTATGAAGATATGATATAATGTCTCTGCATGCACGAACATGAAGAAAAAAAGAGATGAGCAATAATGGCAGCAGTGAGTGTGTGTGTGTGTGTGTGTGTGTGTGTGTGTGCGTGTGTGTGTGTGTGTGTGTGTGTGTGTGTGTGTGTGTGAAGGGTGATGGGAAGGGATGCAGGGAAGTTTGACTAAATAGCTTGTTGCCTCAGTAAAGCCCAAGTCATGTGTGAGAGAAATCCCGAATTGAGCTTCTTGTGTTTAATGGCCCAGAAAGAGAGAGAACAGAAGACAAATCAAAAGGTAAAGATAACACATCTTTGAAGCATCATGTGTGTTGTATGGGATGGCTTTTTGTTTTCTTTCTTTCACATTGCAGACTGGCATAAACTACACATAATACCACATCCCGAGTGGAGAACAGGAGCAAGTGCTCACAAATGTCATGGATGGAGGAGTGAAAGGTATTGTGTTAAGGAGGAGGCAGGTGAGAGAAAGAGAGGTGGAAATAGAGGTATTGATTCTTCTCCGTCTTACCCATATTGCCTCTGAGCCCACGCAGGATGGACTTGCTGAACTCCAACAGAGAGACCTGCAGACAAAGAGAAAGACAAGCAGCGTTGAAGAGGTATATTTTAGCAACTGGCTGCACAGACAACGAGAGAGACGGGCAGATAAGGACAGAGCCGATTCTCTCCGCCTCTGCTCCTCTGCTTGTTTGTCTGCCATGTATACAGAGGTATCTGTTATTCCCTTGGCATACACACATGCTCGACACACTCAAAACGCACACAATAATAATGCACTCTATTGAACACAAACATCTGTGACCTCCCTGCCTCCAAAGTTCAACAGGAATCAGCTGAGGCTGAGTAAGAAAGGAAAAACGTATCCTCCTCCTCTCTGCCCCGTCTCTGACTTTATGTCAACATTCCTCCAGATATTCATTCCTCTGTTATTCCTCCTCTTACTGTACAGCCATGACTACATCAGCACGTTTCTTTTTGTTCAAACGTATGTATAACTAAATGCACATTTTTGTCCTTCGCCAGCACAAAGAGGAGACAGTAGTACTGTTATGTATTGCTCTTGACAGTCCCATCCCCTCCTGCTCTGCTTATTCTCTCCCTCTCCTATTCTCTCTCACACACAATAACAAAATACCAAGCGCTGCCATCTCCCATCAGCTGCATGCTTGGGGAATTGCATTGCAGCCTGGCCCCAGAATAAGGACACAAGGTCAGTTGTTGTTGGCGCCAGTGTTTGTCAATCACACCTACACTCAACGTTTTTTCAGCCAGCGAGCTTTAAATGAAGCAGCGAGGGAGAGCTGCTGCCAAGGTCTGGTGTGCAGCGAGATGTCGGAGGGGAAGCACAGCGTGTGTGCTGGTGGTTAACACTAAAAAAGCCCGGCGGCATGAAAGCTGTGTATACAATCAAGTACACAAAGAGTAAATGTATGGTGGGAATGAGCAGAGACAGTTGGCTGAAAGAAGCATACCAGTGGGTTTGCATGTTTAATCACACTAACCTCAAATGTGTACACATAATTATCCGTTTTTAGATTGATTGATCTTCCAGGCAGTGGTTTCCATTCATTTTAATGCTGCATGAAAACCACCATCAACAGAGATTCGAAGAGACTTGACACTGATCATTTCCTTTATTTTTTCATCAAAGTTAAACCTTCAGTAATGTCTTTGCAATTAAAGGAATATTTTGATTACTTTCCTTGTGTTTTCCTGATGCGATATTTGAGATTTGAGCTTCTGAACACCAAACCTTTTTATTGCAGTAATTTATAACATTCCTCCAAAGACATCCAAGCTGTTCCAGGTTGTCCTCCAGATTTAGTCTCCCTAGACCATGTAGTAGTTTGTGAATGCAAAGCTTTACAATTTAACAGTAGCAAACAGTATCTTTAACCTAAAAAAATACAGAAACTAGACAGTAGCTATGGCTCTTGAGTAAGCCTCAAGTCTCAGCAAGCCATTGGCTACGTGGATGTCAATTCATCAGCCTATACATTTTTTTTTTCAAAGATTTCCACCAGGAACCAAAGAGGTTTGGGACTGAGTGCATGTGCCACAAGGTAGAGAAGCCAGTAAGTATTCAGAGAAGGACTATTCATTGGGGTCTGTTCACAATAAAAAAAGTAGAATATCAATAGCCTTTACATGATTTGTAGGCATTTGGCTAAAAGAGAAAGAGGTCCAGAAAAAAACTGATGATCCTTTACATCCTGTGTGTGTAGCAGTAATTTAACACACTTACTTGTCTGCGAGCTGCGAGGCTTTGCTCCCAGGTACGCCAGGTTCACATTAGCCTTCCTGCCATCGATGATGGGGTTTGCGTCTTTGCACGCCCACTCTGCTGCTCCCCTGTCCACCATGGTCACCTGTTGACGGGGCCGTGCCATTACCGATTAATAATCACTCTTTAAGCTACATAATTGCATGTCAAATCTTCTCTATCCAGTGTTGTATTAGGGATTCCAACATAATGAAGCACCAGAGCCAGAGCAGGGAGGGGCGGCCCTGAGGTAGCTGCTGTCCTTGTCTCTCCTCAAATGATTCAATCTTTTTGCTAAATGCGTGAGAAGACACTGACTTTACCACATGAAGACAGCCATTAGTGTGTTTCAATGCTTCCAGTGGATTTTATGTAGGAGGCAGATTTGTTTTTTCAGACTGGGCTGCCAAGGATGAGATACTGGAATCTACCTTGAGGGAGTGAGTTGAGGAGTGGGCAGATAGCAGTGGGAAGGGGTGGTGAAGGTTAACACACACACACACACACACACACACACACACACACACACACACACACACACACACACACACACACACAGCAGTTACCCTTAATGTAAACTACAGCTCCACTACCAACAAATGGGACACTAAAAGTAAAACCGGTGCCGCTTCCTTTCGTTTTGCAGCATCAGACTCTGGACTCGTATGCAAACAGAGGCAGCGCATGGTTTAGGATCACCGGGGTTCAAGAAGCTGCTGAAGGGAATCAAGACAGCTAAAGGGGAAGTCAGGGATGAAATGAGTATGCTGTCCTAAAACAACTCAACATAACTCTGGTCACCTCAACTGACTGGCTCTCTGGCTATAGAGGCAGAGATAATGTGAACAGCTTCATGTTAGACCAATCACACATCTATAATGGCTCCTTATCTTTTTGTCTTTCACACACAAACTCACAGACACTCATAGACACAACCAAACACATCCTGGCAGAGGGGGGAAGGGCTGCATGGGAGGAAGTCAAAATGAAACTTCTGCAGCCTTAAAGGCCTGTTCACACCGGGACGAATTTCGCGCGCGATATTCGCCGACGTTTAACGCGTCGTGACTAAACAAAGGGCGTCAATGAGAGTGTGCACACCGACGCGAAAATCGCCACGCGTAAAAGCGTCATTTTTAAAAAAACGCCTCGGGTTCGTTTTTTTTTTGGTTTGACGCGCCGCGTCAAAAACTATCCGACCAATGAAATCGGCCCTTTTGCTCACGTGTCTTGTGCTTCTGAAGTTACACTAAAACACAACTTGGGGCGCTCAAGCACAAAACGGTCTTACCGAGCACACCAACGAAGAAGACATATATACGCCACCGTCATCACTGCCACAAGACGAGGAAGAGGCAAAGCACGATGTCCAAAATAAATGTTGAGCTGCTGGTCTCCTTGGTTTCGGAACATAAAGAGCTATATCTGATTTAGAAGAAATGTTCTAAATACTTGCTCTCTTCTTCTCTGCTCTTCTTCTGAGTTGCAAGCGAGTATCAGAAGCGCAAAGTTGCGCAGCGCCACCCTATGTACGGGGGTATTTCTGTTTTACATTAAGCGCCATCTAGTGACAGATAATGAATTTGCATGTTCATTCGGCTCATGCGAAAATGGGTGTGAACACAAAAAACGCGTCGAAAAACGCTGACGAATAACGCCCGGCGATATTCGTCCCGGTGTGTACGGGCCTTTATCTTGCAGAGCCAACTGTCATGTCACACCTCTGTGGCCAGGGACCCCCCCCTTTCACACTTACTAAGAATCCTATTGTCTGTATACTGTGCGTCTGTCTTTTTTATTTGTTGCTAGCATCATTGGGACTGCAGAGATAATTGATGACACACTTATGAGAAATAATCTGCTACTCATGCTTCAAGCATGTGACTGCCACCACCAGACACACTGCACATGGCTGCTGCTGCTGCAACAAAGTGGCAGTGTGTGCAGCCTCCAAGGCAATATGGAAAATATGGCCTAATACAATTAACCATAAAGATAAAGTTGCTTCAAACTCAATGGCTGCTACTGACATGATCTGGTGCAGGGGTCTTCAATGGTTTTAGGCCAAGGACCCCTAGCTGAAGAGAGATGGAGCAGGGACCCCCTACTACATACATTGTATAAAATGGTGTTGCATATTAAACTACAATTACGTGTAGGGCGGACTAACGCCTTTACATATACATTTTTTATCGTGCATACAATACCAAGCTTTTAAAAATAAAAATGTGGCATGTTCATATATTTATATGATCTTTTAATGTTGAATAATGGCACAGTGAATCCTTAACTGTATCTGTGGATGGCTACCTTAGCTATAGGCCAGTAAGCCTATCATCAATGTTGTGTAGCCTACATAAAAAAAAAACACATTTATCTTTACTAATAATATGTTGGATTCATGTTAATGTATATTTTTTATTTTTTGTTTTTACACCATCGATCAGTAATTTGGTGCCCCCCCTGCGGCAACTCTAAGGACCCCCTAGGGGTCCCGGACCCCCCTGTTGAAGATCTCTGATCGAGTGTGTTCGCGATCCCATGGCTATCCAATTAAAGCCAGAGTGGCAGATAAAACCTTAATTTAACCCCCATATTCCACTCTACATTTGTTCAACTCTTGATTTACTCTACCAGAACACAGCAACATAAATGAACTCACAAAGCCATATCCTCTGGACTTGCCCGTCTGTTTGTCTGTGATAACCACCGCCTCGTCGATGTCCCCGAAAGTCTCGAAATATTTCCGAAGTGAAGCGTCGTTGGTGTGATACGGCAGCCCGCCGACAAAGATCTTAGTGTAAGTCGTGTCTTTCTCCATGGTAGGGTGCATTATTTCTAACGGAACCCCGACCAGCTGGCCTAAAAACAGCGGTGAACTCATGCGGTTTGAGGAAATAAAGAAGGAATAACACAAAGAAACCCAAGAAAGCTGCAGAATAACTTTACGCTCCTTGGTCACCGAGAAGCTATAATAACGATAACAGCGCGCCCATGGTTAAACGCAGCCTCCAGTTCGCACACAGCCTCTGGATGTGTAGTCCTCCTGACAGGTGTCTTGGAACCTCATGTCGCCTGTCTCGGAGAAAAAAAAGCAAAGTCTTGCCTCGGTAGGCGCGTCTTGCATGCGCCAACCTCGCGTCTGGTCCAATAGACGAGCGGTGCGTCTTTTCCATTGGCTCATCCCGCCTTCTGCTCCTCCCTTCTGCGCGCGCACGCGTGCACACACACACACACACACACACACACACACACACAGAGGAAACCCCCACATAGCGACTGAAACACTTCTGCCAATAAAATGTAGAAACAGTTATCTATACAGTTATCAGTATATCTATAGTAGTAAAGAGCATGTACCAAATAATAATATTGCAAAAATATGAGACATAAGAGATTCCTTAAATATATATTTCACATGGTTTTGTGGAGAAACTGTTGACTATAGCTACTGTAGATTGGGAGAAGGCAGTGAATAAAATATATATTTTTTTTAATTTCTGGGTCTCAATATCACTGGTTAAAATTAGAGGTCTATGCCTCAACCTTTATGATTTTATATAGGCTAACAGTAAAACCTTAATCAGATAGGTTACCGCCAGGTTTGCTAATCATGAGTCTGGCAGGGCTACACATGGGTGACTCTTGATATAAAAAAATTATTCTGAAGGTTATATAGTAATATAATCTATCCATTAACAAAGGGGTTGTTTTTTATTTTTGTCCAATCTTTAACTTTCAAAAATTGTGGAGACCAAACAGACAGATGAACAGATTAGTCACAACTTCAGAAGACAGTCAACTACATTGTGTAAAATGTCACCATTGTCAGTATGTAATAATACTGAGTCTACAGCTACACTAGCAGCATTTGCTAATTAGTGCTAAACACAAAGCACAGCTAAGGTTGGTGGGAATAACATTGGTTTATGACCAAATACCTGCAAATATAAAGTATTGGGACAAATTGAAATCTAAGTCATGAAAAGTCAGAGATCACATAATGGGTTTCAGGTCATTCTGAGGGGAACAGTCTGTACCAAATTGTATGTCAACACATCAGTAACTGCTGTCGCTGATTAGGTTCAAATGAAAAAAGATCAAACCATTTTCATTTATTCAAAAAATAAACACTGCAATTTTACTAATGACACTGAAAAGGACAAGTTATTTAAGGATAGATGGGGTTCTACAGGTTTGGTTACAGTTACAGGAGCAGGGTTTGGGCAGCCTGGAGGTGTGAGCTCTTTCCATAGGGAGCAAAATCATTAAAAGAAGGGGAAGAAATGGGGGATGATTGATGACAAAAGCTCTCACAGGGAAGGTGACCAGTTGAAGGGAACAAACAGCAGATAAAAGCCAGTCTGCCACACAGATGTCCTTCACACTCTAAACTTCCATCACCTCTAGAAGGAAGAAGGAAGGCAGGAAGGAACGTGCGCACACACACACACACACACACACACACACACACACACACACACACACACACACACACACACACACACACACACACACACACACACACACACACACACACACACACACACACACACACACACAACTTGAGGGGTCCGTTAACTTCCACTTAAACTCCTGTATTGTACTGTGGCTGCAGGATCATTGAGTCATGTACAAATGTATGTGCAAAAAGACAACAGAGACTTTGTAATGTTTAAATATAAATTTTGTATTTACATCAATATTAACATCAAGAAACAAGGTAAGAAAATGATGCAATGCAATTGTATTTTACATCCTGTAATAATGACTATGTATCCCACATGTGTTTGTCTTTTCTTTAGCTCTAACGATGCACTGAGAGGAGTTTCTTTCCTTTAAAGCAAAACACAGACTTTTTGCTTTTGTTTATATATGTAGATTTCATAGTCTTCAATGAGACTGGGGTTTAAAAAAACATCTCCAAAGTATTATTCTGAGATATAATGACATCAACATGAAAACTTTTCAGCTTAGAAAATCTCAACATTCTCTTGTGAAATAACCGTTCGCAGCACCACAATTCAACTGGCCATAAGTTCTACAGAAAGGAAAAAACAATCACAAACAAAAACTCAAACCACCTCAGAACCAGACTCGGCTCTACTCTATGTCATACAGATGGGGGATATCATATATGCAATTAAACATATTTAGTTCAATGTATATTATAGGTTATGTACGACAGTAAAAGCACACATGAGTACTTGCACAATCTACATCAGGAACTGTTTCTAAGCACTGCAGAATGACTAACAAAAATCTTTGGATTGAGCATGTGTAGGTAGATTTCTCAACAAAAGCATCACAGGAAAATCCAATAAAAATAAAGACAAACTTAAATGTCACCTGTCATAAGATTGACAGGTAATTTAGGGATTCCAAATACTTCATGTGTTGCTTCCATCACGATTAAACATCCATGAATGAACCAAAAGGACTTATGGACAGTTATACGGTGGGGCTGATTTTTAAAGTCTTGTATCTGATCGTATCTGCAAAAGTCAAAGCACAGAAATCTCAGGAGTGAAACTTTAAGTCACACGTGGAAGCATGAGGTTCGGTTTAGAAAACATCAACCCCACATACTGGTAAGACATCTGGGCCCCTAGAAGCCTAACACAATCATGTGTCAACTATGTTTGTATAGGCATATTTTGTGTTTTGTCTTTTATTTGTTGAAAAAAAATAATTTATTTAGAAAAAAAATTACACACTAGCACCTCTTTAGCTAAGATTATGCCCTCAGAAAATAAAGAGTGCTTTCCGAGAGAAAGAAAGTGGCAGTATGAAAGAAAATCTACACGTACTGCTCACAAAAAAGGAGGTCCTTCCTTTCCAACCGATGGTTAAAGTATTGAAAATAAAAGCTGACCTATGATGGATTAAGAAAATTACACTTTTAAATATCAAGCCTTACAATTTGTGCAAAAACAGTATGTGACCTACAAAAGCTTATATATATTTATATATAGTACATTTGAAGCTTATTTACAATTCATATTCACAGACAAAAGAAAAGAAAAAAAAATCTCCAAACAAGACATCATGTCTAATACTGCAGTGCCGTCACTTTGAGTTTATGATACTTCAGCTTTGCCCTCAGAGGAAAACCAGGAGGAAGGATTATTGCTAGAAATCTAACATACACTTTTCTCTTACAGTGGGAGCTAATACAGACATAATTTCATAATTGGCAATCAATTTTAGTGATAAGTAACACTGTAAATTGGTGCCAGGTAACCAAAATATCTGCAGAACAATTGGATTTAAAAATTACCTCTTGAATGATTAAATAATCATGGTAAGGAATCTGTATAAATATAAGTTGTGTTCTGAACATTAATTGTCCGTTTGTTTCAAGAAGGATTTTAAAATGACTTAAAAAGTGTTAATTTCTCTGGTTGTAATACATCGGTACCACTGAAGATGAGAGCGTTGGATAAAATCTGTGCTTACTGCCTTTCTACTGGTTCTCACTTTCAAAGATCATCAAGGTTACCTATTTCCAATCAGCCCCCATTACCCAGAGAGGAAAAGTTGGAACACACACACGCTTGCGCATGTGCGCACTCACACACATACATACACACATACACACAGATGAAAATAAACAACTGCTGCTATGCATTAATTCATGGGTAAAGGCCTCTACATTGCCACAATCCTTTTGTTGTTTGCCTTTACTTAAAGTGCAATAAGCCAACAAAGAATTCACTCGTACTAGCTCAGCAGCATCCTGGAGGACGAAACAATGTGCTACTGCTTTATGACATTCATCTAAGTGTCAAAATATGATGGCTCATCATCTAGAACCACGTTAACTTTACGCACGGAGAGATCCTCCAGGAGCGGCAGAGAGAGACGGTGGGTAAAAAAAAAAAAAAAAATCCCACAAAGAAAAAAAAAAAAAAGAGAAATCCTACATTTTAAATCGGAACACAGTTTTGTTGTACATTTGACAGAGGAGAGGATGTCTTAACACGTTCGTCCATGTCCATGATCTACTTAAGTGTCTGTCCACCTTCACTGTTTGGTCCAGTGAGCGGCGTGTGTTTACTGATGCACACACACACACACACACACACACACACACACGCACGCACGCACGCACGAACGCACACGCACGCACACGCACGCACAGGCACGCACACACACACCGCTCATAAAGAAAGGAATATTAAACTACAGTCTATGAGAGGAATCGCATGTATCTGACCGTCTTAGGATGTATGTGTGTGTCACAGTGTTTCTGATTTTTATGAACATTGCGTGTTATCATGTCTGTTTGTGACAGTGTCTGTTTTCCCCCAGGGTGCCAGACTGCCATTACTGGCCGTGAGTCCAAAGGAAGTTCACTCCACCATCTGGCGGGAGTGCAGCACTACACACAGACACACACCGCCTGGTCCTCCACACACACTCCAGTGCTGCAGCCGTGTCCTATCTCTGAACAGAGATCACAGTGAGACAAATGCTTCTGTCACGATGCTCAGCAGTATTTCTGGATTGAGGGGAGGAAAAGAGACAAAAAGTGAGGAAGTGCACAATGAAAGTGTAATTGACCAAAAGCTTTGTCTCTCTTCTAAACAGTTAATATAAAGCTTCAACAGTCTGGGTTGGAAAACAAAATGGGCATCTTTCAAAGTTATAGTCTTTTTACTACAAAATTCCCTCTTTGTGTTTCCACAGACAGTAGATATGTTTCCATCCAAATGTAGCCTTAACTTTTAGGTGAACTTCCAAGAAAATGCTAATTAATGCATGGTTTCGATCCACTACAATTAAGCAAATATGAGTAGTTAATAAACAGCCGGTGGCAGTAATTCTCCAGTTGGGTGCCATTAAACCATTGCAGAAGAAGAGGACGCAACAAGATGCTGTCTGTATTGTGAACCTGTCCTTTAAGCATTCAGACTCTCCTCCCCTCTGCACCTACCTGATCAGGCCCCATCGGCATGCGTCCCATCACCATTGGGTTCATACCCATCTGCCCTCCCATCTGGCCCATGTGACCTCCTCCGCCGCTGGCTGGCATGCCCCCGTTCATCATCATGCCCCCATACTGGCCTGGATTCGCCTGTTGCCCAAACTGCTGCTGCCCCGGAGGTCCCTGCTGGCCAAACTGCTGCTGAGGGTACGAACTGGAGAAGGAGAGTGACAGGAAGGATTGATGGGTTTAGCTGTACGCATTCAAGAAAAGAAAAACTGAAGCCAAACTTTATCCCTTATCTGACAACATAGTGATGCAGTAACTGTCATAAATGTGTTTGATTTCATACCTGTTGCGTCCCATGCCTCCCTGTGGCCAGCCTTTCATATCTGCCCCCTGGTACAGGGGACCGCCCTGCGGGTGCTGCTGCATCATGGGGTTACGGCCGGGCATCATGGCATTAGAAGGACTGCCGCCTGATGGGCCGTACGAGGGGTCTCCCTGCTGGCCCATCCCTGTGGAGAAAAATCATGCAGCCTCAGATCACTCCTCTCGCCACAGGAAATAGATCATATACATGGTAAAGATAGATAATTATCATTTATAAAGTGATCTTTTTTCTTATAAAACAGGCTTAAAGTGTGTAAGGAGTGTGTACAGATACTTGTTATCCCTTCAATAACAATATTTGGTCTGACTAAAAAAAAAACAGATAAGGGAGATGTACATGGACAGCCTTCCAACAATTCTTCCTGCCAATCTTCTTTTTAAAGGTGCTCTAAGCGATGTCACGCGTTTTTTAAGCTACAACATTTTTTGTCACATACAGCAAACATCTCCTCACGATCTGCGAGCTGCCTGTCCCCAGAACACACTGTAAAAAAAACTGTAGACAACAGCGCAGGCTCCACACACAACAACAAAAACAAACTGTGCCAACCTGCACCATGAAGCATACACAAACAGTGTTTCAGCGTTCCAATAACCGACAAGAAGGATTTGGGGGGGGGGGGGTGGGGGTTGGGGAGTTAGTGCGCGGAAGCACGGAAGGGAGGTGATGAGGAGAAGGGAGGGGCGAGTCAGCCTTGCTTTGTTAGAAAATACTTCTAACGTTGCCCCAACATCTCTTAGAGCACCTTTAATATGACAAAGGTAAGACCAGAACCTTGCACTGCACAGACTAACCACCAGGGAGCAGCAGTATTCTGTTAGGCGCCGGTCTCAGAAAACTCACCATAGTTCCCACTATAGCCAAACTGCTGGGGGCCCGGCTGGCCCATGTTTGGCCCTCCCATAGGGTTCTCCATGCCACCAGGAGCCGTAACGTTTGGAGGGGGACTGAATCCTCCTGCGGCTGCAGCAGCGGCTGCTGCCGCATGCTGCTGCTGCTGTTGCTGCATCAGCATCATCATGCGCTGCCTCCTCATCTGCATGGTGACCATCTCCCTGCTGCGCTGAGCCATCATCTGAGCATTGAGGAAGCCCGGCTGCATGAAACAAACATAACCAGAGAGTTTGAGGAGGGTTGACCTTTGGTAGAAATATATATTCAAGCTTTAATAATAAATATAGATTATAAAATATACAGTATGTAATGTTAAAACAATAACAGTAATGGTTGAGTGATAAAGTCTATTACTCTCTTGGACAAAAATCTAGGCTCAGCAGGTACTTCCTGCACTAGCTGATGAGGTTCAACCTGTCACAAGATCTGTTAAGTCTTGATTCTAAGCAGCCCCGTTCTCTGTACGTCCATCAGTGTCTGGTTTAAATTGGCTACTAAACAGGACAAGAATGGACTACAACGGACAATTAGGTCTGCTGAAAGGATTAGTACTTTTAAAGTCATATATCACAAAATCAGTATTACACTGATTCATCAGTAAGATAAAACCAAAGGGTTTTTGTCATCTACCTGTCCTCCCATGCCAGGCTGCATGCTGGGCCTCATGCCAGGGTTGCCTCCTTGGTCTCCATCTTCATGCCCATGCCCTGCCGTGTCTGATTCATGAACTGAGAAATTAAAAATAAGCATAAGATGGAGGAGCAAATGTTACTCTGACCTTGTTCCACTTGCATACCGTATATTAACGGATGAATTATACATATACTGTATGCTTGCATTGATGGTGCAGTTAGAAAAGAAGAAGTCTGTTGTATGACTGTAACATTTTTGGAAGGCAGGGCAAAGCAGATTTGTTTATATATTTCAGCAACAAGGAAATTCAAAGTGCTTTAAATGAAACATTAAAAAGCAGTTTAAAAAATCAGAAATTAAAGAGACTATAAAAACAGCTAAAATAGAACAAGACAGTCAAAAAACAAATGAATAAAAGTTAGTGTTTTTTCTAAGAAAGAATTTAAGAAAAAAAGGCAGCATCAAAAAGAAATGTTTTCAGCCTTGATTTAAAAGAATCAAGAATCAGAGTTGCAGCAGACC
This sequence comes from Etheostoma perlongum, assembly GCA_026937815.1. Taxonomy (NCBI): domain Eukaryota; kingdom Metazoa; phylum Chordata; class Actinopteri; order Perciformes; family Percidae; genus Etheostoma; species Etheostoma perlongum. The sequence continues at coordinate 10,473,900 of CM049377.1, forward strand.
TGCAGTTTTCTATGAGTTTGTTCCATATATGTTGTTCATGAAAACAGAACACTGCTTCTCCATGTTTAGTTCTGACTCTGGGGACAGAATGCAGACCTGTCCCAGACAACCTGAATGGTCTGGATTGTTAATAATGTAGCAGCAGATCAGATAAAAATGTATTTTGGCCATAAACCATTCAGTGCTTTATAAAACAAAAGTAGTATTTTAAGTAATGTTTTGAGATGAAGGCAGAGTAAAGACCTAAGATCCACCTTTTATCCACTTTCTTGGTATTGTAATAACAGAAAATAATGCATCAGACGCCACTTAAGCAAACTTAAAAAAGCCATCAATAGCAGGTAGACTATGTGTTTCTAAGATCCTATCTGCATATTGACATTTATGTACACATACATTTCTTATTATTCAGTGTCAGAACACAACATACTAACATAGTTAGATCAAAATTAGTATCTAGTATTGGATCAACTGGAAAAAATGTTTGCATGTAAGCTGACAAATCAGTGAGCTGCCTGTTTACATACCTGCTGTCCCTGCAGCCTCTGTTGCAGCTGGAGCCTCATGGGCTTGTTGGCTGTCATCATCCTGGGTCTCATCATGTTGGCACGAGGGTGCCCCATGCCGCCCATTCCACCCATACCAGGGAAGCTGCCACCTTGGCCCATCTGAGACAGCATGGGCCCAAACCCACCCTGCTGTGCCTGTCCCTGCATCGGGTTCCCTCCATAGCCAGACTGCATAGGCATGGCGGGGGGTCCAGGATAGCCCTGTCCATAAAGAGGCTTCTGGTCCAGCACCATGGATGGGTCCTGCCCTGGAAAAGGCTCCAGCTGCTGCTCACTTCCCTGGTTCTGGAGCAGAGAGGAGAAGAGGACAAAAAGAGAACTTTGTCAAACCTCTCCATCTAATTGATTAATTTCCAATTGGTTGGCTCTGTAATTGTCTTTTTCTAAGCAGCAGAGTCAGATCCCTCTGGGCTCATCTATCACCCTTCTATCTTCCCCTCCTGTGATAGAACAGTCTGAACGCGGCGAGTCATGACTGAAATATCTAATCCAAAGATGAGAGTCAGAAGAGTCATGACATGCATACTGGTCATTTCTCTTTTAACTATAGTTCTAGAGGGATCTAGAAGAACACCGAGCTGAGAGTGTTGTTACTTTATCTCTTTACGACTTTTCTGATGACCTACCTGGCTGACGAGGTCTGGGATGCCCAGGGCTCGGTCTATCTCCTCCAGAGCGATGCCATCTGTGTTATTCAGCAGAGAGTCCAGCTGGTCCAGAAGCGCCCGCTCGTCGCTCTGACCTTCACTGGTGGTGGGAGGCACCAGAAGATCATCTAAGGTGTTCCCAAACTGGCGTCTAAAACACACACAGACACAGATACAGATACAGACACAGACACAGACACACACACACACACAAGCAAAATGAGGTTTAGTATAAATTCCCCTCTCATGTCATTGCAGCTAATCAGGAATGAATACAGATGTTGCAGGATGTTGCACTGACCTGTTCCCCTCCATGCCCATTATAGTGTCCGGCCAGGAGGGAGACTGGTTGGGCTGGCCCTGCTGGCTGAAGGGACTCATACCCATGCCCATGTCAGCAGAGCCTCCTAACGACAAAAATATTCAATTAATACACCTACAGAATGACTTGTCATCATGGTAATTTGGGTGAGTCTCCAAACATTTTTGGCCAGTTTACAGTCTGACTCAAAGCAATGCAATGTACTGTAGGTCCAGACTGAAATATCCCAACAACTATTACATGGCCATTACATTGCCATAAAAAAATTAGTAGATATTTGTGTTTCCTTCAGGATGGATTGTAGTAACTTTGGCAATCCTTTCACTTTTTATCTGGTGCTCAGGTCAAACTTCTTATTTGATTTATGACCAAATTCCTCCTTCCTCTTTCAGATGAAGAAAATGTATAAGTAAAAGAAACTCACACAATATGAAGTTGCCATATAAATGTTTTTCTTCATTATTATTATTATTATACTTTTTTTCGGTCTTCTCTCGCTTTTCTCTGTAAAATTAACTGTTAACTGACCAACAGTCTATCTATTTTGTTTGTTGTATCATTTGAGAAAGGAGCTGGTAAAATAAATTTTTTTGTCTCCTTTCTGATTATGAATGTGTAATGTGATATAGCAAATAATTTAGGGTTTGATTATGAAATGTGTCTGTTTCCATAAACGGAATAAAAACAATGTGAAGTGAAGTGAACTTTAACTGTACTATATTTTCACATTTCTCCCAGCTTTTTGATTCATATAACTGTGTGTATGATAATTTTTCCAACACCATCAACACCTGGAAACAGTATGACAGACGTACCCATATCCATGAGCTGCTGCTGCAGCATAGACCTGGTGCCTGGTACGCTGTTGGAGCGGCCGACCATAGCTCCTGACATCATGCCCTTGCTAGTGTTGTACTCCATGCCTGGGCGCATCATGGATGGGTGTCCTGCTGAGCCCACTGGGCTAGCACTGGAGCGGGCAATGCCCCAGTCCCCTGATCCTCCCATGGGAGACCTCTGAGGAACTATTCCCCTATTCATTGGTCCTGGTAAAATATAAACCCCAGATGTGCATATGATGTCAGTATCATAAAAGTGTTTAAGTAGCAATGTGGCCCAGTCTTGGCCCTCAAAATTTGTCCTCTTAAATCTACTATATCTCTTTATTCTACTATAAAGTTTTCTGATAATAGGAAACAAATTCAAAGTAGTCAGGGTCTTGGTAACACATAGGTAACACATACTTTAATAAAAGTGAGAGGGGGAGGCTGAGAGATGAGAGATGAGAGACAATGTGCTGAAAATGATTGTCTCACCCATGTTTCCTGGGTAGCCGTCTGGGCTGCCCATCATGTTCTCTTGCTTGATAAGCATAGGGCGTCTACCTGTTCCTACAGGCCCAACAAGAGGTTTCCCTTCCATGGACATGGCCCTCTGGAAGGGCCCCCGAGGCCCCGGAGCCATTCCTGGACTCCCTGTACACATAAAGTATAAAGTCATTGGTCAAACCATCTTCCTCAAAATTGGGGAGAATACTGTCTGTGTTGCATGAGATGATCGGGGATATCTCAGTAACTTATTATTGGAAAATATTGGTATTTGGATTTTTTACTTTTCATTATGCTGTGAGTAATTGACAGATTCATTGACCATTTTATAAGCATGAATGTATAAAAAAGTAAAGGAAACAGTCATCATGTGATGATGACATATATACAGTACGTATACACGTGCCCTGCATGTAACTGCCACTTTTAATAGTCGTCTAATGGTCCTGCAACTTACCCTGCAGGCTGTCGTCAAGGCAACCCTGGGGTTTGTTTCCTGTGTCGTTAGCCCCTCCACCTCCAGTTTGATCCGGGTAAAAGTCAGAGCTTGAACCCCTCAAATCTCCCAAGGATAGACTCCAGGTTGTGCAACTGAACATCAAAATAGGCCAAATTAGTTATTACGTAAAAGGCTATGAAGATTCACATTCAATAAGAACAAAGAGGCAAAAAAAGTAAAAGTGCAGTGGGTGTAACATGTCTAGACACATTCTGAATAGCTAGCTAAATGTCAATAACAATATTATAGTTGCAGTTATTTCATCATGTTTTAACAAAGAAGCAATCTTACGTCATCAGGTGGCTCTGACTTGATCTTGCTCTCAGGATGTTCAGGGGTAGGGCCAGGCCCAGATCCAGGGCCACCCCGTGCAGAGCCACCAGTGGCCCCCGGGGCTCCCTTCCCATCTAGCTCTTCAAGTTTAGGCTTGACATCCACCGGCTCTTTGGAATCATCCTTGTTGAGGAGGTAGTGGAGGAGGGCGTGGGTCTTCTCCTTCTTGGGGCTATGCTGCTCCTGCTTAGGCTCCGTGACCCCGGCTCCCGATCCTCCTGTCCCAGCCTCACCGCACTCCTGGCCACCCAATGTCACCTTTCCAGTAGCCTCGGCTGTGATCTTAGCTACTTCATCTGGGGTATTTCCATTTTGAAGAAGCTTGTGGAGGATCTTGTGCTTTTCTTGCAGCGAGCCTGTGTAGTGGGCGGGCGATAGTGATGTAGACAAGCCCCCTGGTCCAGTGGTCTGACCTGGATTGGATGAAGAAGAAGAGGACACCCCAGTAGATGAGGGGCTAGTCATGCCTCCAGTGGGGTCCTTACCGTCTGAGCATGCAGGAATGCTGCTGCTGGTTGATGGGGGTGGTACAGGGGGCCCTTTTGACCCACTGCCACCTATTCCTAGCTCCTCAGTTGGGGATGTCAGCAACTGCAGCAACTTCTTATGCCCCTTACTGTCTGGCACCCTCCGAGGTGGTTCAGAGCTGGCCACCCCTGCTTCATTACTTCCCTCTCCAGACTCTTTAGTTGCTGAAGCTGCCTGGCTGTCTGGTCGGTCTCCAGAACTCTCTGCCTGAGGATGCTGATGATGGTGGTGATGGTGCATGGGGTGATGATGGTCGCTGGGCCCAGGCCCTAAGCTACCTGCTGGGCTTTTGGAACCATCTTGGCCAGGTTTGGCCGGCTGACTAGGCTGAGAAGAAGAAGAGGAGTGGATGCTGGGAGAGCTGTCTGGTTTGTGGGCTGGTGTGGGCGACGTCAGGGTTGAGGGGAGGGAGCTTCCTACTCCTTCACTGATCGCTTGTAGGGCATTTAGGGAACTGCTGGAGAAGGTGGTGGTACTTCCCCCACTTCCTCCACCACTGACAATGCCACTCATGGGAGAGTGTATACCTGGAAAGGAAAACATAACTCAAATCACACTAACAAGCTAATCAATTTCAAAACAACTGATGCTTAATTAGCAGACATTGCTCGACTTACCTCCAGGGGAGAACTGGTTGGCACCCATCTTTGGGCTCCCTCGATTACGAGGTGACATCAGGAGCCCCTGCTGGGGGCAGCCCATTCTTGGGCTTCCTGAAGGACTGTTAATGCCACTCAGCCCAAACCCTCCGCTGCTCTGAAACGGGGGCTGCTGTGGGTGCTGCTGCATGCCTTGGCCCGGGTGATTCATGGGACCCATCTGATTCATCTGATTCATGTGCCCCACCTGATTCATCTGCCCCATCTGATTCATCGGCATCATGCGGTTGCCCATGCCTCCACCTCCACTTCCTCCTCCACCGCTCCCTCCGTACATAGACGCGCCTCCCATTGGTCCCATGTGACCCATGTGGCCCGGCTCGTTCATGCCATAGCCTCTGTTCATGTTGCCCATGCCTCCCATGCCCATCCCCCCACTGGTGTTCATGTTCATTTGGGCATTCGGGTTGGGGCCTCCCATCCCAGGTTGTCTCATAGTGTTTGGCATCATGCTCCCACCCTGAGCTGAGCGATAGCCATTTGGTTCCCTGTGTGGAAGGAGACGGAAAAACAAACAAGGTTTGATTAAATGCTAAAACCTTGAAAGTGCTGCATCCTCACAATAACTGCTTTCAGGCTTTAGACACTCTATAAATGCAACTAAAATACCAGTTCCAGTTGTCTTCTCACTATTCACAGGACATCAGTGTATAAAAGGTACTTCAGCTGCTACTTCAGCTATTTGTGTGATATGAATGCCTTGGCTGTCTCGAATACACATGCTAGAAGTGCTTTTTTCAAGACAGTAAATGAAAAATCCTTGGCTGTGTCTGAACTGTGTGTTTACATTTTCAGTTTCTGACCTCTGTAGTAGGTGAGTGGAGATGAAGCCTTGCGGCTCGTTGCTCATAGGGTGACGGTACAGTTTGCTCTTGGTCTGGGCTGTGACTGGAGTGCCGTCGGACAGGGAGAAGCGGTACAAAGGTGTCTCAGCGTGACCCTGCAGGAAGGCTGCACGGATAGACAAAACGACAATTTAACACACTGGAACACTCATCTGATAACAGAGGTCATCCTTAATGTGAAAACCAACTCTGTGATAACAGTGAAGATGTAGCTTTTACACATTTGTATTTATGAGATCAATATTGATAAACTGATGCATGAGGTGTGTACTGGTATGTGTTTATATATTCAACCAATAGGTCTCATTGAGATTCAGAGTGTCTTTCTGAAACGAGGCCTGATAGGTTGATAGATAGGTTGCAACAACAAATTAAAGAGAAATTATTTGTTTAAAAGGATTGCATTGTAAGAGAGAAGATTGAATACACAACTTAGCAAACAGTTAATTAAACATAGCGACAGACATGATTTTGCCTCCTGCGCTTTCATTGTGGATTTAACAGGTTTTTACAGGATTAAGTTTGAAGTAGTTCAGCAGTTGATTCCAAGTGTGTTTGTGTGTGTGACCCACCCTCATGGTAGTGGCGTTTGTGCGACCAGGGCTGCCCGTCACTGTGCTGAAGGAACATCTGAATGCAACGCCTCAACAAATCCTCCCAGCCTGGACGCATAGACGCACGCAGAGAGTTCTGGTCAATCTGGATCAGTTTACCTGTCAGGGAGGACAGAGGGAGGATAAGGTGGAAGGAAGGTAACAAGGAGACACATGAAGAGACAAGTCAAACCTGTTCATGGATAAACAATTAACACCTTGGCTTGTTTGAACTTCTGTTTGTTCAATGGGCATTTAGGGGATGCAGCTCCTCACCTGTGAGCTCATGCCGGGTATTAAAACTCTCCGTTCTCTCCATGGCTGTCACCCGACGGGCCACACAGATCATACATGACTGGAGGTCTGCAGGTGAAAAGCAGAAGAGAGTCAGTATGTGTCAGATTAATTGTTTTGTGTTTTGACTGAAAATGCTTATCCAGCTCTCTCCTGCAGATTTTCAAAGTAAGACAAATAAATGTGAAGGGATTTGTACTCTTGAAAGATTTTGAAGAAAAAGTATCAGGTGTGTGTAAACAAGATGAATCTTCCCATATTATAGAACAACTTGTGGTGGTGATGCTCCTATAATAGAAATAACAGAATAATTGATTCTTTTCATCTTCGTCTCTTCTAGTATTTCTCTCTCATCTCCAAAATTTCCTACACACAGAAGGAAACAGTTTGTCTCTGAGAATCACATAGCTAAAAAAGAGAAACATTTAAATGAGTTTCTAATTATGTACCCAAGTCGCTCCAAGTGAGAAGCAACAAAGAAAATGTTAAACTACAAAGTGGCTGCTTTGCAACTTGTATATTAAATATATTAATATTAATATATTAAATCAGATTTTCAACTAGAGTTTTGTTTTTTAAATTAAATTTTTAGACTTTTTAAAAGAGCCCCTCCAGATAGGTTTTTAAAAAAGAATCTATTTCACACTAGTGATTTATATTATATTTATAGATTTAAGGTGACCACAAAGGAACTTTCCTCCTTCAGCAGATAAATGTGAGAATGAATTCCAAATAGCAATAAGCAAAACACATATTTGAGGGGAGGGTGGCTGCAGATAAGCACAGACAAATGTATTTTTTTTCAACACAGTAAAGTCCTAAATATTGACTCCTTATAATAAACTAAAAGTTCACAGTCCAAAACAATTTTGGACTGTGCTAGCGTACCTTCCCCCTCCTCAATCATGGCCTTGGGCTGGGTAAGAGCAAAACACTGCATGGTCTCGTAGCGTGGCCCTCCTGGCCCATCCTCCATGGGGCCATGGGCGTGGCCAAACTTGACAAGCATCCGGCAAGTGAAGGTGTGACTCTTCTGTCGGGCTGCCTCGCTTCCCCACGACACTCCATTTACTAAAAAAAGAAAAGAAAACACAAACCAAAAGACATTTACACTCATGAGTAAAAATGGAATGAGCATGTCACTCATGGGACTGAAAACCAAATGTAGCTATGAATGGATTGCCTGTAATCAGATTCCACAACAGCTCACACCCTTTTCCTGCTGTGGATCCACACATACACAAACAAATCACACTGCAACCTGTATTTTTTTTTTCCTCTTAAATTGAGAAGCAGAAGCCTCTCCTGCTGTGCGGATGCCTGGCTAAATGGACCATGGGATTAATGTAGCCAAGGTGTCGATTTCCAATATCTCTCTCTCTCTCTCTCAGTCTGCTTTGCAGCGGGCAGAGGCCAGGGACACTCAGCCATCTATCCTCATTTAAGCCCAGACTTCTCATCACGGTGCACACACACACACACACACACACAAAGACAGACAGACAGACAGACAGATGGGGTCACCTTCACAGGGGAGAGGGAGGAAGAGAGAGAAAGGGGAGGAAAACTTCAGAGAGACATTCGACTGTCCTCCAAGGTCTGCGTGAAGCCTTATCAGGGGCCTTGAGTTGGCCGGAGGTTTCTGTCTGGCAGGTGCAGGAAGGATACAAGAGAAGACCCAGGAGAGTGAGTTGTGTAGGGGGTGGGGTGGGGGTGTGAGGAGGGGGGGACAACTGATAGTGAGAAGTGATTCAACAAGGCCTCGGGACACAGTCGCTGGGGCCGACATCTCCCATAAGGGGTCAAAAAAACACACAGTCCAACAACAAAAGCTCACTCCATGTTTTGTGCACAAGTGTGTGTCTGTTTTTGTTAGTGTATTTACGAGTGTGTGTGTGTGTGTGTGTGTGTGTGTGTCTATGTGTGTGTATTGAACTGTGACTGGTGTGGTCAGCGGTCATCCCACAGGAATGTGCAGCGAGAGTATTTCATTCATGGGCCCAAAAGATAATGAAGGGGCAGAGCAGCAGAGCGAGACACAATGAGGGGTGGGTGAGCAGAGACAGAAACAGGCTGAGAAACACACAAACACAATATTCGTCTTAGTAAGCAGCCGCATCGAGAATGAATAAGGCTGACAAAGAGTGAGTTGAGAGAGGCGTGAGGGACGCTCGGAGGAAAAGTAGATAAAGATGAGTCTTAAAACATAAAGAGAGTGAATGACTAAAGGAGTGTGCAGGGAAACGGGAGGAATAAGTGAGAGAATGTGTCAAGGATGTCAAAGCAGCCACTGCTTAGGAACATTGCTGCGGAGTTAATCGAGTAGCAGGTTCAGTCGAGCCCACATATCCATAATTAATCAGCTTTATAAATGGTGCCCCACACACACACACACACACTTGAAAAATGCAATCCTATTGCTGACATAGGCATGTAAATATCCACAATAATACACATGCATACACAAATTGAATTAGTAGAGGAAAGTAGAGTAGAGTAGTAGTAGAGTAGAGGAAAGAGTGAAGGTGCATTATTCAGCAGTAAGTAGTTTCCAGATGGCTGCCATGGGATCTGAATAGAGCTCGGGCCTGTTTTACACTGTCTGGACCACTGAGTGTGACTGACAGCTGTGCTATGCTCTGCCTGTTTAGCACCGAGTGGGTGGGTGCTCCCGTGCACATGTGGGTTTTGTCAGGTTTGTGTGTCTTTTTCTGAAAAGCTCTCATGCACATGAACAGGCTTCCCAGGAGTTCCTCATTATAGCGAGAGAAGGAGTTTAGAATGCAGAAGCATGAATAAATAAGTGAGTGAGTTTACGTTGACGTGTGCGCGCGCAAGTTGTAACCTCTCAAACTTTGTTTTAGACCTTGGCCCTGGGGAAGATGTCAAGCAGGGTTTACTTCTGAGTAGATGTGCAGTTTCCCTGTGTGTGTGTGTGTGTGTGTGTGTGTGTGTGTGTGTGTGTGTGTGTGTTTCTCACTGTTGGTCTTGGGCAGGTTCTTGTGAAACTCCTCCCTGTCGTCCTCATGGAGAATATTGTACACACTGGTGTTGATGAGTTCCTCCTGTTTGTACTGTAGGTACTGCGTCACATTGTCAGACACAAACACGACGCTGCCCTCCCGGTTCACCACAAACAGGAAGCCATCCAGAGCCTGAGAGCACAGAGACAGGAAGTCACCACCCGCCCAGTCGGCTGATCAAACCTTTAATAAATATTTCTCCGATCCACCGGGGTGGAGCGCTGGACTAACCTGCAGCAGGAGTGGCCCCAGGTGGTCCTTGTCAATGACCCCCTGACCTGTCGAGGACACATCTGACTTCTGGACGTCGTCGTCGTTGGATGAAGATTTTCCTGCAGGAGAGGAAAGGGAAGGGAAAGAGACAAAATGCATTACAAAAAATACACAACAAACAGCCATTTCAAGCCAAGCTACCTACAAAGAAGCATAAAAGAGGCAAAGGAAAAGCACGAGGAGAGAGCAACGATACCTGAAACTAAAGGAAATAGCCAGTTAGTCACTACTCTAGCTGCACCAGCAGGGGGCAGCGTTTCATAATCTTCACTTTGAAATTATATATATATATATTTTTAATTTCAAACTACAGGTGAGGAGGGAGAAGGACGGAGGCAGGTTTCTCTGAGGAGCCCGTCAGGAGGAGTAGAGGGCTGGGAGCATGTGGAGCAGGTAGCAGCCGTCCTCTTGCTTTATATTCAGTGTCAGACTCTGAGGGACTGTCTGGTAGGCTGGGGCTGAGAGAGAGAGCGAGAGAGAGCGAGAAAGAGAGAGAGAGAGAGAGAGAGAGAGAGAGAGAGAGAGAGAGAGAGAGAACGGCTCTGGAAGCTGTAATGGTGCAGGGGCAGGAGCTGAGGCACCTGAATTAATGGAGGGGCTGAGGCTGAGAGAGGGAAAGAGAGAGAGAAAGAGAGAGAGAAAGAGAGAGAGACACAGGAAGGACCGGAGCTTAACTAGAGGGATGTGGACGAAGACAATGTTGACAGAAAACGGCTGGCGCTTGGGTTGTTGTATTAATGCAGAGCTTGGTCTGAGAAAGAGGCGGGGGCTGCTCGGCTACAGGAATCATTCTATCTGATTAGCTCCCAAGGGGCACAGATACCCACACAAAGAAAAAAAGTCATTGCTGCCTACATCCAGGCACTGTGAAGTTAGGTAGAGAAAGACTGAAAAAAATAGGGAGAAGAAAGAGAATGGACATAAACAGAGTGAGCGTGAGACAGAAAGAGAGAGGCTGCACTCCATCAGTTCACGTAATATCTTAAGATGCTGGAAGCAAACCTGGAAATGTTGCAACTCATTGTGCTGCAATACAGATGAGAGGGGGGGAGCGGAAGAGGAGGAAGATGCAAGAGCAGAGTACATTAAAGCCTAGGGAGATGGAAAACAGGAATGATTGTTGGAGAAAAGAGCAAATATGAAGACTGGCAGAAAGAGCAACTGAAAGTGAAAAACAGGTAGAAAGAGAGAGACAAGTCTAAACGCCCGTGTCATTTCTGTCTTCACTTCCTGTAACTATGGCAACCTGTCAGCAGCCAGTCAGGGCCAGCTGTAGCCTCTTCCCCTTCCTGTCGAGGTGGCAGACGCTGACTGAGCCAAGCAGAGACACAAGAACAAAATTCACCCCTGATCTCGTGAAATACACCTTGAATGGAGAAAAATGTATACTGACACACAGGTCTGAATGCAAGAGTAAAAATATGTCCATTCTGCACTGACGGTGCATCTGCAAAGCAAGAATCTGAGCCTGGAGCTTTTTAAATTGTTTGCTGTGGAAATGACCGCTGCATAAAGGAGACGGAAGTATGAAAATGGCAGCTGTAACAGAACTAATAATTTGGCAGTTCAGCAAAATGGATGGGCATGTGATTACCTGCAAACGTCCAATTAAACAGTCCCTGGCGAGGGCAGCAGACAGCTGTGCATGCCCACCACACACACACACACACACACACACACACACACACACACACACACACACACACACACACACACACACACACACCATTGCCAATATTTCCACCCAAACATAAACAGTTGAGGCTGTGAAATTTGCTGGAGATGAATGACTGATTCGTTCTTGCACCTGGGCTCTGAGGAGACACACGTGTGTGTGTCCAGCTGTCTCTTCCTCCTCATCACCTTTTTCCAATGTTTCCAACACACACTTCTCACCAGTCCATCTGACCTGTCTGACTCTAACTCTTAGCAGCCGTCAGGATTTGAGACAACTGTGTCCACTCACCCTGCTCTTTGATCTGGCGGATCTGGCGCACCGTCTCTTTGAGGATGGCACATTTGTCTGGTTTGACGTTGAAGCTGTCGATGTCGCTGAGGTTGGCGGAGATCAGCTCCGCCAGCTCCTCTATGTATTTGCTCTCCTGCTCCCGTCGCTTCCTGTCACACCTGCAGATGGCAATGTGCAAATATTAAAGCTTAGCTAATGCTACTCTGCTTCTCTCAAATTGTCAGTTTTGTTCATATATTTAAAAACAATGCAGAATGGATGCAATAGTAGTTTGTTTGAAAAGTTTAGCAATGGATGCCTTTTGGGCACAAGGCCTTTTAAGAGTTTATCCAGCAAAACAATTCCAGCAGATGTTTTATTATATAATATATATAATATGATATTTTTCAACTGTGTTTTGTACAAATTAAAGAAATGATAACGTGTTAATTATTGAGTTATAGAGATGCTGGTAGACTGATATTTTGGACAGAACAGTTTGCAATCTTTATGCTAAGCTAGGCTAACCAGCTGTTGGCTCTATTGTACAGACATAAGAGCAGTATCAATCTTCACATCCAACTCTTGGCACAAAAGCGTATTTTTCAATGTCTCACTTTGTTTTATGACTATAGATTATGTATATGCTCTTTTGTGTAGTATAAGAATTGTCTTGGTCTAGAAATTTGTGTTTTAGAATCAACGTGTAGGTGTATTTTATATCCCAAATTCATGGTGAGAGAAGATTTTAAACTTAATTTAAATGTTTTTTAAATCATGAAGTTTGGTCTACACACAAAATCTTCTCATATTTTTTCCACACATCTAGGTTCTTACTCATCACAGCACAAAAAGGAGCGACATGGCCCGGCCTCAAGAAGCCACTGACCTAGTAGCCCACTTTCCTCTTTCTCATGCTGATCAGACACACTCACCCCAGACCAGGCGTGTCGCAAGTGGAGAGCTTGCGTTTCCGGTTTTCTGAGCTCAGAGGCTCCATGGAGTTCTCCCCCAATCCGCTCATCGTGTACACATATCAGCACCTGAGAGGAAGGAACACACAGACATACACAATACAGGTATAAATAAGGAACAATACAGCAGAGGAGGCATTGTATAGTCCTTTTTAGCCCTACAGCTCCTATTTTACACGTAATTGTGAAGGGGAGAAGACATGGGAATTGTGCTTTTGAACTCAGCTAAAATAACCAATAGACAGGCAGCTTGTAAAGTGGTTACAGTGCAGAATAGTATACAGTAGAGTAAAATATGCTTATATCATGCAAATAGTATTCTCTTGGCAGAGACTGACAAACAAACATGTCTCGTCTGCCTCCTTCTCAGAAAAGAGAGTAAGCATGTGTGGTTGTTTATTTGTGTGTGTGCATGTGAGTTCATCTACTCATATGACACACACAACACACACACACACACACACACACACACACACACACACACACACACGATTAGCAGTGTCTCTGATGATAAGCCACGCTGCACAACTAACCCAGTTAGACAGCCGTCTGTCTCCCATAATGCATCACATTTCGTCTCCAGGAAGTGAGCTGATAAAGGTTGTGGGGAAGAGAGGCAAAGAGGAGGAGGAGGAAGAGGAGGAGGAAAAGGAGGAGGAGGATGAACAGAAGGAACAGAAGAAATAAGGGAGGGAGGGAGAAGCTGGTGCTGTAAAGTAAGCTCTGATTGGTCACTTTCTTTGCCACAGTGACAGCGGCTGACACTGGGGAAAGGTAGGAGGGAGGGAAAAGAGGATGTAGGAAGGGAGGGAAGAGAGGAAAGTAAATGAAGGAAAGAGAGAGCACAAATATAGTGGGAGACAGAGGATATATAGAGGAAATGCAGAGGAAGAAAATAATACAGGGGGGCAGAAGGGAGAAAAGAGGCGGAGGCAGTAAGAGGGAGCGAGCTGAGAGAAAGAGAGATAAAGGCATGTCAAAGAATGACAGAAGGGAAGGGGAACAGGTAAAAGGAGAAGAAAAGGGAGGGGATACGTAACATTCAGACTGTCTGGTGTGCGTAGTGAATGCATGTGTGGTGCATAGAGTGGGTTGAAAGCTTCCAGTACCCCTCTTAACCTTCACAGCCAGAGCAGCTTTTTCATTCCATTGATTACATGGTTATCCTCTGACCAGAGCACTGCCTCTCCTGCATAGCAAATCAGGCCAACGGCGGGGGAGAGATGCCGGCCTGTTATTTAATCACCACACACCATCATCTCATCTCATGCGTCTGCTTGATGGTTCAGAGCAGTTCATGAAAACGTCTGGTTACGTTTCTATTTTGTTTTTGTTCTTGGATAGAGACCATTCTAATCTTTAGTTGTGTGCTCTTGGCTCGCAAACAAAGATGGTATCCGGCTAAAAACAAGCAGTGAACACACCTTCCTATTGAGACAGAATCATTGTGAGGGCTTGCTTTCATGCATGTCTTCAAGACCAGGTGAAACACAAGCATATTCCCTTGCAAGACAACAACAGGGAATACTCATGTATCTCCTTAAAGCAAGAGATGCTTTGACGACGTGCCGATCCTTTTGCTCAATCCTTCCCGCTTTGAGTTTCTTTCAAAATTTCTCTTTTAATCTCTCCCTCGAGTACCTCCCATCTGACTGTCTGTCTCGTTGCCTTTGTCTGCTTGCCTACGTGCGTCTCCTTTTGCCTATCCTCCTGTCTGCCTCCCTGTGTGCCTGTCTACCTGCCTCCCCTGTCTGCTGCTCATCGTTAGACAAAACCCCCGCTTGCTGTTGTCTGATGAAACCTACCATAAGGGAGACAAGGAGCAGAGGAGGTAAAAAGCAGAGGGGGAGGTACAAAGTCGGAGCCAAGAGCCACAGCAAAGTGTTTGAGTGAAACTCCGTCTTTGCTCCTCTGATGATCCAGCCCGCCTGCCTGGCAGCCTATTGATGGAGTTCTCAAAGGGGGAGTTGCTCTAATTGCAGAGTGAATGAGGCGGCCCCAGAGAATGGTTGATTAGGAGGTTGCTGAATGCCCCAGGGAAATGGGTCACCTCCAGCCTGGTGCGGGCCGCCCGCTTTTCCAGTGCAGGGAGAAAGTCAATTACACGCCACAGGCAGTGTGGGGTCTGGTGGCAGAGAGGCAGCGGGGCCGCGGTGGCCACAATATAGCAGCAGGGGGCAGTGGGAATGAGACGTGTAAAGAGGGAAATAGAAGTGGGCGATGGCAGTATGGAGGGCAGCAACAGGGAGAGGGAGGGAGAGATGGGCATGAAGATGACAATTTAAGGGAGAAAGAGGGAGGTGTAGTGGATGTGAGAGAGTGAGCGCAGAGCAAAAAGTAGAAAGTACCTTAGCTTCTCTACACATTAAAGCATAAGAACATTTGAAATGAAACTCTGGAAATTATAAAAGCCTTGGCTGAGGTGGAAAAGATATTGAGGAGATAAATGATGATGAGGATGATGAAAACAGAAGAAAACAACACATATGTCAACAGGGGAGGCAAATTAATTCATGAAAATAAAACACCTTTATTCCTTGCATTTATGCATAAATAATACAAGGAATTGATCATTTATAGCAGATAGTTACAGTATACTGTTATATCTGAGTAAAAGGACTCTTTAAGAATCCAAGCAGCAACAAGGAAGGATTCTACTGGAAAAACTAGTCCAAACACATACAGAATATAAGAGTAGATAATGGAAACACACATTAGTTCTCATGTACCTTCTTTTTGTGCTTAACATTTACCCTGGTCATTTGGAAGCACACCCAGCATGATAACAAAGAGCTTGAAAGAAAACTGAGATGGAAACAATTGGAAATTCAGTGGAAAAGGCATCATTCATGACATTTCAGCTAAGTTCTAGACATAAAACAAACATATTCCCTTACATTTCCATTTGGCTCCAAAACAGCTGCATGTTTATTTAAGTCTATAGACTAAATCATATAGTTGAAGATAACCCAAAGGCATTAATCAGGGCCAGTGACAATAGCGGAAGGCGGTTAATCAGAGTGCTTATTAAGCGGCAGCTGCTTGGGGCTCGGCCAAAGAAACAAGTCAACAGGACAAAGACTGAGCCGTCATGGGAGGGTCTGTTCTCCTGCTGACATGTACAGGTCAGTGTAGTGTACCCATGCAGGTAAACAGCTCTGGAACTTTCACACTAACTTTGACCCAATTCTCCACCCTGATCTTGACCTGAGCGATTTCAAGGGGTCACTGCCTTCATGCTGACAGCTGACCCACATATTTTCTGGGTCATTAGATGGGTGTGAAAGGAGGATCACTCAGGTCAACAGTGCTGTGGCATCACTTGAAACTTCTGCTACAGGACAGCAGCCTGCCCGTTACCATGGAGCCTGAAGCCCAATGGGAGCATTGCTCACCAGGGAAGCACAGACTTTATGGCAAAACCAGAGGAAATAGTTTACCTCATAAACTAGAAAGCATGCAATCCAATCTCAGTTAGGTTAACGTGCTACAGGACAAACAAGTGCATCTTAAATAAAGAGGACTTCTTGTTGACCCCCTCACCTTCCTATTGCATACAGAAAATATAAATGTATATCTAAATCGCTTTTCAAACATGGAATAAGGGTTAAGCAATAATTAAATTTGATACTTTATCGTATTTCAATGGAATCGCCTTTCGAGAGTGATATTTGAAAGGTTTGTTCCTATTTGTTTATATATGTAAAGCATTTTACTGGACTTTTTTTAATTTTCTCAATACAGTAGAAATGGATGAAAGTTGAAAACAGGTACAGAGTGCTGCTCAGGTTATTATTGTTCCTGTATAAGTAGCTAAATTATCATTATGTTGCATGTAACATTTCAGCCGCTAGAAATTGTTTTGTTTTATCTATTTTTTTTTCTTTGAAATGTCACAAAATGTGTGATTATAGAGACAAAAATGAAGTTTGCAAAAAGATTTGATTGGTTCTAACAAAACATTTACTAGAGTTTGTGGAATAATGATTCAATATTAACTATTAATTCCATGGATATCAATCAGATAACAATTGTTTTCTAAAATCTGAACACAAAATTAGTTCTGGTTTTAGTTCTTGGTAAGTGGGAGAAAATGTCCAACATAACTTTATATCATTCTTGACATCCTTTAAAACTATGACTGTGCACTGTATGGTACTTCTTCACTCTGAATGTGTGCTTTTTTTGTATACTTCGATGTATACAATCAAAAATAAGATGCAATAAGAAGAGCAGTGCTTCAGTAACACTGGTGAGTTAATGTCATTGACTGTAGGGTAGCAGAATATAAGTGCATCTTAAAAACTGAAAGCAAAAAAAAGGTTTTGGAAGACAAAGTGGAGAGACGACAGACTTCCCACGACATAGTGAGTCACAGCAGAAAAAAAGCTCTATGCGACAAACAAAAATGTGTCTACTGAGCTACTGAGAGCAGACGACAGAGTGCACGGGGAAAATTAGCAAGAACAGACAATGGAGATTTATCTTTCATCTGTGTTAAATCTTAGTCTGTACACAAGCAGGTTGATTTCTGTCCAAGCATCACCAGACAGTTTCAAGGTTAACAGAAAGATTTTAAAACCTGAGAAATGGTTAGTTCCATGTGTAAAAAAAATGGTTTGCTGAGTACGTTCATTCACCGCCTCTCAAACGCTGACATGGCAGAACTGTGGCACTAACTGCCATCAAACTTCCTGTGTGTTTGTTTGACAAGCTTTTCCATTCTTTCCTTTTTGGGGGAGGAGGATAAGACTGTGAAGGCAGGCCGGTCTGGGCAAGGTTGCTGGTTGTTGGCGACAAAAGTGAGGAGGTGAGAGAAAGGCAGAGGGAGGGACAAAGGGGGAGGGGAGGTGACAGAGTAAGTAGGGCGAGTGTGATGCAAATACCCCCGCGGTCGCCTCGCCCGCCTACCTGCCTGCCAGCGGCTCTTTCATAATCTCTGTTGACAAAACAGAGGCACACTGCCCTGGTCTGGCCATCTAAACTCACACCAGTGACATGACAAGATCTGCTTCGCTTGGAGTACTCAAGCCATAGACAGTCTTTCCTGCTTTATGAAGGATGAAGAAGAAACTGGCTCCCAGTTTGCCATCTCATTCTGACAATTTAAGTTGTTCTAAAACCAGCAGAATACATTTCGGGAATATTTTTCCCTTCTGCAAATTCACATTTCTATGTTTTCCTTTAACTAGGAAAGTCTTTGGGCCTGTTCTGGCCTGGTTTAACATCTGTCCTGAGTGATTTGATCACATGTGGACAGCACCAAGTACAGTATGTGTGTTCCCACCTGACAGCAGAATGTGTCTCCAAATGGGTTTGACTGACCAGTTGTGATCGGATCTCGCTTCCCCGCTCTATATGCAAATAAACACGTAGCCTACATAATTCCCTTTTGCATCTAGGCTGTGTGTGTGTGTGTGTAAATGTCAGTTGTTCCTCTGAATTGTATTTAGAAATGTGGAAGACAAATGAAAAAGCACTGTCCAAAGTCTGTCTGTGTGCTGAAATAAGCAATCGACTGACGGATGTTGGGACCTGTGCAGGACAAAAAGAGGTTTTTAAAAGTCTTGAGTATTTGTTGCGTCTGCTTTATTTTACGTTTCGTGTTTGCTTATAAAAGTTGTGTTAAGGTACGGCTGATAAAGACTCAACATTTCCTGATTTTGCTGCTTCATAATAAAAGCTTTTAAATAACAAAATAACTGGGGACCTTTATTGGACTTTTATTGAAAGTGAAGAATTTATAAGAAAATTAAACCGTTTTGCAGCCGCTGCTTTGACCACTCAGGCTCGCACGCTTTCTCCAGAGCTACACGCACGCTTCAAACCACTTTCAATTAATCTTCTCCACCCCTGCCTAACTTATACAATAAGAAGCTACTCTTTTAATGCCTTTTAATGTTAATCAGTTTGTATGTTTTCATACAAAAATGAGCTTTACACAAAACCTTAACACAGCAGGATATTTCATCAATGTAGTGTTCAAGCCTACATGTGATGTAGTCGTGATTTGGATGGTCATTTAAATATAAAAATGTTGTAAATCTAGTAAATTGTAGCACACCACAGCCAACTTTAAATCAAGTAAAAATATAATAATAATAATAATAATAATAATAATAATGTAATTTCCCACATCATAGTGGCTATTTAGAATGAAATGCATACAAAAACACATCTTAAGTGATATATTACCAAGATGTGTATAAAAATATCCAAGACACATGTCAATGACCATGTCGTGCAACTGCTGAATTAGAGCCGGCACCTTTTTTGTCCAATTCAGGAACTGGGAGAGACTGATATGTACCAGTCAGAGACATATATAAGAGCGAAAGAAAAGTCCAAATAATTTATATAGTTTCTGAATGAATCTAAAACTGAAAATGATGTAACCTGCTGAATGTATCATCAGGTTTCTACAAAGGGTAGTCGTCAGGTTCTGCTGCAACTGAATTTTAAATTCTGAGATTGGATATTCTACACCAGAAGGTCCACGTGTTTGATCTGTACAGGCATGTTTTGGCTTTTTATTCAAAGAAACAAATGCTTTTATGCCCATCCAAGCCTCAGAAGAGCTCCACCTGACAGTCACCTAACATTATCTGTGGTGAATATGCACTTTTTCCTTTCTTTCATTAACTCTTTGTGGATCAACCCAGGAGCTGCCTGCCCCTCCTCATCTTTATCCTCTCTAGTTTTCCTCCTAATCATGTCCAGTATCTCCTCTGCCTGGAACTGGACTCTCCCTTCTCCCCTCTCTTACCAACCTCCCTCTTCACACAATCACTGCTGCTACGGCAGGGTGTCTGCAAAAGCATAAGTGAGACTGCACGTGAACAAAAAGAGTGTGGTTTGGTGTGTGTGTGTGTTGTCACCTGCAGACAAGGGTAAAAGATGAATGCTCTCTTTCAGCCTCTGTGGCAGGTTGAGCAAAAAGAATAAATTTGATTTCTCCCTCTCCCTGCTGCCTTCCTACTCTTCATTTTCTCATCTGCTTGAAAATTCTCCGCCCAACCCTCTTTGTTTCCAAAACTATTCCACCTTCTTAAATCCAAGCCTTCAACACAAAACAACTCGATAAAACATTTTCTTCAGAGAACACAAACTGTTCTCTGTGTTCAGGTCAGAAGGATGTTGCAAGAATGTGGCAACAACAAGAAACTGTCTCTGGCAAACCGCTCAACCTAAACCCAGCAGGCTGTTACCATGCCAACCATATGGGATGTTAGCCCACCTTGTGACAGCGCCCGAGATGATGGACGATCAGATTCCCCCTCCCCTCTCTCTGGAGGTGTGGTCCTATGTGGGCTGGTCAATGGAGTCTGGAGAAAAAAAAGAAGAAGAAAAAATAAGTTCACACTCAACAGTGCATGTTCATTATGGTGATATTAATGAATAACAAGCAGCATTATTAATCAGTGGCCTGAAGACACATGCACAGGAAGCTGCATTAACAGCTTAATGAGCAGAAGGAACTGTAAGGGAGCCGTGCCTTTGCTATGTGCTTTTGTCTTCATTACAGGTACACACGTACAGAGAAAACACACTGTGCATTAAGCCCACACACACAAGCACACACACAAACACACACGGATGTTGAGACACAAGTTTTACAAGAAGCCAAAACGGTCAAAACCTGAAAGTGATGACAGCATAAGATCCACAATTCAGCCGGTCTCTCATGCTAGCTATAAAAGGTAAAAGAAAGTGCTTTTCCACTAAATGTGCACTCCTGATCCATACAACTGAATTTAAACATTAAGCCTTTATTGGCAAATATCTCTCATACTTTGTGGATTCTAAGCAAGATTACGAAAACAAGCTATTAGGCTAAATCACCGTTCTAATCCCAAAAGCACATAATAGGCTAATTTGTGTCCATTTAGATCCTGATAAGAAGCATTGTGTGTGTGTGTGTGTGTGTTTTTGGCCACGCTGAATTGTTGTAGTAGCTCAAGTGTTCTGTCTGAACAATCATAAGAGTGTAACCCGTGGGGGAAGAGAGCGTAACCATGGAGAACGCTGGGCGTTTCCATGACACCCTGTCATCAGTGAAGCACGCTGTCAGGATGTCTCATGTTCATCTGTCACCGTCCCTTAATGTGTGTGTGATAGAGATAAAATGTAGGTTAGTTCCGTTTTTTTCCCCATGATGTGTAAGAGTGTCAATTCAGAGCACACGTTTACAACCAAAAATCTGAACTGATCTGTCTACATGAGCGTGTGTGTTTGTATGGCTGACCTCATACCCAGCGTGCCTATGCTGTATATGTTTACATTTGTATGTGTGTGTGTGTAAGTAAGAGACCGGGTGTTGGTGCACCATTCAACGTCAGCGACCTGACCGCTGGCTGCACCCATGATTGAGAGCAGATGGGGGCTGTCTGGGTGTGTGTGTGTGTGTGTGTGTGTGTGTGTGTGTGTGTGTGTGTGTGTGTGTGTGTGTGTGTGAAGGAAGAAGGCAGAGGAGGGGGAGGGGGGTTGGGTGCTCTAGTTTAGGTGATGTATGGACTCTCACACACCTACAAAGACCCTCCTCGATGGGTTTCCTATTAATTGAAAGGGGAAAAAAATTGAGCCAGAGAACAACTGCTGAAGTGGGAAAGAGTTATAGCTCAGCTGTGACAAAGAGTAACGGAGTCTATTTTTTGCAAAAAGTTGGAGGCGTTACTTGCATGAGCAGGAACAAGAGAGGTGTCAGTGCGATCATTACTACTTTTTGTGTTCACTTTGAAACAGCTGTGAAAATTTGAGAAAATAAAATGGTAGTTAACGGCATGTGGCGTTGCTCATACTGGAGTAAAGCCTTGAATATAAAAGCAGTGTGCATGAGCCCGATATGCAGAGGTTGAATCTAAGAAGAAATGTTAAGCACACAACGCAGGGGCCTTTTTACAGTCCGCTCTCATGCTTTCAACATGTCGGCTGTCCTTTTCAATTACTCGACACCAGAGATCAACAACCTTTTACTGTATGAATGTTCGCTCGATGCACTTGAGTAACAATAAATATTGTACACTGCTTCCTCTTGTCAAAGAAACACACTTTAAAGGATGCAATAAAAATGCAACCAGAGTTTACATTTTAAAGAGGATGCGCAAGCCATTAACTTCATGAACTTGAGATGCTCAGTATATCAACAGTTATAAGTGGCAGAGATCTTATCTCAATGACAGTTCTGCATTTCAAAGCCATACGAGCATAAACAACTGTCAGAAAAAGCCAAATGTCAGAGGGCCTTTGTTCCTAAGCTGCCTTATATTATTCTCTTAAAATTGGGGATTGTCAGTTGTTAAAGCTGATATTTGGTAATAAACTTTATTTGCCCGCATCAGCCAAAAACAATAAAAAATCATGCAGTGAAGGCAGAGAAAAGGCATGTCAAACTGCGTTTCACATTAACTGAAAGAAAGTTATGGAAATATTTGCTTCAAAAATCCACAAACTACTGTGTGAGTGAACATGTCTTATTTACTGATTCTTCTAAAGTTTGTGTCATCGAGCCCATGCACTAAAAAGACAAGAATGAATCAAAAACCTGTGCGCTTCAGTTTCCTTCCTTCATGGACGGTGATCTACACCAACATGTCCTTCTCTGATGGCAATGCTCCTCAACATATACAGTAGAGCTGTAGGATTACTGCACCTTTATTTCACTTTAAATTGTTGTGATATTGAAGGAAAACTGTTGACATGTGGTGAAAATTGTGAATGTGTGCCTTGTCAGATCACATTGTGTTGCAGCAAAAAGTTAACATTTTCTGCTTATTTAAATTATTGAGAGGAGTGTATTTTTTATGCACTTTTCATGTAGGCCTTGAAAACGTATTCCTCAAAGGTCTGCAACTGATTTTTCACATCCTTTCAGTTTGTCACCAGGGCATAGAAAACGATTTTGTCTCTGTAAACCCCCAAATAATTGATCAAATATTGGTACCAGTTGCTTGCCCTTTTCTAATAAAAAATAGATTTGTTGGTGTCTGGGTATTTTGCTAAACAGGAACTGGATCCCAAATGGACTTGGCTATAAAAAATAAATAATAATATAAAAAAAACCAGTCCTGTGAACACTAAAATGTTTTTTATTTGCGTGTACTTAAACACACCTTTTAAAAAAGCATTCATGTCCGGCCAAAAGAATCTGCCCCTTTAAAAACATCTTCAGGCGACTGATCCATGGACCGTATCCACTAGTTGTTTCTTTGTGAGCTTTGAGCTTTCCCTCTCTTCACCCCCTTCTTCCTACTGTCTCTTTTTTACAACAAGATCTTTCTCTCCATGTGTTCGTCTTCTGTAATGACTGTGAATAAGGGAAATTGTGTGTGCTGGCCAGCATACATAACGGCACAGTGAAGAATGCATAAAAGTACATTGTGTGTGTGTGTGTGTGTTTGTACTCTGGGTAACTTTGCTTTAGTTTTGCTTCACCCAGACCCCTCCAACAAACCCAGCACTCACACTGGGGCCAAATAGGAGCCAAGCCACATCTTGGCACCTCGCCACCCCTTAAACAAATCAGAGGCTAATAAAAAAACTCCAAGTCCAAAGCTGGCCTCCTCAGACAAGGGGGTACCAAAGAGGGGAGTCATTCTCAGCTACCCCGCTCCATCATAAATGAATTTGTACAAGACGGAGTTCTGCTTTTCAACTTGGACAAAAAAGTACCAGTCTCTCCACTGTCTCCATCATCATCCCAAACCCCTTTTATATGCTGTTCAATAGCACTTTGATGTTATATTGTTCTTAACTAGCCTCCCTTGAAAAGAAAAAAAAAACACTCATCGAAAACAAATTGCTTTTTAGATCAGTGACAAAGTGAGCGTGGACTTTTCATCTTTAGACCAATTACGGCTATCATAGCACACAGCCCGCTGCTTCAAACTTTATGCTTTAGAGTGGGATAAGAGGGGGTGGAGGATGAAGAAAAGCAGAGGGAAAGCGTCTGGCTCAGGCGAGAACTAGGCCAGGCAGGTCTAAAACTTAAAACCCATCTAGCCATCCATGGTGTGTCTGCTGTAGACTGCCATCAAACAGACATTTACATATTCAAAAAAAGACACACGCGTTTGCATGCGTCATCCGTTCCAAGAAGGTAGAGGAAACAAAACTCACAGCACATTGCACCATGCTACAGTGTCAAAGTACACAACAGTGAATCTGAAGTCACAGAAGCGGATAACTAATTTCTCAGAAAGAACAACCTGTAAAAAGAAATGAAAGAAAAATGATTGTACTAGGGTTTTGTAATAACAGCTCAAGACCACTTTGAAATGACTTTACGGTGCAACATCTGTTTTGAGTACAAGCAGACACTCAATGTAATAAAACAGGCAATTTTCTTCTCTTAGAATTGACAGAGTATCAAATACTGTAAGACCACGTTTGAAGATCAAAATGGGGGGATCACTGTGCACACGCACCACTAGTCAAAGCAAGTGCTTTATTTCTGTTTATATTCTTAGTTCTACTAATTAACTTCGTCTACTATTGACAAAACCTGTGCTATCTGACTTTGTTAGCCTATAAAGCTAATTTATTTCAGTGATATGGTCCAATATGGGGAAAATATATAGATTCAATATGTAGATTAAGTAAAAATTCAGACATGCACACTGTGGTAGCTATGCTTATTAATTACATTTACTTACAGTAGTGGAGCGCAACAAAGGACAGAGAAGGCTGTGGGCGAGATTTGAACATAACAAATTAGATTTTTATTTTATTAGATGGATAGCCATATAATCTTATACAAACATTCATGTTGCCTAGGAGATTAAACCATAATGGCCCTGCTCTGACTTTTTCTCTAGCCATCATGAGTTTCACATTTGAGTTTTGACTGAAGTATATCAACAACTATTGGATGGATTTAGTGCAGACATTCATGTGTCGCTTTGGATGAATTGTAATCACTTCAGCGATTCCCTTACTCCACATAGCGCCATTATTAGGTTAAACGTTGGCAGGTGTCGGTTAAGATTATATATACAAGGAAATAGCTGTGACTGTATGCAACGGTGGCAGCTATACTTAGAATGTGGCATTCTTCATAACGAGTTCCCTCGCTTCCGAGACCTCACCTAAATATGAGCTAAACATTTGAGAGAAAAAAAAAATGTATTTTTTGGGGATTATTGATCATTCTGAGGTGTCCTGAAATAGAAATAAAGGACTTGCAGGAGGAAACAACTCCAGTCCACATCGTGGCATTCTTCAGCACCAGGTTGTCCAATATTTTTTGGTATTGTGGTGTGACAATGCTGGTATATACTGATGAGTGACACATTCTAGGAAAAAGCTACCTAAAAAGTGTTCAAAAGCCAACTGAACAGCTTTTGTGTGGGAACTATTCAGTGACCCCTTGTAGCCTATAATGAAGCATCTGCATTTAATACAATTCTCCATTCATTAAGTCAGGTTTTACCTTTAATTTGTCACCAGTTAGTAACTAAAACTTTACTAAAAGTAAATAAAACATAAAATGTTTATTTTTCTTTGTCAAAACTCCATGAACCTGCAGTTAAAGTGCAGCGTTTAACAAGGTTACTGTTGACACGGTTTGTGTGTACAGTAAATTAGTTTTTCAGGTTTTGTGTCGTCATCCAACAGTCTCCATGTTACCTTCACGAACATGTGAGCTGCACTGTATCACGGTGAATGAGGGATGGCAGAGGTTGTTAGAAAACTTTGCTGAACTGTAACCCTGCAGTCAAACCCTGACAAGAATACAAGTGTGTGTTATCAACAACAGCTCCTGCTACTTCATATGAACCCATCCATGCACTGAACATGTGTGTAGAGAGGAGAGAGATGAAGGGAAGGACGCTTCCTTATGTGTTAAGTGATGACAGTAATGTTGCTAAGCAAACAAACAGCCCTGTTAAGATAAGGACAGTAATCCACATATGTCCTCATCCCTCTCCTTCAGCTAGAAAACAGTCACATGAGGACTTATTATGTTCTGTCATTAAAGGTGTGAAGAAATCTCAGGGCCAGGACATGTTCAGAGCGCTTTAAGTGACACATGTAAGCTATCAAACTCAGTCTTAACAGGCCTGCATTGACAAGCAGCAAACTGGGTTAAATAAAACGCCTCATTGAAAACCATCAATTATTCAGGAGCTGTACATTATCATAACATAGGGGAGCATTTCTGCGAGTTAATTAACAATGAACTGAGAGGCAGGGCTGTCATATCTACAAGCGATGAATGGCTGGAGCTTTGGTAAATACTTAAAACATTCTTGTCATCACAAAGAGTAAATTACCTAGTTACAGGCCTAATGGGGTAGAGAAAGAAATGCAGCGAGATTGCAGGAAGACGGTTGTCACCTGCTTTTAGTTACTGGTTGTGAAATGAATTAAAATGAGGTAAAAAGCAGGCACAATGAGGCCATATAGTCTGAGGAAGGGGATAGTTTTCGTGACTGTTGATTGGTGTAACAGGACAATGAATAAGACACGCCCCTCCATCTCTACCCCGCCTTTGACGGTCATTTCTATTAATGAAAAGTGCCGATATTTATAAAAGGTATCTTATTTAATTTGTCATGCACATTTGTACTGCAGTAAGTGAGTCTGTGTTCCTGGGAATTTCAGCTTTTACATAACGTGTAAAGAGCATAAGCAGTAGATTATCACTGCATTGCATTATGGGCTACGGAGGCTGCTGCTGATGAGGAGAGTAAATACTTCCTGTATGAGAGTAGACAACTGGTGGGTCTTTAAAAGTCTTCACTTTTAAATTCTGTAGTTTCTGTAGTACCGACAACCGGCTGCTGAATATTTAAATAATTTAAATATTTTATTCAATAAAACGGAGCAG
Organism: Etheostoma perlongum; assembly: GCA_026937815.1. Classification (NCBI taxonomy): domain Eukaryota; kingdom Metazoa; phylum Chordata; class Actinopteri; order Perciformes; family Percidae; genus Etheostoma; species Etheostoma perlongum. The sequence continues at coordinate 10,500,563 of CM049377.1, forward strand.
GAAATATCTTATCATCCTGTCTTGTTGTTTTAGTTGAGCATGTTTTAAAGAGTTACAGTCATTTTAAAACAAATATCCTTTTACAGCTGCAAAACACTCTATGCAAATTAATTCTCAAACTGTCAAATACAGTACATAGTCAACCACTGGCACAGCACACAGTTATCCCACTTTCAGTCCAAGAAAGGGTAGGTTTGCTCGATTATGAAAAACAAACATAATCACGATTATTTCGGTCCATATTGAAATCACGATAATTTAACACGATTACTCGTTGACTTCTAGAAAGATGTTGCAATTACAGTGGGAAAAGTTAAATTAATCAACAGTAAAAAACATACACAACTGGGAAATTTGCCTTAATACGTTTCCTATTTAACCTTTATTTTTTCATTCAGAACACAAGATAAAATAAGTTTACTTGCAAAACCTAATGAGCTAAATAATTGTTTTTCCCGATTATTCTGTTTTTGTTATCATAGGGAGCCAAAATCATAATCACGATTACATTTCGATTCAGCCCAAAGAAAGGGTGAACATAATTTACTACTAGGCCTATGTGATTACTCAAGTTATTATTATTATTATTATTATTACTAATCTTAGAAAGTCTCAGAAATCCTGAATGTACTGCAGGCTGTATAGTTACTTTTTATGGGATGGCCAACTAAAGAAAATACATCATATGATGAAACACCATCCTGTTGAATCTCCAGTGTAAACTATGACAACCTTAGAATCAGGGATATGTATGCAGTGGTGCATTTACTCAAGTACTGCACTGAAGTGATTTGGTTTTGCATACATTTTGGAGGTATATATATAAAATTGTTTTTTTTTTACATTTAATAGCTATAGCTACTAGTTACTTTGCAGATGACGATTTTACACAAAAACATATGAAAAACTAAATAATAGATTGTTAAAGATTAGACTAACCAACATGAATTAATAACTCTATAAATGAATTACACTTGGCTCCACATTAACTAGCTACAACAATAAAATGGTGTTTACACCTTATTTTTTCAGTAATAGTAATGCAATAATGAAATACATTTTTAATACTCACAAGACCAAAGGATCTGAGTCGTTATTTCACCGCTGTATGTATGAACAAATAGAATAGAATCCTGTTATTGTCATTGCACAACATTGTACGAAAGCAATCCTGAAGGCGCATTCACACATATCAAACAGTAAAAAAAAAAAAAAATATATATATATATATATATATATATATATATATATATATATATATATATATATATATATATATATATATAAATATTTGGTGACAACCAGGAATTAACCTGTGCCAAAAGTCAGGTGCGAATGTCCTGTATGAAATGCAGGGTTTTGTGTGTGACAGTGGTGTAAGATTGAAAGGTTGATATAAATAAATGAAACTTTGTGGAGTTTAAAAAGAATAAAAAGGGAGTGGGAAAGAACAGTGTGTCAGTGTAAAGGTGTTTTTCTCCTAAAAAGAATTGAATGCAGATAAAACTCAAGCACAGCACTGCTCGAGATGCCAAAGGAGAAAGCATTTCTTTTGCTGATGCATGTGTGTGATGATGGGTGAGTGTGTTAAGAGTGTGCGAATAAACTGCAAGACTTTCTTTAGTGGGAATGGGGACATAATTGGTTCAATAATTATCTCTCACACTCACACACACACACACACACACACACACACACACACACACACACACACACACACACACACACACACCAGTGTGGTCTTAGTGAGAGAACACCTTCTTCTCCTCCACCTCTACTTTCCTCCTTTCTCGCACTTTCCTTCTCCACAGTGACAGTAAGGGAGCCACCACAGCAACCGCCCCCCCACCTGCTATTTATTTGCTCAGAGTCCAAAAACTGCACAGCACAGGGAAAAAAATGATAGGGGGTGGGAGGGTTGTAGGAAGAAGAGGGAAAAAAAGAGGGGCGGAAGGAGGGAGGGAGATACAAACATACACTGCAGATTCAGCTGCACACACGTGGATGGGACACACACACATGCACACACAAAAAAACATACACACTCCTGGTGGAGCATCTAAATCACATTAGCTGGATGTCTGTCATCCATCACTCCCACAGACAAAATCACATGCCAGAGAGGCAGGGAAACTGCATGGCAACATGCATAACCACCCACAAACAAACGCGGTCACGGAGCAGCCGACACACCTTGAAACTAGACAGCAGCGTGCAGGAGAAGTAATCCCTCCTTACACGCAATATTCCCCAATCAAAAATCAAGTTGCATTTACTTGCACGCACATCACTGTCAGTACACATCAACCATACGTTTGGGGATCCAGTCATTTCTCTGTGCTCTGCTGCTGCTGCTCTGTGCACTCGGCAAACTTGCATTAACATCAGAGAAAATCAACAATTCCATGATAACACAATGGGTGGAAAACATACTATTGTTGCTTTAAATATTTAAAGCAGAAGGAGCTAAGCAGGAGCAGAGTGACATCTTGAAAAATATATATATTTTTCTATCTGTCAGTATCAATCTTCTTTCCCATTAGAGGGGGAAGGGGCCCTTAGCTAACTGTGTGTGTGTGTGTGTGTTTTTGTGTGTGCGTGTAGACCCAAATATTTGTTGGGGGTGCCTCTTATCTTAAAGATGGTGCAGGGTGCATGTCTGTAGGGTGCATGTTGAGTGTGTGTATACGTGTGTGAGTGTGTTTTATCTAATGGGCTTTTTGAGTGAATTAATTATCTGGCAGGATTTAGAAGAAGGAGAGTAGAAAAAGTTTTGTGGAGGCAGGACAAACTTGATGTGTGCTCAATACATTATGAGACCATATGGTGCCCACTGTGCGGCAGAAGCAGGCAGAGCACCACAGCGCAGCTCTCATCCACTCATCTATCAAGCCAGTCTCTCAGCTCACACTGTTCTCCCTCCCTCTCTGTCTTGTTAACTCAATAACATCCACAGCCTCCTCTCTTAACTCACTGGGGTTTTGGCAGGGAAAGCAAAGAAAAGAAATATTTCAGCCTTCCTTCTTATCCGACTTCCTCTCATTGCAGACGACCGGCTCTGGCTCTTGTCTCCTCCACACCTTTCCCTGCTAAGTGCTGTGTGCACTCATCGTAGAGCTTAATCCAAACCAAAAAGGATTATTTCAATCGCATTAAAATCTGAAAACTGACAGCCCTCTGTATGTGCCGTCTCGCTGATGACAGCCATTGAGGCTATGTTTACACATGCACATACATTTTTAGGTCCTAATTTGAGTTGTTTAATACTGAAATAAAAGCTGTAGACAAAAAAAAAATTTAAAAGCTACTTGATCAAAATACTGAAGGTAAAAAATATTAAGTTGGAAGATGTGATATGAATAAAAGTTTCCCTGGTAGAATGTGACTCCTGAAACTGATTTGACCCGAGCCGCTAAGACGTATCACTTTGTTGGAGTTGTTGGGACTATAAAGCAAATTTACTAGGTGGATGAATGGATTGCAGCTGCTAATAGCACCATGAATTGCCCATCACTTGCAACCTCTATCTGCACAGTCTGAAGATGAGATTCACAAAGGATATTATGCTAATGATATTACAGTGCAAACACACCCATAACGTTTTGCAGTGTGCCCACTCTTAGCATCTGATTGTACAGTACAGTAAAAGTTTGGACACACATTCTCATTCAATGCATTTCCTTTATTTTCATGAATATTTACATTGTAGATTATCACTGAAGTTATCAGAACTATGAATGAACACGTGGAATTATGTACTTAACAAAAAAGTGTGAAATAACTGAAAACATGCCTTACATTCTAGTTTCTAAGTAGCCACCCTTTGCTCTGATTACGGCTTTGCACACTCTTGGCATTCTCTTGATGAGCTTCAAGAGGTAGGCACCTGAAATGGTTTCCCAACAGTTTTGAAGGAGTTCCCAGAATGCTCAGCACTTGTTGGCCCTTTTGCCTTCACTCTGGGCTCCAGCTCTCCCCAAACCATCTTGATGGGGTTTAGGTCCGGTGACTGTGGAGGCACAGCACTCCATCACTCTCCTTCTTGGTCAAATAGCCCTTACACAGCCTGGAGGTGTGTTTGGTGTCATTGTCCTGCTTAAAAATAAATGATGGTCCAACTAAACGCAAACTGTATGGGTAATGATGGCCACTTGTTTCTCTTTACTTAGCTGATTGGTTCCACTAATTAACCCTGCATAGGCACACCTGTGAAGTGAAAACCATTTCAGGTGACTACCTCATGAAGCTCATGGAGAGAACACCAAGAGTTTGCTGGGCTATCAAAAAAGCAAAAGGGTTGCTACTTTGAAGAAACTAGAATTTAAGACATGTTTTCAGTTATTTCACACTTTTTTGTTAAGTACATAATTCCACATGTGTTCATTCATAGTTTTGATGCCTTTAGTGATAATCTACAATGTAAATAATAATGAAAATAAAGAAAACGCATTGAATGAGAAGGTGTGTCCAAACTTTTGGCCTGTACTGTAATTAATCTATGTGGCGAAGTATAAATGTTGCCTTTGCGCCAAGAACACAGAAGGGAAAAAGTGGCAGAGAAATAAAAATGACATTGTCAGACCGCAAGCTACTGACCAATGAGGTGCAGTCCTTAAAACTTCAGACAATTAATTTAAACGTGAAAGAGAGAAAACCATATTTGGGTTTTAACATCCCAGTCTGTCAGTGCTGTTGGTAATTTAAAATGAACAGCTTTAAACTTTAAAAGAAGATGGCATGATTTAAAGCGGACACCCCTTATAAATAGGATTTATTACCACTAATCTTCTGGAAACGCTGTTACTGCGTGTCACGGTTTTGCAATGAGGCTCATTTGCAAAGAAAGAAGGCATTTTTTGCAGTAAATGTATGCACATTACCTAATTTTAATACGTGCAAACAGCAGAGAAGCACCAGGATGCTATTTGCTCGCCAGTGCAACTAGGGGTTCATTTCATCTTTGCGGGTTCTTTGAGAATTACAGGGTTTCTTTTTGTTTTATCTGTGTAGGTTTAGCAACTGGAAAAGCCGATCAAGCCTTTGGTGAATTTGCCAGTCCACTAGTGACCATACAGTGGTGTTAGAGTGGAGCTTCTTCCCGCACTTAAGATCTTTGGCTGAATACACACACCGAGTTAAAACACACACAAGTCAAATTTTGTACTGCTGTCAAATTCCTCACGGAAATAACATGCAACCAGTTTTTTTTTTTTAACTGGACCGTGAAAATGACGCTAATTGCTGCTGCTACATGAATGTTTCGTACACTGAGCTTGGATAACCGATTTGTTAGCGCTTTAGCTCATCAAATAATGTACAAAATTAAAAACACAGAAGAGTGCAGTAAAGAAGGGATCAGACTTTGATCATTTTAGCAAATACAGATCCGTTAAAGATACTGATACTAAAGATCGGTTCGAGACAGATGGTCTACTGGTGTACTCCGACACACTGTGTAGTTAAGAAAATGATAATGGCCAAATGCAGCTGCAAGCCTGTGTGTCCATGTGCATGCACGCAGCATCAAAGCAGTAAGCGAGAGGGCTGCTCTTTTAGTTGGCTCATGAAATCATTTATTTGCCCACTCCGCACACACACACAAACACACTCCCCCCAGCCGTTTGATGTGTAATGAGAGAAACCATTAGCAGTAAAAATGGGCTCTCCCCGCCCTGCCGCTCAGCAGATCTTAGTCAGAGCCACAGTTACATGTCTATTTATACATTCACTCCTCTTTAGATTTTCTTCATCTCTAACAGGGAGCAGTTTGTGTAGCACACAGTCAAGAAGGCTGCATTCCTCCTGCCCTTCTCTCCCTGTCTTCTACTCCTACTGCTCCTCTCCCTCTGTCTCTACTCCCATCCCCCCTCTCTGGCTGTCTCCTCCCTCTCTATACCCTTCCCCCAGCTCTTTCCTGCTCCCTCCCTCCCTCCGTCTCATCAGGCTATATGCAGCAAGGCACAAATTCATAGGGGGAAAGCGAGACAGCAAAGGAGAGCTGGAGAGATAGAGGGTGGGGAGGGGGGTGAAACGGAGAGATGGTTTGGACTGAAAGAGAGCAAAACAAGACCGAATGACTGGGCGAGAAAGAGACAGAGAGAAAAAGAAAACGAGGAGGGATGGGTGGGTTGGTGGGAGAGCAGCGAGGAGAGGAGGAGGAGGGAGAACTCGCTTTTGCTACAGCGATGGGCGTTCCTCTCCCAGTTCTTGCGAGGTCAAAAGTTTACAGTGGTTTTAATTTCACCTTTCCACAGCCAATCAGAACGTGTCTCCTGCTGCTGGGGGAACTTTGACCCACTCGTAGAATTTGACTGTAAAGATCTAACGCGCACCTCTGGTTCACCACCAACAACGCTCTGGTTTTCTTCTTTTTAAATTTATTACCATCTTTTCTAAGCAAACATCCCCCTGCAGGTTTATTTGTCCTTCATCAAAGGAACAAAAACACAGTTGTTGTTGATCTAAGGGGATAGCAAAAAAAGGGGATGAAAAATAGGAGGTTCTTTTTTTGTTGCATTTTAGTACTTTTCCTCTGCTTTCCAAAACAGATGTCACCTAGACGGCGTGTGGGTCAAAAACCACAAGATCAACAGCCTCTCCTTGGGAATAAACAATGGATACCTCGGCACTAACACACAAATCAACGGTCCATGTTCACGTCACTTGATCCGAACAACATACGCATAAATACTCACAGACCAAGTGGCCTGCAGTGTTTGTGGGTGTAAGAACCCTTGTGTGAGTGTGTGTGTGTGTTTATATGTGTGCAGGCATGTGAGAGTGGAGAGAGTGCAAGTATGTGTCTATGAAGGGGGAGGAGGCTGCAATTAGATCATAGCATCAGAGAAGGGAGGGGCGGCTCTGCAAATAGAGCGAGCAGAGTCGGCATGGCTGGCGACAGTAAGTAGAATGGCTTCAAGCCTCTTGTAAAGGAGAATAGGTCGGGTGTGTATATAAATACACTGTATATAATGTGTTTGTGTAAGTTTTCGTCTATAGCCTCTTCATCACTGTCTGTGTGTGTATGTTTGAATAATTAACAGCCACGGCCACTGAAGAAGCACCCTGTTGCTCTATTCTCCCCATCCAACTGATGCGAGAGACACACACACACACACACACACACACACACACACCACACACACACACACACACGTGACGATGTATAGCCACCTTCCACCTGTAGCTGACTTTCTCTTCACAGATGCTACATTTTTATCCAGCTCTCCACCCAGTAAATAAAATATCTGTCTGTTGCAATCAGCTGCACTTCAAGCACAACTCCGGTGATATTTAATAATTTTCATACTGTCAACAAATCCCATTATATCCAACAACAAATATATACTATTATCAGGTATTTTCTGTGTACCCATCTGTGCCTTATAGTTATTTTATTGTTAAAATATTAAAAACACACCAATGGGACGAATCTTTGCCTTGAGTGATATGTTCCCTCATTACCATGAACACGGTCACTCCCACATACACCGACCTGCTGCTGTAAACACACAGTAGAGCACCAAATCCACAGCTGAAAATAGTCCCCAAAAATACAGTATTTACTCCTTTTTTTAATAATGTTTGCCAAATCTACAGTGGCCATCTGTTTAAGGACATTATATAGCATTTTTAAATCATGGAACTATATATTTATACCATATACAACAATATACACCGAATATTGAACGACCAGCAGAACAACCTTTCAAACCATCAAATGATGATAAAAATCCAGATTTCAACAGCCAACCAGCAAGCCACTCACTGAGATGTATCTTTCCTCAACCAACAGCCATTAAAACCCCTTAAGTGTCTCAAAGTAAACAGATCACCTTACATCTCCCCCTTTCTCTCCAAGTGGCGTTTCATCCATCTTTCTATCAATGCTTCATTCTCTCGGTTTCTGACCAGTTCTCAGGTGAGACAGTTTTGTTTTGTTACAGTGTCAAATTCAGGTAGATTGATAATAATAACGAAGGTATGAGATGACATTGCAAGCAACTTCCTGACCTGTTTATTATCGATCCAATCCACAACGTGAGCATGTGCAAGGTTAAAGTTCGGCTAAAGTTAGTTTCAAAGTCATATTAGTTCAAATATTGATTTGCAAGCACTTTAACCTGACCAAGTTGCTACAGTAAAATGGTCTGTAACACTTTAAGGGATAGAGGCCTCAGTGTTACCCCAGGGTTTATGAATACACAGTAAATGGACTGTTTGAGAAACACTTGAAATGTAACAATGTCAACTGCATTGGCCATTCTTCTGCTGCTTGAAATCCCACAACCCCCCTGTGGCAATAACACCAAAAGCCTTTCTTTTGAGCAGGAGAATTAAACAAACTGTAAAGCAGACAAATGCTTGTGGAAAAATCAGCATCACCAGGACACTAACCCTTAGCCAGGACCTTAGTTTGTTTTGTTGGTAAATACAAACTCTAAAAGCGTAGCGTTTATCATAGCACCATAATCACACAGCAACACGTTGCCCAACCTCCTCCCCATAACTCCTCCGGCTAGATTTCTGTTCTTTTGTGCAGCTGATGTGTGTCAGGACAAAGGTTAGATGCAGAGCAGTCAACAAATTAGTACTGACTAGTGTGTGTTTCTGGGTAATGTGGTGTGAGAGGAACAAGGAAAGTGACAGAATACATACAGCAGGCAGCAAAGCAAAGAATAGAATCAATGAATTTTTTTTGCATATTAGCTTTGTAACCAGTGTCCAGGTTCACTAATCAAACCATCTGAATGTTTTTAACTATTTCAACACAAGGTTACATACAGCCGGACGGTTCTCTGAAATGACTAAACTTAAGGTGAGACATACAGTGGATTTACATGCACAGCAGTAACCAGGGTATGAATTTAAGTAAATAACCGGGTTATGCCAGTTCTCCCTGTATACATGTGCGGAAGATAATGGAAAGAATGACGTGAGTGACTCTACCTTCGGTACAGTAGGTGGGGCTCTGCCAACACACAACTGGCTTTTTTTTGCGGTCGATGTCAAAATAACACCAACCGGCCACTAAATAAGTAAAATTTCAGAAAACAGTATCAGAAATCAGTAAAGCTCATTTCTCTCTGACAAAAGGTAAAAGTATGACAGATCTTAACACATCCAGAAAAGATTCTCAAATATATATATATATATATATATATATATGTTTTTATAGATAGCTTTAAAATAATTGAAGACTTTCTTTTTATGCAAGTAGCTTATTTTGTAAATCAAAGCGCTTACTTAGTGATCATGGAAGTGGTATGAAGCTGCTTTGCTCTACTCGTCATTCCCAACTTAAACCTACAGACCACAATACAGGAACAAAAATAATGACCTGGTTCAACGTTTGCAATAATGTCATGCTGCACTGGTAAACCAAATAGATGCAAGCACATATTTCTGGAAGATTACTGTTTAAGATAATATATTTTTGTTGAAGAGGGTAGCTGTACTCTTTACCTCGAGATTATTACAAGCAAGGAATTTATATAAATTAGTTTTTGTCATGATAACTTCCTCAAATTGTAAAATCCTGTCTTCTGCTGCACAGTGTCTGCCACCTGGAAACTCATGAATCTTTTACTTAAATTGTGCTTCCTGGATGATATTTCACCTTCACTGTGTTTTAGTTGTTGTTGTACCATAGTGCTATTTTGGGTCTGAACACCCGCTAATCACCTGAGAACACCTGTTTAGTCGCTGTGGGCACAGACTTCCAGATGACACACACTAGTCTGATCATTTCACAACACTATATAACACTTTGTTCTTTGCTGAACACCACTGACCAGAACTAAAGGTCGAACTAGATGTGTCCTCCAGGTAAATTATTAACGACTTCTTTTCTTTTCCTCCCTGCACCTCTGCTCCTCCACCGTCCATCTCCTCTCCCCTTTCACTGCTTTGATTATTGTTTTCTCACTCTGCCTCCCTCTCATCCCAACCTTCTCCTTTTCCTTTCCCCCCACCCTCTCTCTAGTGTGGAGATGGTGTTATTTTTAGCCCTGGTGAGATACGGAGCGAGATCGTGCTGGGCCAACACGTACTCTCCACAAGGTCTTGACTGGAGACCTGTCACCAACGTGTGAGAGAAGAACGGTTATGAGTTAACACAGTGTGTGCATGCGTTTCCACCGTGCATGTTTCCTGTAGTATCCCATAGACCTTAAGCTGCCTTCATTCGAGTAGACAGAAAAGTCCTAAAATTAAAAGGTATAATCTGTGATGCAAATGTAAACAAAAGGCAGGTTCACCACTAAAACTCAAAACAGGATTACATCAGTAATGTTCAAATGTGAAAAACAGGCTGAAATACAAAATTATGATGGGTTAACATTTATTTGTGGTTAAAATTGAGTTGGTGATGATTCAGTGTGATTGGGGATTAATGGGTTCATCTCTTTTTTTTTTTTTTCAGGATAGTCAGCCTTGACTTTCACACATGCTTCTTTTCTATTATCTATGCGGTTGCCAGAGCTCTGATGTTTTATTGGTTAGTGTACAGGTTTATGGGCCAGTTCAGACAATGTAGAGAGTTACGTTTCAATCGTAGCCGGCGTTACTTAAATGGTCAGCCCCTTCTTGTTGATGTGTGATCTTAGGTCTTGTGGATGGCATTCAACATGTCAGCATGTTTGAGCCTGCCACCCACCATTCAGTGGTGAATTCAGCCATATCACATTACGGTTATGGGATGAAGAATAGAGAAGTTGTTGGGAGTGCACATTAGGGAGTTAACGAAAGCACAGTCCTGTCATGTTGATCAGTTAACACTTCAACGCTGCCGGCACTCTTTGATGATGCAATATTATACCTTGAATTTATACACTCAACACAATTACAGATTTGGCTTTTAAGTGTTATTGAGCAAGACATTAAATCCATACCCGCTAAAGGGGGACTCAAATTGAGTGGGATGGGTGGAAATAAAAACAAATGAAAAGGGTATAATATTAAAATCAGATCAACACACTGAAATATATCTACAAAATATACATACAAAACATAAAAATACAGGAAGATACATTTCCAAGTGTGATCTTTATCTAAAACCATCGTGAATTGCAGGTTGTTAGCCCTCCTCATTCAGTTTCCTAACCGGTATGAATATATTGTTACGAGCAGATGCTACTGAAGTGTTGGCAGTGTAAAAAAACAGTGAAGCAGCTGCCTTGGTCAGGGTGATTTGCAGTGGTGTCATTCAAGTCACAATGATGCAGCAGCATTGATTTGTTGTGCTTTCTATCAAAGCAGGATATTGGGATGGAACAGAGAGGAAAAACAATCTGATCGGCTACAGAGAATTAAAAAGGGTTGTATTTAATGGAAGGGATCAAAAAGTAATAGTTAAAAATTCTGTGTGCTTTTTTTTTTTTTTTTTTTACAGTGTGGGTATTATTTGTCTAAAATGAATGTGTACTATCTATAAAAGAAGCTAAAAGGGTGACATTTGTTTCACATCTGCCCTCCTGTTAACCCATAGTTAATAATAATTTAAATGGCTACGCCTATGCACATATTTGTCCAGGCAGGTTTTCACAGGAGAGGAGAAGGCAACATTTCCTCCATCACACTGCACCTGAATCTACCAACAATGTCAGCAGTCTGTCAGTCGGGCTTGATCAGCTCAATTAACCTCACCAGCAGCCTTGGTAGATCTGCAGGCAAGCTGAAGCTGTTCACCTGATGGTTACCTGAGTGGGCAGCTGAGTACAACGGGAGATGATATTTCATCCTGGGCATGGTGTCTGACTGAGACACAGGAACATGCACGTATACACAGCGAGAAGAAGGAGAGGAGAATCTTAATGCAAGCAGAGCCTTTTTGGATTAAGTCTGATTTGCTGGACAACACTTACAAATACACAAACAGCTATAAAAAGCTCCCAAAAGAAGAACAGGAGAACAACCGGAATCTTTGTATCACATTGCATCAAATCAATATTTAAATTCTGGCCTCTTTTCCTCTAAGGAGAGCATGCAGATGTCGTTGCCTGTTTACTGTGACTCGGATCTCACAGGACTAACAGATTCAGCGAGGGAGGGAGGCAGTAAAAGAAATGAGAGAGGTGGGGGAGAGGAAAAGCTGATTCATCCAAATATGCTCCCTCCCCTCTGCCTTAGCTGAGTCGGATGCATGGAGGGCTTCTTCCTTCTTCCCAGCTTGGCAGAAAGTGATGGGTGAAGGTAGTAACTGCATGGTCCTCCACCCACAGTAGAATGTGAAATTCAGCAGTTCATTTCTGCATGTCATGAGCATGTTTTAAAAAATCTCCTTAGTCATGTTTCACTGAGCTGTCTAAACATCTCTTTCACAAAATGTGATTCATTGGGGTTAAAGGCATTGATATCAGGGGCATGTGAGCAGAGGGGGGCCGTGAGAACTTCTCATTGCTCACAGAGCTGTTTGTTCCCTCCGCTGCAGGCCGCTCTGCTAAATATCGCTCCAAGCTCAACTCAGATTTCCCCTAGCTTCACTCAAATCACTCAACGCGCTCTACAAAAAAGAAAAATAGCCTCGTTGTATATATCAGATGAATGGCACCCGCCCTCCCTCCATGCCACCAGTGCCCAGAGCTTCGCTGGCAAAATGTCCAACAGATGACGGGCCACTTGTGGCTTGGAGGGAGGGCGGGTGGCGTTCATCTGCATACTGCACTGCAGTAACAGAGACGGGCTGGGTCATACTTCAAACTCATGGTGTTAGTGGTACCGGATGGAAATTGAAGCGAGACAAAAGGCAACGCAGTTGTTTAAAAAAAATCTGTTGTCCACTCCATCAAAACTGAGTGAATGTGATGGAATGTAACTAAGTACATTTACTCAAGTACTATATTTGAGTAGAAATTTGAGGTACTTGTACTTACTTTTATGCCACTTTCTACTTCTACGCCACTACAATTCAGAGAGAAATATTGCACGTTTTACTCCACTTCATTAATCTGACAGCTTTAGTTACAAGTTACACATGTAGTTTATAAAATACAATGTTATTATAAATCAAACTACCCAACAATGTAATGGCCAACAGCTGAAATCAAGTGTTTTAACGCTCTTTTTGATGCTTTTAAAGCGTTTTTAACACTTTTAATACCCCGTTGAAAGCACCAAAAAAAGGATCGAAACGGTCACTTTTTTAGTTTCCAGTTTCTAAAATGTGAGGATTTTTCTGCATCGAGTACTTTTACTTTTAATACTTTTCCTGATAATACTTACATAATTGTACTTAAGTAACATTTTCAATGCAGGAATTTAACTTGTAACAGTATTTTTTCAGTGGTATTAGTACTTTTGCTTAATTATAAGGATCTGAATACTTCCTCCACCACTGTCCAATACTGTCTCCTCCACATCTGATTCGGATGAACTATCCACCTGAGCTGATTTTCTCAAGACACTGACCCAATCTCGTCGTTATCCCAAAGCTCCGTCTCCATTGTTGTGTAGTTCCCATGAGCACGTGCGAGAATTCAAGCCTTGTTGGAGCTGTGGCGGCTCAGTTGTGATGTCAGGCTACGGTCTATCTATGTTGCTACAAAGTCATGCTCATGGACATAACCACGGCAATTCGTGACCATCATTTTTTGGTGGAAAAAATACATTTTAGAATATTGGATTGTCTGAGTTCAACAATCGATTTGTGTGGACTTCACTTGAACTAAACAGAGGTATGTGCACTGGCTAAATTAGTGGAACTTTTATGCATTTCTTTCTATCTAATGCAGTCATATTCACTGTGTTCATATGGAAGGACTCAGTTTACGTGGCTAAGCACTTGTAAAGACATCTTGAACAAGAGGCTAAAAGCAAGTTTAAAACCCGCCTGGGTGTAAACTGTAGCAGAAGCATAACTCGGTGTAGACAACAACACAAACATTATTTTTGTTTTTGTTGCTACTGACAGCACTCCATGAACACAAACAACAGAGCTACATGTTGAAATCAACCTGATTTCTCCTTTAATATACAGGGTTTAATCTATAAAACTGTTAGGTGTGCTGTTATCAGCTACTTAAACAAACAAAACAAACTTTGGGAAGGAAATCTGAAAGTAAAAGTTTCTGCTACATGAAATCAACTTCCCATTTTCGTAAATCTCCATTATTATTGAATCCTCATGTTTCAATCCTGTTCTGAGTGGCATGTAGTTTGTTCAGTTAATACTGTTACTGCACAGAAGTCTGGTTGGTTTAGCGCTAGCTACGTCATAGCTGAGCATAGGTCTAGGATTTTAAAAAGGTCTCCCTCTGAGGTGTTGAGACATGTAACACATTTATTATTTTTAGTTTTATTGTTATTAGGATGTGCACCAAGTACACTGTTAAAAATTGTTAGTATTTTCTAGTTTGTTTTTATTTTTGTGTTATTCGTGTGGACCCCAGGAAGACCAGTGACCAGCTAATTAATAGGGATAAAACAAGACTAAAGAATACAGCAATTACTAATGCTCATGCAACATGCCAATTTTGCAGTAGGTTGTAAATGAGCCTGACAAGAGGAACAGATAAACAAGCCTCTGTGACATCACAACACCAACAGTGTGACCTCGGAGGGGAGGCGGAGGGGCAGCCAATCAGATGAATCCGGCTTGGCCGGCCTGCTGCTCCACACCAAGGTGACGAGGTGGGGGTAGCAGACCTTGGAGTGCTCTCCCGCTATCCTGAGATGAGTGATGCTGCAGTTAGTGGAACTGGAAAGAGGAGCTGGTGGATGGAGATGGCGGTGTGTGTGTGTGTGTATGTATATATATATATATATATATATATATATATATATATATATATATATATATATATATATATATTAGGGCTGTCAAATGATTAAAATTTTTAATCAAATTAATCAGAATTTTCAGTGGATTAATCAGGATTAATCACTATTTGCAATTACACCTGAATCCTAACCATTTTTTTTCTGAAATGCATACCAAAAGATAAATAACAGGACACAGATACATAATTTTTATATTATGTCTGTTTATTAACACAGCCAAATAATGGTGGTTTAAATCAAGCTGAAACATACACACCATAATATTTGTAATGTCCCATCGCTTCCTCTTTGGCATTCCTCTTAACCAGGATGTACAATTTACAGTATTCAATTGACCAGAAAGCAATAGATGTAGTCCAATCAAAACAGTGGCCTTCCACATTTTTGCACAATTTGAGTCATCTGTTGCGTTTTTATGTGGAAAAACATTTTCAATCAAACCAAAGAACAATCTTTTACCTTTTCCTCCATTCTTTAATCCAGTTGCTAACTACTATAACATGTTGCACTGAAACTGGTCTTTTTGTTTGAACATCACCTTTCAAATCTACTGAGCTTCATCATCTTTCAGCCAGTTGCTGAGGCAAACTAACTTGTTCACATTTTCTGAAAGTAAAGCTGACCTTTTCTTGTTCACAATGTGACCTGCAATTGAGAAAAGTCGTTCACAGGGAACTGTGGTTGCAGGAGTGGCTAGATATTTGTGAGCTAGTGAGGCCAGCTTCTCATGGGCTCCTGAATGAGATGCCCACCACCTCAACGGGCAGTCCTCCAATTTAATGGTGGGCTCTGCTCTGTACCTCTGTATGGCAGGTTGGACCTCTTCATCTTCTGATTCTGAATCTGAGTCCATTTGCAGAAGGCTGATTTTCTTCCTGGGTGGCCCATCATCATGTGTCTGTGAAGACCTTCTGGGTGATTCTTGTTGCAGCATCCCTTCAAGTGTGGTCCACACCTCTTCCCTGTCTGTCTTGGGCAGGCATTTCAAGTCTTTGAAACGAGGATCCAAAACTGTAGCAATCTGGAGCCATGCATTGTTGAGCTGTTCTTGACGGGATGCTAGGTCCTCCTTGAACTTGGTCTTGAATCTCACCACATATGCAGGGTCCTCATCACAGGCTTCCATCTTGAGACGCAAGTGGCAGAGAGAAGGTAGTACCACAGAACAGGAGACATAGGCCTCTCCACCCAGGAGCTCAGTTACATACCTATGCACAGAAAAACACACACACATGCACAGAAACAGTGTATTATTAGAACAGTGGTTATCAACATATTATTATTATTATTATTATTATTATCATCATTATTTTTTACATACATACATGTTATTGATATTTGACTGTAATTCATTCCAGAAAATAATCAAAGCAATGTTATTTGATAAGTTACAGACTGATTTACCTGCATGGCTCTAGAAGTGTCTCCAGCCTCTGCAGTTTATCCCACTCTGCTGCGGTCGGCAAAACGAGTTTGTGCTCCTGATTGTCCAGGGCTGCGATGACAGCCTCTTTATTTCTGCTCGCGCTTGACCATTTCCAACGTCGAATTCCAACGTGTTGGAACATCCTGGATCAATGGCTCTTGCCTCTTTCCCAGGCTGACTTGTTGTGCTTGAAGTTCCGCAGCATTTGCTGGGCTGTGCTTAAAATGACCGACAACTTTGCGAGCCTTGGCCAAAGCATTTACAAAGCCGCTGTCAGCCAGACTCACTGTGACACTTCTCTGCACCATGTGAGCGACACAGTTCATGTGTTTATAGCGTGTAAGTCGAATTGCGGCAACCATGTTGCGTGCACTGTCAGTCCCAATGGTTGTCGTCTTGCCCTCGATGTCCCACTTACGTGCAACAGAAAGGAACTGTTCTTTACAAGCCTCCGCAAAATGACGCGCTCCTCAGTTTTTAATATAGTCAGGGCAAAAGACTTCAGTTCCCACGTGTCACTGATGAAATGTGCCGTTACTCCGAGGTAATTGTTGTTACTCACTGATGTCCAATGGTCTCCTGTCAGGGCGATATGATTTACTTGAGCCAAGACCTCTTTCCTTTTTTCTTTTTCGTTTTCATAGAGCTCGTGGATTTTCGTCATAACTGTGGCTCTTGACGGTGGCTTATAGGATGAGTCTTGAGACGCCACTTGCAAAACATCAAGGAAACCCGAGTCTTCTACAATGCTAATGGGTCTACAATCCTTTGCAATCCATTTTGCTATTGTGTTGGTCAAATTATCTGAGGTTGATTTTGTTAATGGCCTGCGAACATTCAGCGTGGTCTGGCGCAAACCACTTGCTGAACCTGAGGGCCCAGCAAACGCATGTTTGGCGTTGACATGGTACCTCAAGCTTGAACAACTCCGGTGAAATTGAAACTCCTTGTTACAAATCTTGCAAATAACCTTGTACTTGTTAACTGTACCATCATCATTCTTTTTATATTTGAATCCGTCAATAGGCCCACTTTGCTCACCTTGCTCCATCTCGCCTCTAGCTCCCAACCACTTTCCTGACCTGAATAATTTGTCACACTGCGCATGCGTGAAATGCGTTAAAAAAATTGACGTAATTAACAACAAACAACTAATTAACGTCGTTAACGCGCTATTTTTGACAGCCCTAATATATATATATATATATATATATATATATATATATATATATATATACACACACACACATACATACATACACGTGTGTGTGTGTGTCTGGCAGGAAAAGAAGGTGTGGCAGTGAATTAAGTTGAGGAGGTAGTCACGTAACAGTTGGGTTCAGGCAGAGTTGAAGCCACTTGCTCACTGTGCTGCAGCTGGTAACATTTACCTCAAGTCTTACCCCATACGTGTGTGTGTGTGCGTGTGTAGGCAGCTAAAGGAGCTCTAAAAACACAAACTAGGTCTGGATTTTTACAATGGAAAATAAGTAACAAAACAGAACTCCCCTTCTTAGACACACACAAACCCTTCTGATGACCACTTTAATAAGCATCCATTACCTTACAGCAACAAGAAACATGAAACTAACCTCCTACCTTAAAATCCAGCTCTTCGCTACCCAGGGCTCACAAAAAGGTGAAAACTTGCGTCATCTTACTCTCTTTTAAGCAATGAGATACATACACATCGCCCATAAACCATCACGTCACTGACCACAAAAAGCGACCTCCCTGCTCTCCCTGAAAAGTTGGTTTGTGAAAATCCTGCTGAACTCTGTGTGCACCCTGCAAATAACAAAAAGAGGAAAAACAGAAGCAGGAGAAGAAAACCACCCTCCATATTAGGCACCAGCACAGTTTTATGGCAGATTTAGGAATATGTAGGCAAGGGCTTATCTGTAACCCTTGCTCACAGTGGTCTGCTGCTATCTCGCCTTCATGTACTTGCAGAGGCTCCTACACTGTGTGAAATCTGAATTTCCCAGATAAAAGTTGACAATCATGGCTAATCATGACTGATTTAGAGATTTGGCAACCAAAATCAGCCTGTGTCCAAAATTTAGGACCACATTCTCACATTGTCTTAGCCTGGGAAAACCCAGCTCTGCAAGTCCGTCTGGCCAAAAGCCCATTTCCAAAATGATAAATGTTAATCATATCATGATTTATTTCGGTATTTTCACAAATTATATGAAGTGACATAACCCTATTGATGACATGTCTCTGCTTGCATATTTTTAGCCTTACCTAGCAGCATGGCTGTAGTGATGGCAATCGGTCCACTACTTTGGCTCTAATATCTTAGCAGCCACTGGATGGATTACCATGTCATTTTGTGCAGACATTCATAGTCCCCTGAGGATGAACCCCACTGACTTTGGTGACTCTCTGACTTTTCATCTAGTTCAACCATTGGGGCCAAATTTGTCCAACACTTTGGTTTATGACCAAATATCTGCAAAACTAATAACATTCCCATCAGTCTCAGCTGTACTCTGTGCTTAGTGTTAATTAGCTAATGTTGGCATGCTAACCCTCTAAGCTAAGACTATTATACCTGCATTACATCAAGGTAGCACTGTCATTTTGAGTATGTTGCGATGATAGTATTGGCATTTAGCAGAGTAGCTAGCATGGCTGTAGACTCGTCTTGTTTTCTCCATTTATTGCGTGGAGCTACAATTCACTTCATTCATTGCCTGACATGCTACGGATTGCAACCAAGATTTTATTTGACCCAATTTTGCACATTGTGACATACAACAAACCTGCAAGATTGCTGCTATCATACAATGTGTTAGGGTCTTTAAAAAGGTACAATGTGTGCTGTACTGAGACCAGTCAAACATGCAGCAGAGCCCCACGAGGAATGCTGCAACCCTCTGAGGAGAGGAGAGGAGAGGAGGTGGAAGAAGCCCCAGGTAGCCTCACAGCAATGCACCATTAGAGAAAGGAAAACACAAAGCCAAGCTCGCTTCTTCTCCAGCCACTGTATCCCTCTCTCTCCCACTGACCAGCTAAATATTTTATCAGCTGGCAAAAGAACCTACAAGCCCCAAGGCCAGGGGTTCTTTTTTGTTTGTTTCTTTATTGAAGAAAGTAAGTGTGTGTATGTATGTCGATGTGTATGTTTGTGTGTGTGTTAGATTGGGAGGGGACAGAACAGAAGTGCTTTTGATTGGTCACTTTGAAGTAGTCTCTCTCTCTCTCTCTCTCTCTCTCTCTCTCTCTCTCTCTGTCTGTGCATCCCATGTGCATCACACTGCTCAGTTCAGAACTGGATGAACGACCTTGAGCAGGCGCACAAGGCTGTGTTGCCATGGCAACGAAGCCTCGCGCAACCAGTAACAGCTGGATGCAACAGCACTCCCTGAAATTTAGCGGGAGTCGCCACATTAATAAAACGCCTCTCCACGTCTCCTCCCCCTATCTGCCCCCCCCTCCATCTCTTTCACACACACAAGCACACCCACACACACCTGAATTAACACAAAAGAAAGCCATGCTCGTTCAAAGACAATGTTTGATATTAACACACACAAACTTGTTTTAGCTTAAGTGCTATGATTCAGGCGTAAAGAACATGAAGTCTGGGCACCAGCTAACTGCATGCTGTGAGAAAAAAGCACAACAAAGAAGAAAAATACTAGAGGAGGGGAAAAAGACAAGGGGAGGAGAAAAAGACAAAAACACAACACACTGTGCAAAACACAGAACTGGGAGAAATGCACCGAGATGGGCACTTGACATTCCTCTCACACAAGAAAAAGCTCTCAGAAAAATAAAGCAGCAGAGGACATGAGCTGCACTAAGGCATTCTGGGGAAAGAAAGGAAACTGAAATCGAGGAAACGCAGTCAAGTTGACGGTTGTTCTGAATGATGGTGCATCAGCTCATCCCAGTTTGATATTTAGTTATTCCATTATCACAGACATAATGTATAAAAAGGGGTGCACATAACTTTTTCAGTGAGTTACAGGTGAGTACCAGAAGATGGTGGTTGGTACTCAACCCTGACGTAGAGTGGTCTTACTAAGTGCAGTCTATCTCAATGTCCTCTTCACTGTCCTCTGCTTCAGCTTCCTGCATGGTAGATGAAGATTCTGTAGATGCACCTCCCTGTCCTTGGTTGAGCCTCCAATTAGCTGTCTCCATCCACAAGTCAACAGCTTGCTTTGGGTCAAATGTCTCTGTGGTCTGCTTTGACAGGTGAATGGGCATCAGGGCTGAGAGACGATTATGTGACAGACGGGGTCTGTACTTGGTTTTTATTATGTTGAGATGTGAGAATCCCCTCTCACAAGCTGCACTGTTTAAAGGCAGTGTAAGAGACAGCTTAACCACTCATTGAGTAATTACCTGGGTTACTTGTATTTACTATTTGGACCAAGTCATATACAGAAGAGGCTCCCAGGCGTTTTCCTGCCTGCTTTAAGCACATGCATTCTGTTACAGTGGTGTCTTTGTTAAGTTGCAAGTTGGCCTCATATTTCTTGAGAATGTTGCAAACTGTTGTGTTTCCAAAACTGAGGAGGTCTTGCATTTCCTGAGACCACGTTGAAGGATCAAATATTAAGAAATGATCACATGACTTGAGGGAGTCATATCTGCTTTTAAACTCTTCAATTAACCCCCTGAGTAAGTTTGTCTTGTCTCTGTTAGCTTCAGCATCAGAAACAGTGCGTGCCCCGTGGCCTTCACCATCAAGCAGAAGTGTGAACTGTCCAATGGCCACCATTTACATTCTCCAATGGTCAGCTTTTCCTTCTGAAACCTAATGGATTTAGTCTTCAAAATGTTGCCACTGTCAAGCATGTTTGACCGAAAGCACTGAAAACGCTATGTGCAGATATGCTGCAAGTCACTGATCATTCGTAGCCAGTTGCATTTTAATGGCTGGCAATAGTCTTGATATTTTTAAGTGTTTCATGCCTCCATGCAGACCATCTGATATTATGAAAACAATATTATGAAGTTTCACAATGGAGATCCCATTTTCTTCAGAGCAGCAAATAAAACTGCTGCAGCTTGACCACAGAGCAATTAAATGTCTCACAGTAAGGAATGTAACGATCAGCTAATTTGATGCTATTCTCCAGTGTGTGTGCCAGAATGTGCACAAGGGAGTCTCCAACTGCAGCAACTTTCTGGAGTTTTGGCACAACGCTGTAGTAGATACCAACGTTGACAGCAGCCCTGTGTGTGCCAACTTTGTTGTCCAGTCATCCAAGCCTGTGTCCTGGAAAAGTCCCACAAGTCCATCTGTTGTGGCCTGCGCGGTTCGGTCAGACCCCAATTCAATCAGTCCAATAAAGTCTGAGGTAAACTCTCCGTTGCTGGACACAGAAACAATGTAAAAGATTTCCTGCTCAGTTTTTGTGATGTCCTTAGATTCATCAAAAAGCAGCCTGCAAAATTCAGCAGACTGCAACTTGGCTCGTAATTCCCCGCTGATAGTGTGAGCGATGCTCTGCATGATCCCTGTGGTTATGTACGCAAAAGGGGCGTAGTAACACAAGTGGCATTACGCGTTCCTAATTTTTATTGCGCATGCGTAACAGTTATGTGCACACCTGTGTATAAACTACTTTAAAAAAAAGGTCCTCACTGTAACTTTCCCGCCAAATACATTTTTCTACTCAAATGACAAAAGGAGTAAACCTCTGTATAGGGGCAACTGCTCTACCAACTAGCCGGACGCCCCAGATCAGTATTTAACAAGACAACCATTACCTTAAAGATATAGTGCATAGTTTCTGTCTCCCCCATGAAGAATTCTAAGTATTGAAAACAAAACTGTTGTCGCATCCACATAATACAAGCCTTCCGTGGTCGCCCATCACCCCCACCCCTCTTCCACATGGTTACTTGTAACCAAGGAGGACATGGAGGATTTAAAAAAAATGGACTCTTCAGAAGAGGTCATTATCTTCACTCAATTCTCTGCGTGCGAAAGCCACAGGACGACTATAAATGAATAAATATTAAAAAGTTACGCACTAAAGCTTTAATAACAATAAAATGTAAAAAAATATTCATTATCAATTCATCTGTAAAATAAAAAAGGAGAGAAATCATTGATCCAGAGTTTTTTCCTGTGGCAAATGTGTTATTATATTATATTATAGCATATATAAGTGGCCTCATGTTTATACTCGTGCACTGGTGTGTGCGTCGAGCCAGCGTGCGTGTGTGGGGAGTGTGTGGTAGAGCGAGGGAGAAGCGAGAGAGTGACAGCGATTAGTTTCGGAGCGAGTACTTACTCTAGAGTCATAGTGAGAGAAACCAAGTGTTTTCCCTTTGTTTTTAACCAAGGTGAGACATCTTTAGCAGGAAAAGTTAACCCTCTCCCTGATTTCAGGAGGAAATGCAACGCTACAAAGCCACGGCCAAGCAACTTGCATCGTGCACGATATGTAGTTACATTTTTCGAGAGTTTCATGTCAGGCTACAACGTAGGGTCCAGCATAGACTTTTGTCTTCACGTACCTTCTCATGTAGCAACAACATACAGAAGTATAAAACACCCTTTAGAGACTGAAACTGATTGGCTTTGGCAAACAAGAGTGAACAATAACTTTAGGGTCACCAAGGAATTACTAAAGAATTAGTATAACCATGTCCTTGGTTTAAGAAGACATTTCTAGGTATAAGTATAATGTTATAAGTTACAGGTATATTGTAATCTAAAGTTGTGTCATTTACCGTGGTGTTATTGGTGGAGGTTGTGTGGCTTAGCTTACTTATACAGTGGCATGGACATTATACAATGTATTGAATATATGCTCATAGGGGCTACTTTATTTATTAACACAGAATAAAATACACTGCATGGCCTGTAAACGTAAATTTATTCCAAAGGTTAACGTGATGTACACAGGATTTTACACCTTAATATGTGATAACACACGCCATTTTCCACCATGCATTCTGGCAATGGAGATGGGTCCCAGCGCCAGTGGTGGGCCCAAGCATGGAGCTCTGCAGCGGGATACTATTGGAGCTTAAGTACAACCCTTGTTGCATGCCGTTCCCAATCTCACTCCCTCAATGTTGTGGAGTTTGGCTGCAAATTCTTGTCTTTTTTACAGTAAATTACACTTTTAATTATTAGAAAAATGCAAACATGATTGCAGAAAGTGAGTGGTTTCAAATGATTGTTTATTTTAAAAGAAAAAAATATTTAATGTCACACACACCATCTAGCACTTAGATTCTCAAATGTAAAGAAGGATTTATTCAAGCTCTGGTATAAATCTGAAATATAGCGGTGATGTGTACGTAACTACACTTACAGGCAGACAACATCACGTACAAACAAACAATGACAACCGCGAACATCGTGGTGTCAAAGGCGGGTTTAATTTGCATTTATTTTCCATGCGATATATACATAAGTTTGTGTGTGTTACAAATCTTACTTTCACATACGGTCTTTCTTTTGAGAAGTACTATGTCACACTGCTCAAAGCAACACAAAGTTTAGCTTACATTTAACAAGAATTTCTCATATAATTATATTATTATTATTATTATATATGTTTCTTATTTTCTGCCATTTTTTTATTAAATTGCATGAACCAATAAAAATGCTAATCAGTTCAGAGAGCACATACTTATGCTTTTAGTCAATGTTCTCCCTTCTTAATAACTATTTGGCTAGCCATATAAGTGTCATCTCTCTGCTAGTGCATCAGTGACAGATGAGAAATGAGTCAATCCCCCTTAGACTTTTTTTTAAATGTTACTTTTGTAATTATCTTTTAGGGCTCGGTTTTCTTTTCACACATACATGGTGACTTGGGTTTCCCTAGCTGTTGGGATGAGTTGGTTTTTGGGTGTGTTGTGTTTTCATAGTGGAGCTCTAACCCTAAGCCTAACATTTTAAGCCAAACCCAAACATGGATGGAAAGATGCTATTAGAATGTGGCTGAGTTCCAAATCGCATACTTAGTATTTTTTACTTATAGTACTACTGCAGCTGCCCTTACAAAGTAGCTGTTGCATGCACTATGCATTCAATTGGGATATACTACTTCATCACATTACACCTTGAACTTTACCCTCTTGCTCATATATGCAAGGGGGTAAACCTCTCCTCTCTAAGCAGAGCTCTATGGCACCATTTTGATGCTTACAAGCCATCACCCGCCGTTAGCATTTCATTGAGTGACATTCATTTTGACAGCGAATAACTTTACATCTGAAGATTTTAAAGACTTAATTTGTCCATTATTTATTTCTAAAAAACACGACAATGTATACTTACTGTCGCACAGTAGAGGAATCACCGTCAGCTGTTTAGGTTTAATTAGTAATGTTAACTAGCATGTTAGTTAGCAGTAATTAGCCTATGCCTATGTTATCTCCTTACATATTCCTACGCTCTCCGTCTCTGCAAGATAGGGAATGATTGAGATTTCTCTGGGCACAGCTACCATAAGACTTACAACTTTCAGACAGGTTGCCCACGTCACATCTACGTCTTCAAGCTCAGTTGGAGGCTGCGCAATAACGCTTAGCCATCACCGGAAAAGTGCTTCTAATATCCTTCACTGGTCTCCGTCCAGAGCAACGGGATCTGTTGGTCCATTTCTTTAACTGTCTATGCATATGTGCTGCGCAAAGGATTGTGGGTCAAAATGGCAAGAAAAGCATGCTGGCTTACATACTGCAAAATCTGACTGGATGCAGTACATCCGGGTATTTTTGGCACATGGCATTAGACCGACTATGTATGAAATCTTTCTCTGGCATCCTAAATAGTACGGTAGTATGGGCATTGGAATGCAGCATGAGTGTAGAAAAAAACTAAACTCAAACCAAAAAACATTCAAATACATGCAAAAATGTCATATAAAAAGAAACTTAAAGCTGGTCTTATCAATATTTTTTTACATTGTGTATATTGTATATATGTGTAATATGAAACCCACAGCGGGCATCTTTCAATTCAATTCATTCACCCACAACTTTACTGTTTTGATTCACTATTCCAAATAGCAGCAGGTAGCTGCTTGCAACAAACTGCTCTGAGCATTTAGTAGCTAAAGAGTCAAATACTTGAGATGGTTTAAGTATCTGACAGAGTTGGAGACCAGAAACAAAATTGAAAAGGAGAGTGAATATTGGACTTACAATCGTCAGGTGGTTATAAAACGACTTAAAAATAAATGCTACTGAAGCTCCAATCTGCTGCTTTTCTAAATGTTCACCACATCCAACGTTATAAATAATAATATGTAAGTGCTGTGGCCAGAAAAAGGAAGTTTAAGTTGCAATGTTACATCGTTATTATGAGTAAGCACTTAGACAATGAAACATTTCTTCATGCATCGTCTTGACTCATGAAAGCCCGTCAGCTTCCGGCACAACCACTAGAGCATCGACTACAACACACAGCATGCACACCACAACTGACAACAAGATAAGCAGCATATATACACATATATATGAATAAAAAAAAGGAAGTAACATTTGTTATTTATTTTTTTTAGAAGTATACATTTTTTCCAGTTTATCTGAGTGTAAACTAATTAACGTGTTATTGGGAGGGAGAGACAGAGGGGGAAGCTATCTATAACAAAAATATCAACAAGTATTTAAGATCATCTTGAACACTTTACATCGCCAATGTTAAACAAATAAAACCCAAAGCTTTGAATAGACAGTCTGTGAAGGACCTTCCTTAATAGTTAGGAGGAGCTTGTCCTTATCAGCCTTGAAAGCAGCCAGCATGCTTTTTTTTTTTTTTTTTTTTATAAACGGGATGTGGGTAGTATTTCTGGTTTCAAACTGTTAGCTGTACGATAAAATAAGTGTCTCTTGATAACTTTGCAGGCAGGAATGATGGCTCTGTAGTTTCTGGTTTCACAGGAAAGCCATAAATGTTGGCAGATATTGACTAAACATAATATGCAAAATCATTAGAATTCATTTTTTTTGTGTTTCCCCTTTAAGCTTATAGAGGACTGATAGGGGGATTCAAACACTAGTCTCAAGCACTACTTTTAATGCCAAGAAGCACTTTCCTAAGTAACTACTACTAGTTTGTGGAGTTGCAGGTTACCCTTTCAAGAATGGCACAGTCTGCTGGAGCCGGTCCTGGATGTTATCAGAGTTTAGGCTAACGCTAGCTGCTGTTTCCTGTTCGGATTTCATGAAGTTCACACTCCAGCTAACCCAGCAAACTCAGCCAGTATTACACGAAAGAGAGTTACGTTTGCCGAAAACACTGGTAAATCCACATCCTGGTGTGTGGTGAGTAGAGATAGGGATCCCCGAAGGGAAATTCTGTGTTGCAGTTGCACAAATAGTAGAAATATCAAGTAAGTATATAAATAAAGAAATATAAGGAGCGTGAATATGTACGGTATTTACATAGTTAAAGAAATGTTATATGTATTTACATAATTAAGGAGTTGTAATGGTGAACAGTAATAATAAGAATAATAATAATAATAGATACTGATACCAATTTCGAGACTGCTTAACATTCAGAGTCTTTATCGATACCAATATCAATACTTTTCTATTATTTAGTGAAAAGTCGAGACGACAAATTCTTAATCTTAACAGAACTAGGGGTGCAACGGATCACAAAACTCACGGTTCGGATCACGGTTTTGAGTCCTGTATCGGCTCAATTTTCAGATCAGCAGAAAAAAGGGGGGGAATTAATGATTTATTAAGACTATAATAACATTAACTTAAACTAACAATAACTTCTTTCACCAGTGGATTGCTATTAAACAACAAAAATGGATAAGAGTATTTCACAATATCTTTAAATGCATTCATAGCTTTAGCGGCAGATGGTTGTACGTCCCGGCGTTGGAATCCTCCACAGTGAAATACCGTCACACTACACCGTTTAGCTTTCAGCATTTTAACCCTGTCTAATCCAGCTACTTGCTAACGGTAGGCTAACATCAACGTAACCTGCTGCCATGTGCCGGCTAGTGTTAACTAGCGTCCCATGCAGTAATGCTTCGGTTACCTCTAACGTCCGTTCTGGAACATCAGAGCATTTACTTTGGTTTTAATGCACACATTGTACTCGTAAATACATTTTTTGCCTCTAATTTTCAGACATAGTGTTATATGATCCACTAGTCACAATAGCAGTATCGATAAACTCAGACCTTATTGATTTTCGGGTTTTGAGAAATTTGGAACCAAGTACTAATAGAATCAAGTCTCAAGATCCATCCCAGTGGTAAGTACAAAAAAACTGTATGAAAATACAAACAAGTATGTAAGATTAGTATCTAATAAAAGTCAGATCTTACTTTTTTCCTTACTTTTAATGATGTGTTCACACCAAACGCATGCAAACCTTAAGCGAGGTGCAAATACATACAGTACAAAGTCAATGCAAAGACACAAATAGACACAAATTTGCAGCGGGCGACGCAAATACTGTGAATATGCAAAGTTGCTATTAAATCACAGAATAATCTGTACCGTACCTCAAGAAGCGCTGGAAGCAGCAGTCATCCAGATACTTCCTGGAGAAGTCTGGGAAATTCACAAAGCTGTATGCGCCTCCGGGTGATGACCCAGACAAAACAGTGTTTGGTTTTCCAAAATATTTGGGACTTCCACCACAGGTACAAAGCAGCAATAGTGGTTATGTTGGCCATGGTTGATGGCGGAAAGAAATGTTTTTGGGATCTTCACTAAACACAAATGATTCCAATATGATCTTGTTGTCAAACTCATGCGAGTAACCCACGGCAAACATTGGCTGTGTGTTTGGTGTGAACACAGCATAAGACTAACCAGCTCTTTGCTGCAATACAAGAACAATGCGGTTTCTTTTTCGACGTCTTTTATGTTGATCCTTGACTGTTGCTGGATGCTGACTGCCCGGGACGTGCAGCTTTAGCCTCAGAATGTTAGCATTGTTTAATATATGTAGCTATCAAATGCATTTTTAAGACCCATTTTTTAAGATTCCCATTTTTAAGTCAGAAATCAGAATCAAGTACCCATTGTTATTATTGATACAGTATATACTGTATATACATTTTATATTATTTTTGAGTGCTAAAGCTCCCTTTTATGCTCATTTTTATACTTAATTTTTATTTAGGAAGAGTTGTTGAATGGCTGCTTTTGTTAAGATACATTTTAATTATTTTTCTTTTGTTGAATTTCTATTTTTTTTTTTCTTCTCTTTTCCTCAAAACAAGGTATTGGAAAAACTATTGTCTTGGTATAGATGTTGAAACTCAAATACCAGATTGTCATTAGTGTCAAAAGTTACCTAACCCTGATCATTTGGGACAAGTCTGATAAGACCGCGTGTCGAGTGTTCATTGCTCGGACTGGAGATGCTAGAGTAAAGTACAAAAATGAGTGAGATAAAAAAAGAACCCTCCTCCACAGAATGAAATCAATGAGAGCTGGTAAAGATTACTTCCTGTTTAACACATTAGAGACAGTCACCAACAACAACAGGACAACAATTCAACTCACTTCACTTCAGTTGGGGGAGGCAGGGGACAGTGAGAGAGACCTACCACAGAGATAGAGAGAGAGAGGGAGAGAGAGAAAGCAAAGAATGCGGTCCGTTTAAATAAGAACTTCCTGATTCCACAAAAGAGGTAAAAAAGAAAATACAGATCAGAGGCTGCAACAAGTTTAACCCTTGTATTGTCTTCACTTTTGGGACCCTCTCGTATCCCTCGGGTCAGATTGACCCGTGACTTATTTGGGCTTTTAAAAACAATTCTGAAATAAAATGTTACTTTATAATCTATTAACAAATATTGACTTTATCTCAATTTCAATGTTAGAGATAACATATGTTTAGGGAATGCAATCAGTCTCTACTAGAATACAATTAGAAATGGAAGTGGGATTCATTTTTTGTCATAAGGTTAAAATTCGTGTTAAAAATACGGACAATGGAAAAAACATAAGTGGTCATATCCAGAATAATTTCTGAATTGAGTCAGGAATACATGTTTATCACAGAAAATAAGGTAAGGCCATTGATTTTCAGGTAGAAAAAAAAATTTAACTTGTACCATTTTTCTTCTTGTAAAAAATCTGAAATGGGTCAATTTGACCCGAATACCATACAAGGGTTAAGAAAAGACAGAAATGCCATGTAGAAATGCATCAAGAGGCTCCACCTGAGCCCCTCCCCTTATCGGACACACCCCCTCCCTTCTCCACACACACTTACACACAATCACAGAGCTTCCCAGGCTGGTGTGTGATGTCCTGTGTCCCTCCCGCTCAGCCTCGTGAGCCCTGCCCCCAGTGCCTGACCCAGACACCAGCATCCCCTGCTAACCTCTCCCCCCCATTCAGCAAACATCATGCATCACTGTCACCCTCTTCTTCCTTGTCTATGCATTCATTCCACCATCCGCTTAGCGAAGACCCCCTCGTGGGTCCGAGCAGCTTGCCCACACCCCTCACCAGTCTAGCTTCCCTTTAATTCCTTGTGAGCAGGTTGTAGGCGTGTGTCGGTCGGCACGCGCGCAGGGACTTGGGCCACAGAGTTGACTGTAAATCTGTCAAGAGGGTTGCCATGGTACAAGACAAGAGCTTCTCATCACCTCACCCGGGCAGCAGACGGACAATTCAGCCACAGAGCTGAAACGGTTAACAATACTGATCTGTCACAGATACGTTTCAGGGACAGATACAGTACGTTGATCAATAGAAAATGAATTGCCAACAATTTTGATAATCAATTCATTTTTTAAGCCCTTAACAAGCAGCAGCTTATCAAGTGTTGACAAACTGTAAATCGATTGAAAGCAGAAAGAACAGCAAGACAAGAACCTAATATCGCCACGACAACATTTGGTAATAGGAATGCATACAAAACAGAGCAGTAAAATAAACAGAACCTCACAGGACATTTTCACCATGATTGTGCCTCTGGAGATTTTGTTCAGTACCACTCTGGCTAATTCTGACCTTTTGATTGTAAACATTTCAGGAGAAAATAGAAGAGTGATATTTTTTTTTTATTCTCTTGTTGCAGCATCTCTAATGTGAGTATTTGCTGCTTTTCTCTGGCATACGGAAGCCAAGAACAGCCCTGGATTATTTGTTTTTAATACACCGTTGTCTTGTGATAACAAAGTTTGTTTTCTTGAGATAACAAATAATTTCATTATCTCGACATATAGATGCTTTTATTGAGATAAATTAATTAATAATGTGCTGATGTAATGTTCGCTGCCACGAACTGCTTCCGTACATAGCACTATTAAATGAATTAATAAACATTTAATTACGTTTCGCATCACATTGCTAAGTTAACGTTAGCCTACGTTTCCGTTACCTTAGCTGAAGCAGCCAGATATATAAGAGTTTGTCGGCCTTCCATCTGTGTACAAAAGGATCACACAAGTTGCCGGTAGGCTACAGCTGCAGCCAGCGGCTCTACGGAAGCCGTTCGTGGCAGCGCATTAGTTTGAATTCAAGACGATCACATTATTAATTAATTTGTTATCTCAATTAAACAATCTTTGTTATGTCAAAATAAAATAATTAATTTGTTATCTCGAGAAAACAAATTGTTATATCAAGATAACGAATAAATAAGTTGTTATTACGAGATAAAAATCCATGGCCATTCTTGGCTTCCGTACTGGCAAACTTGGATGGACATTTTTTTATTTTATATTGTATTGTATTTTTAAACTATTTTTTCACATTTCATAGATGATATCTTATAATTATCATTAATTACAGCCTTATTCAGCCACAAAGCCAATAGATCTCGATTTTAACACTGACTTCAGTGTAATTAACTCAACCTCAAATCCCTTATCTGTCCTCACAAAGACATCGGCATTGCTTCCATTCTAGGCCAACTGTTTACACACACACACTAAAGAGTAGACTGCTCTTTTCCAGTGTGAGCAGGTATTGTAACAGAAATCTGGTGTCATACTCAAGGACATGGTGGTTTTCATGCACACACACACACACACACACACACACACACACGCACACAAACACCACACTGACTGGCTGTTTCAGGGATCAGACCATGGAGCTTCAGGGTTATGCACAGGGCCACGTTGCTGCCCCCTGCAGATATACAGAGATACAAATTATTAAGAACGAATCAGATGACAGGAGGATTTGTGTTTGATGGAGACCTAAGAGGGAATGACACGAGCACAGCGACCATTCACTCTTTCACCGAACATGTATAGACAATGCATGCCCCATTCAGTGCACCGACTTGCAAACTGGAGACATACAGTAGAGTCAGTGCACTTTTTACCTCTCAGCAGTCGGGACCAGAGCACGCAGGCTGGTTGACTGACAGACAGTTAGTCAGCATCGTCTGCCTCCTCGCGTATGGCATATGGCAACAAAACCAGTCAAATACACCAGTAGCCGCTCTAAACCATGACGCATATGACACAGCATGGTGAGCATGTCTGCATGCACTTGATCAACAAATATTTCGGTCCAGGTTCCCTAATATTGCGACAGCGTAAGGCTCAGCTGTTGTACAGTTCCCTACCGACTATCACGGACAGGCGAGAGAAAATAGAAAACTATCATCCTGTTTGTGTGTGTTTAAGCGTGAGTATGCGAATGTTCACGTATGTGTGTGTGTGGTCTCCCCAAAAAGAAAAACTTCCCGATGCTCTGTACCTATGTGGAAACACTTCTGTGATCCCACCAGCTTGTGCGTAAACTGGCCAGCTTTGCGCGATCAAGTTAAGTTGATCCAAAACAATCTGGTCTGTTGAATTTGCAGCGCTGACACACAAACAGGACACCCAGCGTGCACTTCATCGTCGTCATGAAACACGTTAGTAAATCTTTGCTGTCATGTACTATATGACCATGCACTGTGCCCTCTCCGCACCGTAGCGATGCCAATATTGTGTGTGCACTGACGCTGGGTACAGAAGTCAGTACATTTCCGTCTTCTATCGAAATGTAAACCAAAAGCAAAGTCGTGTTAAATTAGCTGAATGTTAGCAAACACGCTGCACGAGCTTACCTTGTGGACGTATCTCTCTACCGGATCGATAATTTCGTCTTTACACCATTAACTCTCCGCCATCTTCGGCACTGTTTGTTTAAATGGGAAACACTCCCGAAGCCCAAGAAGCCAGTTCTGTAAATTGAGGCGTCGCGGGGGCTCCTGGGTAAAGGAGTTCGTTCGAACAAAAAGCCGCGCTTCCGGGTGCTTCGTCCAACCAGGATACGGACTACAGGCAGACTCCACCACCGCAGGGGGTGGAGGTAGGGGGGGTGGACTTGGGGAAACAGGCTGTCTGTCTAGCAGCCTACAGACGGATGTCAGAGCCGAGACCAGAGCCGAGAGAAGACTCTCTGCTCTCTCTGAAGACTGTTCGGTGTGTATTTTAAGTTAAATGAAAAGGAAACACTCATTTGTTTTTGCTTCGTGGGGCCCGGAGGATGAAAAAAACAGACTTTCCTCCAAAGAGAAGTCGTTTGGCTGGAGGGGACGACAGAAGTAACGTTATACAGCCTAAAGTTGAGAGCAAATTAGGACGCGGTGGTCTTATCCTTATCTGATAATGATGAGTTGGTAGGCTATATTTGGATGAATTAAAGTCTCGTTTATGTGCCAGTAGAATGAGTTCTACCCTTTTAAAGGACCACCAGTGGGTTTTCATTACAAATCTTCCACTTTACTTAAGCTAACCATTTTCTAAAACATGCTTTTCTGTTTTTAATAAATGTTGTAGGTCACATGTCTACAGATCCAGTTTTCAATGAATGTCCTTACAATTTTAGATTAGATTCAACTTCATTGTCATTGTGTACAGGTACTGAGACAATCAAATGCATTTAACCAGAAGTGCAAAATAACAGTAGCCTGCAGTGCACAGTAATGTAAATATGCACAGTGGTGATATTGGGGTAGGGGAAGATATGAATAAACTGCAGGCTTATACAGTTTAAGCAGTATTAGTGTGGACAGTGTGCAATGAATACACTAAGATACAGTACTTGCTTTTTTATATTATGTTTATTGTTATGCACCTATATAGCCTACCAAAGCAAATTTCTTGTATGTAAAAACCTACTTGGCAATCAACCTGATTCTGATTAATCCATCACAGTGAACATCAAATCTGGATTTATTTTTTTCCACAGTACCGTCAAGAAGTACCACAGTGCAGAGTTTACAAATCTGTCAGCGCTTTAACGACAGCATGCACAAATAATGTCAGCGACCAAAGAGTCTGTTCTTGATTTTCATACTACATAGAAATTACTGTAAACCACCTGCTGCCTAGAATGGTAGAAGAAAACACACACACTGTACAGTTGCATTCAAAGAACATCAACAAACTTTTTAAGTATACATGATTTGTAGTTAATGAACTAAAATGTGCAAAAACACTAGTATGGGCCTTTCAATTTCATCTTTAAGTGCCATATTTATGGCCTAATAACGTTTTAGGGCAGAAGAGATAAAACTATCCAATGTTTTTCACAAGAAAAGAGCAAAGATAAGAGACTTGTAAATTTTAAGGAGCATGTTTTTTTCATATTAATAATCATCATTGAATAATACATATTATTCTGAAATGGGCTATTACTGAAAACTTTTTTTTTTACTTTAGAAAATTCTGGAATATTTAATATATACTTTAATTCTTTTGTACTTTAAATTACTTTTTTAAATGCTTAACATTTACTTGTAAAAGAGTATTTCTCCTACGTTTTGCTATTATTACTTAAGTAAAATATATGAGTATTTTCCACCTTTGCAATTAATCTATTATCAAATTAGATAGATTATTAGATTATTATTAATAATTTTCTGTCAATCAAGTAATCGTTTTATCTCTAATTCATCAGGATTTTCTTTTTCTTAAATACTTATGTAACTATTATTTTGTAGACCATGCAGTTGTGAGCAAAGTGCGATGGTAGCAATATGCAAAACATACAGTAAGTAATGTGGTGTTAAGAAATAGATTTTAGATCATTTTAACATCAAAGGGTAAGAAATGTTGTCATATTTTGGTCTTTGTACAGAAACCCTGAGCTGAATCAATTTGTGACAAACGTCCCCAAACTCAGATATAACAGAATCAGAATCAGAAATACTTTATTGATCCCCGAAGGGAAACTCTGTGTTGCAGTTATACAAATTGTAGAAATGTCAGAGTAGAAATAAAAATAAGAAATATAAGGAGTGTGGATATGTACGTACTTATTTACATAGTTAAAGGAATGTTATTATTATACAATATTTACATAATTTACATAATTAAGGAATTGCAATGGTAAACTTGAGAATTACACACATTTGAGGCCAGTGTTATTGCACAAAACAGATAATACAGATAATATTGTCCAGTATCAACCTCTCTAAGTGTCTGCGTGTCAGACACTTAGAGGGAGGAGTTATAAAGTTTGATGGCCACAGGCAGGAATGACTTCCTGTGGCGCTCTGTGGTGCATTTTGGTAGAATGAGTCTATCACTGAAAGTGCTCCTGTGATTTATCAACAAGCCATAACCAATTATATCATACCAATAAATATGGCACATACAATGAATAAGAAAATCTTTTAATACCATAAAAAATATAATACTATAGGCCACAATATAGATGTTATTTTTAACATCTATATTGTATAATGTTATTTTGTATACTAAAACCAAGATAGGGGCATTTTATAGTATAATCTGCATCAGTATCTTGTTGTTTTCCTATCAAAATTCTGGTTTTCCTTCCTCATGAAGCAAAAACAAATGCTAAAATGTCACTTTACATCCTGCAGGCTTTCTTTTATTATTATTATTATTTTTTTTTTTTACAGGAGCCAGCCTTCTGTGAACTTGGTTTGTTTCACCAGAGGGACTGTGGGTCCTTCAGGCCTCCTATCTCTTATAGATGAGGTCCATATGTGGTCTCCATATGTGAGCTGGCAGGGTCAGCGTGGAGCAATGACGTTGGAGCCGGCTGGCCTATGAACTGGGACACGTCGGCACAGTGTCCTGACTGCTGCCAAGATATACAAGGCAGGCACTGATAGCACCAAACTGGCGTCTAACACACACACACACACACACACACACACACACACACACACACACACACACACACACACACACACAGTGAGTAGGCTAAGGATCATGTTGTGTCAATGACAGTGGGAATGAAAGAAGATGAGAACAGGAAGGTAAGAGAGAAGTGAGACAAGATGACAAGTTTAGTTTAAGGCAGTTTAAGAAGACGCAGAGACAAGATCACAGATAATGATAAATAGTGCCTATTGCCTGAAGAGAATGGTAGCTGGGAAAACCTATAGGTGTTAAAGAAACACAAAGTATGAAAAATGGAGAGACAAAGCAGTTGTAGGATTGTCAATGTGATGGAGAAGAGGAAGTGTTGTAGCTCAAAGGAACACAGAGGGAGTTAAAATAAGGTAAACGTACACCACCTTTGGCTGTGAAAAAGAGGGAGGGAGGGCATACAAGACAGAGAAAAGACTGCTGAGAATGCGAAGATGTTGAAATAGGGTTGTAGAAAAGGATTAAAGCAATTAGCCTCATGGGTCAGGTAAAATTCATCAGGCAATACTAAAAGAACCACTAAGGAGAAGAAAAATGTGATTAGAATATGCATACAACTGTTCATTTTACAAAAACAACCGATGTGAAACAATTGTGTTGCACTGTAACCCTGCAATACACACACACACACACACACTCACGCTCAGAGACATAATTACAGGGAAAAGTCCTAGCCAAAGGATTTACAGTTTTAAGCCTTCTTTAAAATAAATTAGATTTGGAGCACATTCGAGTCCATTGGCAGGCTGCACTGAACCAATGTGTAAAATATAAATGCAGGTGTAAGGTTGAAAAGAGAGACTGTTTAACATGACTATCATTAAAGACTAACTGAAAGTAGCATTGCACTTCCATAAAGTTGGGCGACCTGATGATGTCATCAGGGTTCTTTTATTTAAAGTGCCAATATTATGCTCATTTTCAGGTTGCTTTCATAATTGTATTTTGAGGTTGTACCAGAATTGGTTTACATTGTTTCATTATCAAAAACACCATATTTTTGTTGTACTGCGCATCGCTGCAGATCCTGTTTTCACCCTGTGTGTTTAGGTCTCTGTTTTAGCTACAGAGTGAGACATCTCACTTCTATACTATCTTTGTTGGGAGTTGCACATGCGCAGTACGAGCTAGCATGCTAGCGCTAGTATGCTACGGTTAGCCGCCTCATCTCAGCTAGTGACGTAGAAAGCCGTGCAGATTTTGAACAGCTCACCCGGAGACTGAAGGCAGAGGACAGTCAGAAACCGTATCTCAATCCAAAACAGCATGGATAGGTTTTTTTCCCAAGTTTGTATGTGTGTGGAAGCACCAGAGAAACAAAATAACACCCCAATTAAAAAATAGAATTTTTTTTTTTTTCATAATATGGGCACTTTAAGTTTTGGAAAGCTCATACAACTGATTTCACAGAATGAGTAGGACTGAGTAGAACAGCTGAACTTAATTAGTAAAACTGAGTGTACTTAACATCCCCAAGAAAATCCTGTTTCTGTTGACCTACAATGCTTTACGTTTTTACAGTGCTGCAGTGATGAAGAAGTGTACTCCAGTGTGTCAGTAGTACACTGTAACATCACTAAAGCCGCTTTTCCACTGGACAAAATCCCCCCTCAAAAACTCACTAAATAACATCTGGCTTTTTTCTTTAGAAGTAAAGATTACAATCGGACAAAATAACTGTGCAGTAGTCATGGGTATTTATCGGCTCCAGCTCTGATCGGCAGTGATGGAAACATGACACCCGGATGGACACGCTAATCTTTGCCTCTTTTCCGGCAAAATGCTACAACTCCTTGTCATCTCAGACACAAATTCCATCTGTCTCCTTGCAAGTGCTCAAACATCAACTAAATTAGTCAGCACCGAGTTTGAAAGAGAGACTGAATAAGTAACAGATATGAAAGAAGTGACCACATTGACATTTTCACTGGCCTTCATGCTGCTTTTTAATGTTTACTAACCCTGTTTTCCAGCACATGCGTGACATTGAACTTGACACACACCAGAAAAACAAAACAGAAAGGCATACTCTTCTACTACCAATGGGAGAGGAGTCTATCGCCTATTTTTAGCAGGTTTTCCCACGTTTCAAAACCCTGCATATACGCCTTAATTTTTGTGGGAAAATGGTTGTACATGTGCAACATAGCACACTTCTCTCTACACCCAACCACATCCCACTGGTGGTCTTTAAGGCTTGAGACCACTGCACTACTTATATCTTGGAGACAATTTCCATCCATCCATCCATCTTCATCCGCTTATCCGGGAGTCGGGTCGCGGGGGCAGCAGCTCCAGTAGGGGACCCCAAACTTCCCTTTCCCAAGCCACATCAACCAGCTCCGACTGGGGGATCCCGAGGCGTTCCCAGGCCAGGTTGGAGATATAATCTCTCCACCTAGTCCTGGGTCTTCCCCGAGGCCTCCTCCCAGCTGGACGTGCCTGGAACACCTCCCTAGGGAGGCGCCCAGGAGGCATCCTTACCAGATGCCCGAACCACCTCAACTGGCTCCTTTCGACGCGAAGGAGCAGCGGCTCTACTCCGAGCTCCTCTCGGATGACTGAGCTTCTCACCCTATCTCTAAGGGAGACGCCAGCCACCCTCCTGAGGAAACCCATTTCGGCCGTTTGTACCCTGGATCTCGTTCTTTCGGTCATGACCCAGCCTTCATGACCATAGGTGAGGGTAGGAACGAAAATTGCCCGGTAGATCGAGAGCTTTGCCTTCTGGCTCAGCTCTCTTTTCGTCACAACGGTGCGATAAACAGAATGTAATACCGCACCAGCTGCTCCGATTCTCCGACCAATCTCACGCTCCATGGTCCCCTCACTCGCGAACAAGACCCCAAGGTACTTAAACTCCTTCACTTGGGGTAAGGACTCACTCCCTACCTGAAGAAAACACTCCATCGGTTTCCTGCTGAGAACCATGGCCTCAGATTTA
Source organism: Etheostoma perlongum (assembly GCA_026937815.1). Lineage (NCBI taxonomy): Eukaryota > Metazoa > Chordata > Actinopteri > Perciformes > Percidae > Etheostoma > Etheostoma perlongum. The sequence goes on from CM049377.1 coordinate 10,538,781, forward strand.
GAGGTGCTGATCCTCATCCCAGCCGCTTCACACTCGGCGGCGAACCGATCCAGTGAGTGCTGAAGGTCACAGACCGATGACGCCATCAGGACCACATCATCTGCAAAAAGCAGCGATGAGATCCCGAGCCCACCAAACTGCAACCCTTCCCCACCCCGACTACGCCTCGATATCCTGTCCATAAATATTACAAACAGGATTGGTGACAAAGCGCAGCCCTGGCGGAGGCCAACCCTCACCTGGAACGAGTCCGACTTACTGCCGAGAACCCCGGACACAGCTCTCACTTTGGTCATACAGAGATTGGATGGCCCTGAGAAGGGACCCCCTCACCCCATACTCCCGCAGCACCTCCCACAATTTCTCCCATTTCTCGTCATACGCCTTCTCCAGATCCACAAAACACATGCAGACTGGTTGGGCATACTCCCAGGCCCCCTCCAAGATCCTTGCGAGAGTGAAGATCTGATCCGTTGTTCCACGGCCAGGACGGAATCCGCATTGTTCCTCTTCAATCCGAGGTTCGACTATCGGCCGAACCCTCCTTTCCAGCACCTTGGAGTAGACTTTACCAGGGAGGCTGAGAAGTGTGATACCCCTGTAATTGGCACACACCCTCTGGTCCCCCTTTTTGGAGACAATTTTATAACTAAAATTAAAATTATGTAGATAAGGTAATCATTATTTTTATTAATGTCTTCCATTTGTTAAAGGAGCATAACAGTATTTTTCCATATTTTAGTTATGCAACTACAAAGCACAAGATTTTCATTCTATGTGAAAATGAAAGGAAAGTAATAACTGAGTTGAAGGTAGAAAAAAGACATTACTGTATGATTTGGACAATGGTTGGCAGTAATGTAAAGCATGCTTGTGCAAAATGTGCTAAAGCAGGCAGAACCACTGGCGTGATCCTTAACAGACATCATTTATTCTTGGGTTATTCTTAGTACACTTTAACAAAATGACTATGCATGAAGGGCAAAGCTGCAATTAGATTATTATTACAATTCAGACCATTTGTTTCAGAACTTTGCTTACAAAAAAATTAATTTGAATATGTTATTTGTAATTATTACCGGCTTTAGAGACTATCTGCCTGCTATGCCGCTATTGCATTCATTAGCCCTTTTTCTGATAAAGTGAACCAGTCGAGAACTGTTTTATTATAGCCAGCTGACTTTAGTTTGCAGTTCCACAATATTTGAAACCACATTATTATGGTACTTATTGTCGATCATTTGGAAAATTCCATATTGTTGCCTGAGGCTAAAAGAAAACTGAAATGGCAGAAAATGAAATGTAATGTGAAGAAACACATGCAAGTACAGTACACATACAACCAACAGAGTTCGACTTGACCATAATCCTTAAAGATGCAACGAAGCACACTTACTGCCTGATAGCAATCTGTTAAATGTTTACAGTGCTGACAGAAGATGATCATATTTTATTTACCAGCATACAGATTATTGTTAGGTGAGAATTTAGGGGACTGCAAAGAAAGTTGTGGGAAAGTCAGAGGAAGTGGGAAGCTGATTAAAATTCTAAACAGGTAGGGACCAGGCTTCAGGAGAGTAGTGGAACAGCTACCAGCATGCAGTCGCACACACACACACACACACACACACAGATGTGAGAGAGAGAGAGAGGGACAGAAAAAAAGCAACCCATATGCAGAAAATGCTGTTGCAATTATATTAATCGTAACAAAAATCCCAAACATTCCTAGTCCCAGCTTTGTCTTAAAATATTTGTATGTACTGTATATGTAAATATACACACTATGAATAGTGGTGCATACATTTACTATACACCTTAATGCTTACCTATGATATGTTTTTCTTAATATATAAAGGTGGAGCTGTGGGAAACAATTAGTTTGACATCATATGCCATATGCTCCTGTCCCACTTATCCATCACCCGCTGCCTCCATTTCTGGTTGTGAAACGTACCTCAGCATCATCCAATGCAAAATCAATACAACATGATTGAACAGATAAAACAAAAACGGGGGCAGTTGTAGAATCACTGACTGGAAAGCCTCAAGGGACGATAAAGTTTCTGTTTGGAAAAACAAAACCCTCAAAGGCGGCAGAGGCATAACTGAGATGGAGAAGATGGAGCCTGGCGTTGTGTGTTTATTGTCACCGTGGAAGAGTGCACAGACCGAGTGTTACCAGGAGAGTTCAGGCAACGGAGGAACAGATGAGACTGTATAAACACACGTGACCCTGCTAGCACTGTCAGCTGTCCCAGTTACCGGCTGGGCCATGTGTGTGTGAATGCACATGCATGTAGGTGTGTTAAGATTCATGTTCCAGATGCACAGCTTTTGAGTGCACAGCCACATTCAAACACACAGAAAACGTTCCACAGTCTAGAGGACGAGCATAAATCATATTCCTTCTACATTTTTTGTTGATTTCTGTGTTGCTCAACGAGAACGCCTGAGGCAAAAAAGGGACACGTGCTGACTCCATAACTGAGTTCTTCACTAGCTTGCACTGCAACACGCCACACACTCATGTTTTGCCTTTGTCTTGCAAACAGCTGTAAGGACTCACCACAATAGTACAAAAGCTCTTAAAAAACATAACGTCCATATATAGGTCAGTTTATTAACTGCAAAGCTATTGAGAGATCACAGAACAAATGAATACAAAGGCTGTATTCAATGCAGGTTTGAAAGCTCACGCAGACAGCTTTGGAAGCGTGACACAAGTTTTAAGTGCAACATCCTGATTTTGCGTGCTTTTAGTGTAATATGTGATCTCAATTTCCAAAAGTTTTGGCACAGGAGTCTAAGTTTTTAGGAGGATATGTCTATATGCTGGCTTTTTAAACTTATATCTATGTATTTCACTGTTGGTGTCTGGAGACAAATGACAAAGCTAATGGACCATGCTGGGAGGTGACATGAGGGTGGGGTCACACCAGAAAGAAATGTGACCAGGCCAACAACAAAAAATGCCCTTTTTCATAAAATAGCCATTGCTTGAGGCTTGGTGACAGTGACAGGGCTAGTTGGTGTGTAGCTGGCAAACTAACGGCTAACACACTTAGCGGCGCCCCTGAACTTTTCATAGGGGCACCAAGACATGTGCAGCAAGATATTCAACAAATGAGGCCCTGGTTCTTCAATTCTTGTGACAATGTTTCTCAGACATTTATTACACTCAGTTCTGTCCCTGGTTATTCTCAGAACTTGATCTCTGCATTAAATCGCGACTTGAAGACTGGTTTCATTTAAATTGTTCTTATGCTCTTTCAATTGTTTTGCCATTAATGAACTTCCACACACAAGCAGTAATGTTTAGCTTCATAGCCTTTTGATTATTTTGTCTCATATTGTTATTCTTCTTTTCGCCTTTCCCTCAATTTTGCATCAAAACATAGTTTGCTTTAAATTGCCAAGCCATTACTAAATAAGACCTTGTTCTAAATTGACTTGGCTAATTAAAATAATAACATAAACATAAACGTGCACACACTAACTGATAGAAAGCTGGATAATGAATAAGGTTGTGGAAAAATCCATTTAATAAAGGTTGGATGAAAATATACCTAACATCCCATTTTCATCCCATTCAGTCATTAGTTGCTTATTCATCTCACTGTTGTATAGCCTCTTTTTTTCCCACCTTTCCTCTGCATCTAATTTGCATTTGCTGGCTCTGATGGACATTGATAGGGCACTGCTCTCCTCTTCACAATACACACACTCTTCCATCCATTATTCTGCTTCGTTCTACTGTAAATCATAGCACTCTGCTTGACAGTACTCTCCGTTTGTCTGTTTCTCTTCTTCCAACTTCCTTTACCATTTTGTCTTCACTCCCTTCGTCTGCTTTTCATTCCCATGCCTCTAATCCCTCCAGATGTTTTCACCCCTGCTACACTCTGTCCTTCATTGGTCTACACCTGCTACACACTCCCCTCTCGTCTGCTCGCTCACAAACAGCCGTGAGCTCACAAACGTCTTAGATCTCCATTGTGCTTCATGGGTCACTGCTAGTAAACCTGGCTAGAAGAGCAGCTGCTGCCCAATTTGCTCATTTGGGACAATAAACGAAAATATCACGGAGGGACGACATTACTAAGAGATTACACAGACACACATTTACAAACACAAAGGCGCACACCCACACACACACACACACACACACACCCACACGCTCCAGTCCTGCTAATTGTTGGCTATTAGTCTGCAAGTCTGGGATTGCATGTCTTATTAAATACAGAATTTCAAATGAGCTTCGTTAAATAAGAAAGTACTCCCCTTTTAATGAAGCTAATTTATATGGAAATTACACATAATACTGATGATTCAGCTAGAGATTTATCCTCATTGGATGAAGGGGAAGAATTAAAGAAAAAAGTAGTGGAATAGTGATTTTTTTTCTCCCTCGCCTTAGTTGGTTCCTGCTGTTGGACTCAGGTCATGTACGTTTGGGTTGAGGATACAGCTTTCATTGTGCATGTGTGTGATGAAGAGTGTGTGTGTGTGTGTGTGTGTGTGTGTGTGTGAACTCCTGTCCTTGTATTGACCCTGCAGAGCTCCAGCCTGCCTCTCTAGTTCCTACTGATCCATCATGCTGTCTGATTGCCCAGAAAAAAACCATTACTCTGAAACTACACAACACATTAGCAGTGAGCTGCAGGTGTCTCTCCTCTGTGTTGTGCTTATTGCTCACCATCCATGGATGCAGATATCATGTTTAGAGTGACCTACCAGACAAATTGCACAATCAAGGTGGAGGTCTCTTATCTAAAATATACTCCCATAGTTGGATAAACAAAGTGCAAGATGTTAGCGTCATTCTGTTCATATTAGTCAGTTTAAGAGTGTTGAGCTGCATACTGTGTGATAAGACAATGTTTCTGTCGTTCTCACTCAGAATAGTGATTTATTAATGCAGGTCTGTATGCAGCTATGCCCCTGCAGACTACTTCTGTCCCTCAGGCAAAAAGCTCACCCTTGCCCCCTGGTGGTTATTAGCAAATAAGTAGGATTTGGCCAATATGTCCTCATGTCTCCTGACACCATCCCCAATGGGTAGTATAAATGAAAAATGTTTCAAATCCAGTCGGTCCCTAAATATATCCTAGAGTGAAATAGGTGGAAAGGTATAATGAGCAGGAGGTGAGAGAGGGAAGCCTAAAAAACAGTATCTGGTGTGTATACTCTGCTTTGTCAATGACATTTTATCTGCTGGTTCACCTAGGAGTGGGTAATTATCTACAGCTCTTATAATTTACTGTGTACTTAGAAACTGCAGTGGTTTCACATGCATTGTTATTTTTTTCATTCAGTTCCCATGGAGACAGTTCTACTACTCAACCTGTAAGCAGTATGTTAAAAAACATGTTCAACAAGTTTGTTTAATGAATAAAAGCTTTATTCAAACATGAAATAAAAAATTGTGACAAATAAAAATGATCAGAACTCACAAAAACTTGCATAAATATTTACCATCAGAGCAGTTCAGAGACAACATATTTAAAAAGGAAATATATTTCAACATCTACAAAAAAGCAGCAAAATAAAAACAAACTAAGGACAATGCAGAATGAAATAACAGAATATAATAAACGTATCTCTGGTGAGCAGGTCTTTTTTGTTGAAATGCATTAATGATTGTTGCCACCTAGAGGTTGCTGATACAGTTAAATCATTGCAGCCTTTTTTAGTTTTCAACAATAACAAAATGCACACATTTTGAAATCGAGCAAATGTAATTCACTGAGAATCAATCCAGAAACAGCTCAAGTGAACAGTGTTATGGTGCTCAGACATAATGCATACTATGCAAAAAAAAAGAAAAAAGAAGTGCATTCCTGTGGGATTATACAGGCTATTGTGTCTCAAAGCAGAGGGGGCTGTGGACTGCACAGTAGCTTGTGTTTCAGAGCCTAAACGTCTGCTGATTGTTGTACAGTGTGACATCTGATGAGCAAGCGAGGCTTACAGATGGTTTCACTGTTCGTTCCACGTTTGGGCCTATAATCACAAATACTGAGACAACACCTGCAGGACTGGACCAAATGACACACTGAGTTCACCATTTGCTCCTCAGATACTATATTTAAACAGATGTGTGGATGACTAGTGTCAGTATGAAGGTGAACTTTACTATTGTAAAACATGTAGTTGTGAAAGCTGCAGTGCATACGCCTGCAGCATAGTGTTATAACTGAGCACTGTTATACAACAGAGTTCACTTTGCTCTAATAAGGCCATGACGTTAAATAAACCCTTAGGCTAAATAAATGTTTACACTCATACCACAATGCTTATCCACGCTAACAGTTCAGCAAGCTTCATTCTATAAAAACACTTCATATCAATATGGATGCAAAACAAATATTCACACATGTGTACTGAACAACAGTGAATTTAACAGTGAGTTTCCCCTCTATAAAAATAGCTTAAAAATCTGACACATATTTAAGTACAGTGTAGGGTTAAGTCAGTTTTTTTTCTCTTTTACATCTGAGACAGTTTAATAACAGGCTGGTACATAAGTCCTCTGCTCCTCCATCCCTCCTATGACACGGCCATACACAGACATAAGGCTTTAAAAGACCACCAAAACCCAATAAGGAGCGCTAAAGGGAGCAGAAATGAATGGCATCTTCATCTCACCCCTGCTCTGGACTAAGACTCCAAACTCCAACTGTCTGCAGACAGGTCTTTACAGTCTTTTCTGCACAGAGCTTTACATGCACAGTGGTTTAGTAGTAGAGCAGTACTCCAGGTCCAGGAGAGGAGAGAGTATGGCCAACAGTACAATACGTTTGCTCCATAGCAATGTGAGGATCATTGAAAAGGTGACGCAGAAATGACAAAACATGCCACATTTGACAAAAAGAAATCACAGAGTCTCGCTCACACAGGAAAAGGGCATCTGAGGGGCAGAGACATTGAACACATACGCATTTAGTAACCGATAACCTATAGAACATACACCAATCCACAACTCAAGTGTTTCACATACAGAAGCATGTTGGGAACTGAGACGGGCCCAACCAAAGTGAAAGGAAGGAAAGGATAGGATTGTGAAAAAATAAATAATATAAAATCAGTTCAGGAGTCAATGAACAGATTGTCACATTTCATGCTCTGCACACAGGCAATACTTATTTTACGAGACAAGTAATAAACATTGTTGTCATCCCCACCATCATGATCATTCACGCCCAGTTAATTCACATACACAGTAGGCAAAAACACTACTGCACACACACACAAGGTAAGTGTACAGGCATACAAACACATCCCCTTACAAACACACCTCCCAGTGCACCATGGGATGTAACTAGTGTAAGCGGTGGAAAGCTTGTCCCCCGATACCCAAGAATAAAAAAGCGAACAGAGACGGCAAACAGAAAGTAACACAAGCAGAACGAGTGATACAGTACAAATCACTGACATTATAAGGACACTTGAAGAAAGATCGGATTGTTTTGGATTAACTAAATGCAGTTGCAATGTACCACGGTGTTTGCTGCTCACAGCTTGTCAAAGTATATCAAATAATAACTATCTGTAGTGTATGGCAAAATAAATAACTCAAACATTTTGCAGCATTTGAAAAAAGGCCACTGAATGCTTGTGTGTGTGAGAGATGCAAACTCAACAGCACAGGTTGGAACGAGCCGTAAAGTCTTTAGCCTTCATGCATTGACATTACCATATACAAGACTGAATCACAGCCTCAAACACAGTTTCTTGCTTAATTTTTCAATCATGCCATTATAAAAAAGGTGTAACTGTATGCATACAGTACAGCATCACAGGTTACAGTGCAGCTTCCTCTTAGTGGGTCACCGTACTAGGACAAGTCTCTGTAACAGGCCGACGCGCATTACCAGGCTAGTGATAAAAGCAAACAAAAATACAAAAGTGCCTCAATCCTGTAACATGTTGGATTTCAAAGTCAAAGGCTGTCAAATAATGACAGTAAATGATCAAGGAGTTAAGTACAAGCTTCAGTTCTCTGGCTGCAGCTATGCCAAATACCTAAATAGCACAAATATTCCTCTGGAGCGATTCAATTAAATTAGGATCTTTTCCTGACAACAGTAGAATATACTGTACTATAAGAGCTGTCTTACGGAGCAAGAAAGGCTTTATTTTGGGACATGAGTCAGTGGCTTGTGTCGTAAGTTTAGCTGAATAAGGCCCAAACTTAAAATGACACCCCACACAGTTAATCTGTACATGAACACATATTAAGTTGCCCTGAAGTCAAAATTTGCTTTTCAAGTTACGGTGACGTTAACTGATTAAAGAACCCGGCAAGTGATTGTAGTTTTACACAAAAGGACACTTTCAAATCTATCTTGTTAAAGCATCAAACCCAACACTGCCATGCCAGCATCCAATCTGCAGAGAACCCAAATTATTAAGAAACATTTCTAGCTGACCGTAACACTGAACTTTTTTCAAAAACAAGTTTCAACCCCTAAGGGGCAGTAAGGTAAGGTTTCTTAGTGCGCTTAAACATCTGTTTTTGGGAGCAGTAGACAAAATTTGAAGTTGTGTAAAGACATTATGTCACATTATTTCACCTGTTCTTCCATCTCTATGAAGCTTTGGTTTTTCTTGCCCGTGGTGATGTTTTATCCTCGGACTTCACAACCCCATTGGCAGCACCTCCTGACAAGACAAGGGGTTAGAAACATTCCTGATCAAAGAGATTGCAGATATACATGTTCAACAATGACAAAAGAAATCTGAATTGAGATATAAACTGAAACACAGTATTACATTATGTCTACATTTGGTTGACTGACCAGATGCTCAGGGTTCTTGAACACTCACCCCTTGTAGGCTCCCTTTTGGGAGGCTTGCTCTTTGGGCTGACCGCCTTCTTCTTTAAGGCCTGGTTCTGGCTGTGCTCCCTCCACTTTTTCAACTGGAAGTTAATGAATTTCCACATCATCCAAGCCTGTGTGAGGCAGATAGCTGCCAGACAAGTCATCCTGAAGGGTTGGGAAAGACACATTTTAAAAAGTAAAAAAAAAAGTTTACAAAAGTAAAAGTGATTTAACATGTGAACAGGAAAACCAAACTTTAATATTTAAGTTTAATGTTTGTAGTAAATTAGCTAGGTACTAGACATTAAGGGCTCTTCCTGTCAATTGCCATCTGTACTTGCCTTATGGTGAGCACATTGAAGTTGCCTTCTGCTAAGGAAAAACCCTGGTTTTCTGTACGGGGCAGCCCAAAGCCAAACGTCAGAACTGAGAGGGTGAGGGTTAGGAGGCGGGCGATGACAAAAAGTAGAGCCCACAGAGTAAAACTGTATAAAAAAAATAAATAAAATAAAAAGGATTTGTATCAAATCAGGTAGGTCAAACAGAAAGGCATGATATGTTAATTGAAAATGAATGAAAAGCAATACCCCTTCTGCTTGTTCTCATCACTAAAGTAGAAGAGGCGAGAAGCATGGAACAGGAGCTCCACCAGGTAGTGAGGGACCAGCAACACCAAGCCCAGTCGGTGGAGGCTAAACAGACGGGATGCAGAGAGAGGGACAGGACAGCAACATAGAAATTATTATATATATTTTTTTTAAAGATTATTTTTTGGGGGCTTTTTCTCCTTTATTTGATAGTGACAGTGGATATATGGGAAAGGAGGGAGAGAGATGGGGGGTGGCACGCAGCAAAGGGCCACAGGTCAGATTCGAACCCAGGCCGCTGCAGAGGCCTAAGTCTACATGGCGCGCACGCTTTTACTGGGTGAGATAGCGGGTTGCCCCAGCAATATAGAATTAACCGAGGACAACTCAGCATATGAAGAAAGAAAGGAGACAACACTGAACACTATCAGCTACTCTTCTTATAGCTAACCTGGCTTTCAGATATGATCTTTATGAGATTGTGCGAGGTCAATGAACAAAAGTCAAATAGGCTGATAACTGAGCAACTACTCAGTCTATCACTCTATAAACATAGATATACTGTGTAGTAGGCTCTTATCTTAGCGTCAGGTTGTCATTGTCAGGATAAATGAGATCTTTGGGAGAGATATACCTAGAATATGTAAGGGTTAATGCCTGCAGACGTGTCCATTATGCTTCTTTATTTCTTTATGCCTTCTTTATTCTTGGCCTACCCGAGGCCGCTGTTGAGTTCTTCTCTGGACTCTTTACAGTTTGCCTACCAGCCTTGTCTGGGAGTGGACGACGCGGTCATCTATCTTCTGCAGCGAGCTCATTTGCACCTGGATGGCGGTGGTGGACTGTGAGAATTACATTTTTTGATTTCTCCAGTGCATTCAACACCATCCAGCCTGCTACTAGGTGAGAAGCTGCAGGTGATGGGTGTCAGTGCATCCATAGTCTCCTGGATCACTGACTACCTGACAGACAGACCACAGTTTGTCCGCCTGGACCGTGTTCTGTCTGATGTGATGGTGAGTGGTATGGGGGCCCCACAGGGGACTGTGCTGTCTCCTTTTCTGTTCACCTTATACACCACAGACTTCCAGTACAACTCAGAGTCATGTCACCTACAGAAGTTTTCTGATGACTCTCCAGTTGTTGGGTGTAGAAGGGATGGACAGGAGGGAGAGTACAGGGCGCTGGTGGATGACTTTGTGGAGTAGGCTGGTAAGAATCACCTGCTGCTGAACGTGGATAAGACCAGAGAGATGGTGATTGACTTCAGGAGGAAGGGAACGGCTCCGCAGCCCCTTTGAATCCTGGGAAGGGACGTGGACATGGTGGAGGAGTACAGATACCTGGGTGTCAACATCGACAGCAGGCTGAACTGGAAGATCAACAGCACTGCTGTTTACAAGAAGGGGGTGAGCAGACTATTTCCTGAGGAAGCTGAGATCCTTCAATGTGTGCAGCAGAATGTTGGAGATCTTCTACCAGTCTGTTGTGGCCAGCGCTCTGTTCTCCTCGCCATCTGCTGGGGCAGCAGCATCGGAGCCAGCGACACAAACAGACTGAACAAACTGATCAGGAAGGCTCTCCACCCTACAATGGTCCAACAGAGGAGCTCCAACAGCTTCGATGCCGCACGGACCGCTACAGGAAATCCTTCCTACCACAGGCAATAACACTTTTTAACATGTCACTACTGGGTGCTAGATAAGACTTTTGGACACCACACTACTGCACTAAGTGCAACCTGCACAATTGGTTTATTTACATTTTAGCATATTATTTAAGCAGTTGCACATTTTGGTTTTCCCATCCTGTATTCAAATTTTTTTTTTCTTTTATTCCTATTATTATTATTATTTCATGTATATTGTATGTATGTATATTTTTCCTAGTATTTCATTTATATTTATATTCTGTGCTGTGTGACTGATTTTGCTGCTGTAATTTACCATTTTTCTTGGGATCAATAAATATCCATCTATCTATCTATAAGATCATATATGTTCAAAAAAATTTAATAATTCACTCACTTTAAGACATAAGCACCAGTGATGTGGACAACGTAAAGGCAAATGTAATAGAGCTGGCGGGGGATGTCCTCCTGTGGAAATAAAACAAAGGGGGAGAGTTTGTGTTGTGTGAGAGCAGGAGCACCAACTACCACAAACAGTAGTTTGCTGTGAAGGGTGACAAAACACTTTTTCATGTGGCATATTTAACTTTGGACATGAAGGATCTACATATGTTGTGGATTTTAATCGCTTTACTTACTGTGTAGTGACACATTCTTGAGGAGCAACGATTTTCTTTCATTCTTTCCTTAAAATGCCGCCTGGACTCATTAACCACCTTTTAGTGTTGACATTATGATACATTGTCTATGCAAATTTAACCCTTGACAAATGTATAAAGTACACAAAACATATCAACTAAACCACTATACCACACATGCATTATCCAACAAATCTCAAATCAAAATGCTTTTGGAGTAGTAAAAATGTTAACTGATAACTGAACAGCTTACTATTTAACCAAGAAAAAACATGTCATCCTTGCTTGTATTTAAGTAGTGCAACAGATGTGCAACTGTTCCCAGCCCCGACATGCTCTATATTCCACATCTGCACAGTCATCCGCTGATTCCTCAAGGAGGCACATAAAAATGCCTGCAGGAATTAGCAGTGTTTAAAGGAGACATTAACCACCTGAGGTATACAGTAAACACCACTGCACTCATCATGGGTTACAGACTTTAGAGGCTAATGCACAAAAACATTGACAATTAGTAAAAAAAAAAATAGTTTTATTGTATTCTGATGTGTGACTGTTGACACATTGGATGGCAGGACCATAGGACTCAAGCTCTTCAGCACTTCAATTGTTAAAAGTTGCTTGGCATGGAATTTTCACATGATGAGTTTTTTTTGTTATTTGTTTGTTTTTCACATCAATATGCGTTTCCCCAGCCTGCCTATGGTCCCTCAGTGCCTAGAAATGTCGATATGTGTAAACCGAGTTGGGGTATCCTGCTCTGCCTTTGAGAAAATGAAAGCTTAGATGGGCCGATCTGGAATCTTGCTCCTTATGAGGTCATAAGGGGCAAGGTTACCTTTGCCCGCCCAAAGAATTTGGCCCACCCATGAGAGAGAGACATCATGGCTTTCAAAAGAGCAAAGTGGCAGTTGGTCAAGGCAACACACCCAGTCTCCACCTTGCACCCCCCTCTCTTCTTCTCAAAAGCTACAGACACAGAAATGGCATGTCCTGTAATTCTGCACCAAGGCTGAATTTTGGGAAAGAGACTTCAGATACAGTACTAGGGGACCACTGAGGTCTATATAAAGAGACTTCAGATACAGTATTAGGGGACCACTGAGGTCTATATAAAAGCATCCAAAAACCACCATGTCATGGGACCTTTAAGAAGTGATATGGTTAATGTGGCTGTAAAACCCAAATTCAAGTTGACGCTATTTTCTTTCACTTGTGCCGACATGCCAACTCACACCTGCAAGACAAGACCACAATAACTTGCTTTCAAGTGTGACTTTTTTTTTATTTTTTTTATTTAATTTAATGACCCTTACCTTCCGAACCTTTTGAAAGTACAGCTCAGGAAGTGCATGGAGCCAATAGGCAATTTGGCAAATGTAGAAGAACTTGACCTGAAAACTAGACAGACAGGATGGCAGAGGTGAGAACCTGGGTGTTATTTTGGATTGGACAGAAGTTATATCATGACAATATACAATAGGTCATGTTGTGCATGGTGCACTGTTCTTTAACTTCTGACTTGCAAGTACAAGTCAAACCAGTATGAAAATGGAAAGGAATCATATCCTGATCCAAAATCCAAAACATTATTTCTGACATTAGCTTGGACTGTGATAGAAAATAAGATAAATCCCAACAATTCCAAAGAAATAAACATTACAGTGCATCATGTATTTTAAAAAGGGATGAAACTATTATCATACGCTCAACATACTTGAAACTTGAATACTTGAATGAAAATACTAGTAGAACGCATTTAAAATTAGAATATTGTGTTTAGGATTTGTAAAATATATGCTCCTGATATGTAGGACTCTTTACTTACACCATGTGAGTGTGTGGGTAACCCTCCCATAAAAAAGTAGGATTTGTTGCAAAGTCCTCCTGTGAGCAAAAAAGAGACACGGCGTAAGATAAAGCTTCACACAGACTGGGACAGTGTGTCTCTGTGACTCCTGACTCTTACCGCTGTTAGGATGCTGCAGCCCCAGATGAAGGAGAACAGGTAGAATGCTGCGAGCTGTCCAGACTCGTTGAACTTGCTGTGTTTGGTTTTTGACAGGTGCAACCTCCTGTTCATTTTCTGAAATTAAACAAAATATTACACACAGTTGACCACATACAGTATATATCACATATTGATCTGGGGGACATTTAGTTCCATCCTTTTTATTATCATTTAAGTCTGCGTCACTTTTTCAGTTACACAAATATTTGTAGAATAGTTAATTATAATTAATTAATTATATAACACTGCCTGCAACTGAGTTATAACTGTCACAACATTAACTGTAGTCATTAATTGAGTAGCTGTGCAAGTTTTCCACTTTCTCCTTCTTACGCAAATTTTAAAAGGACAATTTCATGTTTTTTAAGTCTGTGTTCAGTCAGGGCGTCTCAGGAAGTAGCGTGGGTTGTCTGTTATTGCAGGGTTAGTGTTTTGATCCTCCACTCCACATGTCAAAGTGCCCTAGAGCAAAACACTGAATCCCAAATTGATGTATTTTGTACACAGAACAAGGATTTTGTACCCTATTTCGTAAACTGTGAATGCATTTGGAATAGCCAAAAATATGTTTTTTAATTAATGATTTCCCACTGGGAACTGACATCAAAGACAAAAAAAGTCAGGAGAAACACAAACATCTTTTTAGTTATTATGCTTGAGTGCACATGCAGCTGGAAAGATTGAACCTGATTACTGTCAATCAGCTATCCAAATCTTAGTCATGGACCAGAACAGAACAAATGCGTAAGGCGTTATTTGATGCTTTAGAAATGGAAAAACTAGACGGACACATTTGACATTGTGCAATCTGACAAAAATAGAAGCTGAGAAATTCTTCTGCAGTTTCTGTTTCTCTCATACTGTGTTTATACGCTGAAGTAAAGGATCAAAACAATACGCTGCTGTGTGCAAACAACAAACAATGTGAGCCAATAGTTACGGCTGCTGAGTTTGGATATAGATGTACTCACATCGAGAATATATTCTTGTATCAAGGCATGAAGGATGACCGCAATAAGCAGGTAGAAAAACACAGTGGCCACATCTTTAGGGCCATACAGGTAATGGTTTACTGGATAACTCTTCTCATCTGCAACCAAAGAGAAACAAAGTTAAAACCTTAATACCTAAACAATGGCTAAGGAGGCAGAATAAACAACCAATGAAGTGCCAAGCTTTTATCAAAAACTCAGATGCAGTTGTTAACTTGATTTATCTTAACAATACTCAAATGATTACTGGACCTACAAACTTCAGCTCACCAAGAACTTGTGTTACGTTGTACTGGACTGTGATGAACATGATGGCAAACTTGGCTGTGACCTGGAACACAAAGAAGAAAACAGGATCAACTGACTGATTCTGAGTCAGGAAAAAGAGTTTGCCAATGACCATGGACATATTTTGTATAAAAGAGCAAAGCTTTTCTGCTAATAAACCAATACTGTAATAAACATGTGTATGATCGTTTTGGATTATTCCATGTTATTGTGTGAATATCACATTCAGTCGTGTGATACCATTTTTTGACAGGTGCACATATTCATCATTTAATAGGAGTATGTAATTGGTGAGGACTGCAGTGTCACTGCAAGATTCTAAATTCACAGAGTCCCATAGCTGGGCTCTGGGGACCTCCGGGGACCTCCAGGGGCCTGCAGGGGCTCCCAGGGGTATCTAGGAAATATTAGGTATATGTTAAATTACTACAATGACTCTCATTGTATCCGAATGAGTGTATATCATGGGCTTCACTTCCCCCTAGGAATTATTAATTATGTAGGCTACAAAGCTTATAACCCATCCATATCCACACAGGTATAGGTTAATTGTTTTCAATATTTTCAGTCTGGTGGCGTTCTGGTGGAGTTTGGGTGGGGACAGGTCAGTATATTGTTGCATTCAAAGTCAGCTATAGTTGCTCTGTCCTATCAGAAGGCTGGTAATCAAATGTGCAGCATGCAGGCAGACATTTAGCCTAACTATATTGTTGCCAAATGCACATGTATTGATATTCTATTAAGGCAATGGATTAGCCGACTGGTAAAATGACCTGTATGCTGTGCCAGTGGGCCTCCTCGCCATCTTCTTTGGCACTGAGTGAGACACATGAGAAGGGAAGGAGAGAGACACGCTAGCGCCCTGCCCCTGGACTGCTGCTGTCATATCAGCTAACGATAGTTAGCAGCAGCTAACATCACTCGGCTAACCACAGCTCCTGTCCAATCACACAGTACCTCGAACATCAGGCCGAGGAGGATTATCATGGCCAAACACGAAACCATGTCGGCGTGATTTTGGATCACAAACTCATGGCTCAGCACCGGCGGGCTCTTGTTTTTCTTGCGGAACCCCATGGCTCACCGACGCGTCTCTCCCTTCTCTGGCTCCGGGCTGCCGTGTAGCTGGGATGAAGCTAGCTTTCCCCGCCGCTGCACGGCTGCTGTTAGCCTGCTCGTCTCACCGGCTGGAGGATGCTTGTCAAACGCTCCGTTGCAGTCCGTATACACAGTGAACCGCTGGTTGTGTGTTTAAAAACAGTCATGAAGCTGCATCGCTCCAAACCAAACACTACAGTACAACACCTACTTTTTCCCTGACTGGTAAAGTCAGATAGCGGGCCCTCCCACTTCAAAAACCCATTCATGAACCGCCCAGTGTCATTGACGTAGAAGGAGAACCCAGGCCCGTGGTGCATTCACGGACTTCACGTAAGCGCCAAGCGCCCTTGTTTTCCTAGATTACTAACAGAATGCATAGATGTAGCAATTTGAACATTTCAGAATAATATCATCCAAATTGGAAATGGTATTGTACTTTAGATTATACAGTAGGCATATATAACAGGGCACCCCAAGAGCCCCAGTAATATAGTAATTTGATTAACCTAATTGAAAACTTACTAGAGAATTGACACTTCGAAAGTAGGCTGTTTGATCTGAGCTCCTGCATATTTACCCAATTGTTTGAGCATGTCATGTAGAGGGCTCCTGAGTCAAATTCTAGTTTTTTAGATTTTGCTTCAGTTAGTTTTAAGACCTTTGTCATTATAGTTTTGTTTATTTATCTATTGTATTCCATGATCACAAGGAACATGTTGCTGGATGAAGTAGTGCTTCATAAAATTACAGCTAACAAACAGGTTTCCGACCACGCAAAAGCAGGAAATAAATATTCTAATGCCCTCTTTTTTGCTTTACTGCGTGTACACAAAATATAAACTACTGCAGCAACATCTCTGTATCGCAAAGAAATAAAGATTGTTCATTGGATATAATGATTGTTCATCACTTACAAACTTTCACTGTACATCACTCAAAGCTCCAAAAGTCAGTAATGAAAAGACAAATTGATCTTTAAAGTCTGGTTGGATATTAAGAACTAAGAGGTAGTTTGTGCAAAATAATGTACCTATTTTACTTTTTAAATTGCTAAATTACATTGGCAAACCAATAGTTCTAAATTAACCTGTTTTTTTGTATTATTTATTCATATATGCAATTTAATTATACATACATCACAGTCAGAATAATCCAGTAATTCAATATATTATAACCTATAACACTAAAAAAGATTACTTGTGCATAAGTACGTTTGATACGTGTGAGCTGAAAACACTGCACTTTTATACTCAAGTAGGATTTTGTATGCAGGACAGGGTGAGCTGGGGATCGAATGAATACACTATTACATTAAAAGTACATTTTCTCATATCTTTGTCTTTTAACATTTTATTTTGGCAGGAAAATGACCGGAAGTTGCGATTTAATGTGCTGGAAAGTGTTTAAAAGGCAAACACGTTAATTAAGTTAAATTCAGGTGCCTTTAATGCGTCTCCTCTTAACGGAACACAGTGACGCTACTTGCATGGGGATTTACGGAAAAATTACGGAGAAAACCAAACCGTCAGGTAACGTTAACTAACGTTTACACGGTGTTCAAGATACACTATCCCATTATTGCAATGAGGTCTGTAACGTTTTCAATGTCATCAACCGCTGTGTTATCTGGAAAGCTTCGTTATGTAAATACGCTAGCGAAAGCCAATTTTAGTGGGCCATCGTTTAAGTAAAGCGTTAGCTAACTAGCTAACGTTATTTTGTTGTGGCTTTAACTGGACCGTTAAGCAGGTCCGTACAATAACGTTAACGTTACCATAGTAACGGAATATTTTTTAGCCTAGCTAGTTCAAAGACACAACTTAAATGAAACACTCTTAGTTCTTTACCGCTAGAGGACAGTATGAGACAGAAATGGGATAGAAAAACCTAGCTAAATTAATCCTTCTGCCCTCCCTTACACCAGCACGGGACGCAACTTCAACTCTATTTATTAAATTACCTAATTATCTATTATTTTACATAAATGAGAAGGAAAAAAAATAATACAGTGGTTTAGAAAAAATAATACTATTGGCACATTGCTGCATCAGTGCCCGGCTAGCTCAGTCGGTAGAGCATGAGACTCTTAATCTCAGGGTCGTGGGTTCGAGCCCCACGTTGGGCGTTCAGCTTTTTTTCCTCTCATTAACAAACTCATGAAATTCTTCTTGAGCCACTCTGTGTTATTGCGAGAAAATATGGGGCAGGGGTGCTCAATAGTAATTATTGTGATCAGTAGTATGTGGAAGATTGTATTCGATTGCCTTATTGACGGGTCTTTCTGGTATTTTGAAACGCCCTACATCTATGGAAAAGAAAACCGTGGAAAGGCCTGTCAGTGTATGCACTCTCATCTAGCGACCATAAAAACGGCAAACTATGCTTAGTGCAACGAGTGGACACTGTAGTTGCTTGTAAAGTGTGTTATAAAGTCAACCAGACTTTATGACAATTTAAGAGGCAATACTTTGTGTTGGTGTTGTAATAGCTTGCATAACAAGCATTTTCTTCCTACTATTTAGACACCCCCTCTACATTTTTGGGGGACTATTCAGTATGAATGACATGAATAGCTATACAGCTATTCATGTCATACTGCTACATGCTATACAGCTATACAAATGATCAAAGAATTGAATTGGCAACGGATTCAGTCAAAATAGCAACATTGTAAGAAAAATATAGATTATATTTATGGCAGGGTTATTACATTAGTTTTTCTATTTTTCTGATCACTGAACATTTCACTGTTGAATGTCAAAAGGACAACAACATATTGTGCTTTATCCAGCTGTAATTATTTGTAATTATTTATGATCACTGTTATAGCACAGGCATAGAAGGGGGAACCTTTAAACACACTTTATACAGAGCTCATCCAGTGTTACAATTGAAATTTCAGTATTCCTTCTACTTGAGGGGAGAATGGGAAATACATACATATATATTTTATATTTAATTTTAGTTTATTATATTTACTACATTTTACAACATGGGATTGTTAATATATTCATATCTACATATGACACTAACTGGGCCATTATTTACCTAAAACTATTACAGTAACAATAGCGTGTGGCATAAAAAGGCAAGGCATCCTCAAAGCTCTACATCTGTTTCCCTTTTCTTTACAAATAAACCATAGTGTTTTAACTATATCAATTCTCATTTTATCAGCCAAATGTTCTTTTCTTTCTTTTTTCAGACTGAATTGCCAAAATAGGTGAGGAGCTACAGCTTCTCTTTTCTGTGGAAATAGCCAAGAGGGAGGGAGGAGTTTAAACAAAGGCCCTCTCCACATAAAAAAAATGGAAGCCATGGTGTCCTGCTCCTCACAGTCTACATGCTGCCATTTCCACTTCTAAAGCCTTCAAATAAGTCAACTACCACCAGGTTCTACATGTGGACGCTTCAAATCATTGTTATATGGGGTTTGTATGTGAAAAAGACTCATACTAATCATGTTATTTTGGGTGTTAGGCCTAGCTCTTTGCTTATTTTTCTTCTCCTGGCTCTGACACTCACAGTGCTGCCCCTGCCTGCACTGAACAAAGATAATTATTCAGGAAACATTTCGGCCAATCAGACGCGGCCTTGTATCCTGCCTGTGAGGAAAGCGACCAGTCAGGATCTGGCTAACATTACTGGGGCCTGATCGCCTTGCCTGAAGAGCGGAGCCTTCCCCGGCTGAGGGCTGAGAGTGTCCTCCATGTTTTATAAGTGTTGACATAACAGTGTGTCAGGCAGCCATGCATCCACAGAGGTAAGCTCTGTCTTTTTTATCTCAATTCTCTGATAACAACATGGCTTCCTTCTTGTCGTTGTGGTAACTGTTGCTTTCTCATGATGAATGTGCACACCTTAAAATCAGTTTAGTGTGCAGGAGGAGGAGGAGGAGCTGGGGTGGGTTGGAGGCCTCGCCAGGCCTCACTGCTCCACAGTGCTGAGGGTGGGGGGGTTGGGTAACGACTCTCACCCTTGCTCTCTCTCTGTGTCTCAGGGTCACATGGGTGCCCCAGACAACCAGGCTGCCATACAGGAGGCAGAGTGAACCATGGCAAATCCTGTTCCTTTTTTATAATACAAAAGAGACTTAGATTATAAAATGGCACCCACATCTCCTTTAAGTTGTGGCAGTCTTGTGTTGTAGCCTGGCAGAGAAAGAATGGGGGATGGGCAATGGAGGAGGAGAGGGGGTTATTATGTACCCTTTGCAAGTGGATTGCCTCTGTGCTGTTTTCTTGTGTCATGCCAGCCCAGGGAATAGATGTGGGGGGCAACAGATGTGCTAGTTGGGAGCACCAGGAGTGCAGGGCATAACTGAATACTGGTTTTTAGTCTTAATATTGTACATGTAAATAAATTGTTCAGAAACTGAAAACTGTATGACTTGGTACATATTGAATAAAACTGTACTGGGGATGGAGTTTTTTACACTCCTTATTGATGAGAGGATGAGCCAAATAAAGCAAACCTTTTTTCCAATTCTTCCATCAAATCTTTAGAAACAAGATGTTGGTTCACAGGTTACTAATATTTAAAGCCACAGGCCCTCAGTTTACAGTCCCGGGCTTCGTCCTCTCTGTAGCACTATTGTGAAACAGCTTCCTCCACTCTCTGATCCTCAGACAGACAGTGGCCATTTTGTGTTTAGTGAGCTCATCGTAGGAGAACTCTAGTTTTATCTTCACAGATCAGACAGCAAGGACAGAGAAATAACATGAGACATAACAGGTTTTTTTACATGACACACGCCCTTGTGTGTTTATCTACATGTTGTTGGCATACATTGCAACAGAAATGTCATTAATACATAAGATACAGATAAAATTCAGGTTCATAAAATATCAAGATATTTCATAAGAAATCTACACAAAGACAGTGTATGAGGAAACTCTTTACTGTTTGTTGCCATTATATATTTTTCAGAGCACTGACTACATTGTGTTACATAATGTGTCACAGTTTTAGCAGTCTCAATTGCGTGGGGGAAACAAAGACTGTTTTTTTTTTTTTCTCTTGTGGCCTGACACAAGGTGTGTTTCAACTACACAACAGCCAGAAAATAGTAACGTTATCAGTTTCCTCTTAGAGTAATTCCCTCTCTCACCAAAATCAGAAGTTTGACCACTGAAAAGTAATGATTTACTCCACAGTTCTTGAATGAACCTGTAATATAAATGTTACATTGATAGTTAGATATGTCAGCCAAATGTAACGTAGTGGGGATGGGACAAATCGCGGGGCCTCCTTCTGATGCAATGTAGCCACTAAACAGAACGGCAGAGGTTGAATAGCAGAGCCGCTGAGTTATGCATCACAGATAAAATATAATCTCCCAAAAGACCTTTTTCAAATCCCCCTGGTTTATGCTGTCATAATCAAGAAGGGCAAGCTAAACTGAAGGAATAAACCCTGTTTAATACAGGGGGAAATCTGCATTGCAGCAAAAGTGCCTTTTAAGAGGAAGAGTGGAGCCTGCACACTGTGATCCATGTGGCATAGCGCTGCCGACCAATGATATTCCACCCTGTTGGCCCTCCAGCCAATTGCAGCTGCAGTTGAGGTTAAAGATTGACAATCGGAGGGAGAGCAGCAGGGAGAGCAAGGGCCTTCTGGAAAATTCCACAGCCATCTTTGATTCAGCCTTTTCAGCCATATATAAAATCCAGGTTAAATCTTTCTTTAATACAGGATATTCTGTGCATACTTGAAGTACAGTTTGGTGTTGATCTATTGTTTTAACATTTTAAATGAGTCATGCTAAAACAGACGTCTTTATGTAGTTAACTTGTTTATTTATTAATTGTTAACTAGGATCTTATCATTTCTACTTTTCTTATGTTTTTGTTGATTTCAGGAAAACCAAAATCTAATAGTATGCCTTTTTATTTGTCTGCATGTGGTTGGTCTTGTGAAAGCTGAATGTCTCTTGATATTTTACAAAACCTAATAATCTCTCTTGGGTTTTGAGTAGCAGGGTAAGTAGGATGTTTTGTTGTCAATGGTATTAATCCCAAGTGTTTTCAGTGGCAGTTCCAGAGCAAAGAGTACAGTAATGAAGTTGGCATTGAATTACTTTCCTGGACTGCCATGAAGCAAGGCCATTTATTCAGATATTTTGTCTGCTTTATGTCTTTAAAGAATAGAGAATAGTTCTGCTCTGTGGCTTCACAGTGATGGTCTCTCTTTCTTCAAAATGAAATCTAATTATTCTATGACAGCAGTATTCAGGGAAGGAGGCAAGCCAAGATGGAAGACATAAAAAAGAGAAATGAGTGCTTCTCATTTTGCTGGGTTTTCTCATGTCTCCCTCTTTGCGTTCCTCCTCTCTACCTTTGTGATCGGCCGTGAAGGTTTGTTTTGACCTAGCTGTGTTTTTGAAAATATTGGGATTGTAATCTCCACAGATCTCTCTGGTCCTCCTGCATGGATGTGCCAGTGCCTGAGTCTGAGGCTCGGAGTGGGGGATGGGGGAGAGGGGGGAGGGGAGCAAGCTGTGGCCTCCATTTTCTGTGACGAGAGAACCCTGCTCGTCTCTCACAGGAGTGGAATCTAAAGGCATTGAGTCAGTGTTGTTTCCTTCCTGACCATCAGGTACTACTTTCAGAGGGGAATACTGTGTTTTCTTGAACCCGCGTATCTCTGGAACATATCTCAGAATCTGCTGAGGATTTATTTGCCTAAACTCTCCTTGTGTGACGGATCATAGCTCCTGATCTATGAATGTCCTTTGGATAATACCTTTTTTACTATTGGTCATCCTGTCTTCCTGGTTGTCTTGCCAATAAGTGTGTACACAATATAGGGCTGTGGCACTTTGTTCAGCAGCTGTGCCTGGTGATGGTGAATGTTCTCTCTTTTCAGGGTTGTGGTACATGTAGCAGAGCGACTTGGCTAATGTCTTATTTTTAGGTGGGCCTTGTTTGTTTACTCACACCGGAACAGGAAGGCCCTGGAGGAGTTGGAGTTTGTGTGTGTGTGTGTGTGTGTGTGTGTGTGTGTGTGTGAGACTGCTGGCAGGCTGAAACAAGATACCCGTATGCCATATTTTCAAAGACACTCGTTTTTCAAACAACAAGGTTATGATTTTTTTTTCTCTTAAGAGTGAACAGGGAATGTATTTAGAATAGCCTTGGTGATTGTGTTTGCTTGGTCACATATGTGGTATTTTGTCTGGTAGAAGACTTTAATCATTGTTAAACCAAAATTGTGTGGAAAACACCAAGGTTGACTTGGGGTTTAAACGAGTATAGTTTTAACGGTTGATGTGATCACATCTTATCTATTTTGAGTTGGGCCAGATATATCTGAATCATCAAAGCCTTTAGGATATGTGTTTTTATGTCCCTATGCCTATTAGTGAACTGACATTTGATCAACTTTGTCTGAAATGTCTTTGAAGGGTGGAGGAGGGGACATGAAGAGCATTCCTTAACTTTCAGAAGAGAAAAAGCTTATCCCACAAATGTGTTTGACCTTTGAGTCATAACCGGTAAACCCATCATCCTAGCTGGAAACCAGAGCTGCAGCCAAAGCTATGAGCTGGTCAAGTCTGTGACCTGTCAGGGGTCCTTGGGAGGGTTTTCTTCTAGGGGCTTTTGAATGAAGGCTACATCCTTGGAACAGGGCCCTCTGTTGCTCTGACAAAGGAGGAACCAAATACTCAAAGGCTTTCATTTATCACCAGACCCCCTTCATGCTTGTGCTTTTTATTTTTTTCCTCAGAGGAAATTAGATGAGGGCAGGCTCAGAGACCTGGGAAATCTGGCTTTTTTCAGTGCTAGATGTGCATATTGGAGATACAGTATTCTTAGTTTTAATCAATGGCTTCACAACATTAATATTAGCTTGTGTACATTGGTTTTGTAAACACAGCAGTAGAAAATGCTGGTTTTACAGAAAATGCTTCTGTAACTCCACAATTATGTATATGTGTGTATAATATATTTCCAAATTTTCCACATTTACAGACGATGGGACAGTGATAGAAACACAAGCTGCTTTAAATATACATGCAGTGAAGATTTGACCCAAATCTTGTTTGAAGCTTATTAAATGGATTGCTTGTTATTGGTCTCCAAGAATGGCCCTAAATCCCTCAGGGTCACCCTGTTGTTACTGAAGAGGCTTGAGAGCTAGTAGAAACGTATACTGTTAATCATCATGAGACATATGTCCCTCTACTAATATGAACTCCCTCTGTCTCCTTTCTCCTTATTATAGGTCTTTTTGCCATTTGTTATAAACAAAGCACAGCAAAGATCAGGACCTAGTCAGACTGGAATCTATAGCTGCAATGTCTCCTGAAGGACGGAGTTGCAGGGTAATAAAATGGCCCTGTGTGGTGAATACCAACTTGTGCTTAGCGGAGACGGATGTTGCCATGGCAATTGTACCCATTCTCCCTCTTGGAACATTAGGAACATATTCAGACTTGTTTGTCACAGATAATATGGAAAGGATTTGAACTTCGTAGCATAATGGCAGAGATGTGCTGACATCAAATGAAAAGAATAACAATGGAAACCTGCAGAGTCCCTATTGACAGATCCTCAGGGACCGGGTGCCTTAGGTGGTGTTCCACTTGTTTACTGTTCTGCTGATATGGTTTCTGAATACCCTTTCTGACTTTGTATTTGCCTCTCTTTCTGTGTGCTCTTTTTTGGTGCTCTGCAGTCTGGCTGAGGAGGAGATAAAGACAGAGTCTGATGTGGTAGAGGGGATGAATGCATCTGCACGATCCAAAGGTAAGTCTCTAAGGTTGAGCACCTCGCATTAAGAGTTAACAATCTCAGATGTCTTAGTTTCACAGAATGTAGAGCTTATTTACTGTAAGTTTCAAGCACAGTGTAATGCATGTTGTTGGTTTCTTAAGACTGCAAAGATAATCCTCTATGCCTGGCTGCCTGCCTGTTTTAGAATTTGTCAAGTAGGTCTTGTTAGTTCAGAGGGAGCTCTCAAGCTATTTGTTTCTATAAAGTGGGAATCTAATATAAGTGGCATCTTCAAAAATTGCTTTTTAGATCAGTGTGATTGCTGTCAGTACTAGATGCTAATGTTATCATGATGACAACATTCTAAAAGCTGAGCACTGCATCTGACCATTGAATTTATGTCAAACATCAAGCATGTGCAACAACACAAGGCATAGCAAGCTAGCTAATATTATTTACTAGTCCAACAGATGTCTTTCTGCCTTTTTTATTTTGCAAAGCTCTCGTCGATGACTAAAAGCCAGTCTGAGATATACAATACTCTTGTCTAGTGGCCTCTTGCTCGGCCCCTCTCTTCTTAGCCTCCTCTGTCAATGTCGTTTTCGTTTTCGCCTCTGCCATTATGTCCATAGAGGCTGCGGATTCTGTTGCACGCTGACCCGGCTCTGGTGATGGCACAAAACCAGTGCTGCTCTCTGCCCTTCCTCCCTGGGTCTAAAAACCTCCTCCTCCCAGCAGCCCAAAGCTCTTGTGCTAGCAGTGTAAACATCAACACTCCCCCAGTGCTCCAAGCTCCCAGTCCTAGCAGCATGGCTAACTGAGCTAACTGGCTACAGTTAGCAGCAGTCAGCAGTTAACTTTACTTTAGCAACAAGTAAAGGTTTCTGTCCATCAGGAAACCCCCCTAAATCACAAAGAGTCAGGGCTGAGCAGCCAGAGGACATCAGATAGAAAACCAGAAAACATTTTCTGCATAAAATATGACAAAATTTCACAAAAATCCATATTAGTGCCTTAAAGCATTATACATATTTCCTTGGAGATCCAACCCACTCCCCAAAGTTACATAGTGTGAGAACAGGCGTTCAGGGCGCGGAGTAAGAATGAAGGAGGCTCCATTCTCCCGGGTACAATTCAGTGTAGCATCAAGAATGGTACAATAGTTAAATTAAATATAAAACTGCACTACCTTGGTTTTCTAAGCTCTTAAAAATGTGGGGTGATGGTAATCATATATTAGGGTTGATAATTATTTCCATCCTCTTGATTTATTCTAGAAAAAGCTAAACTACTGTCATGGTACCCGTGTTTTAATCTTCTTAAGCTTGTGTAATGTGTTGAATGCAGTGAACAATGCAAGCCTATCTCCCATTGTGTGATGACCTGGTTGTGCTTCCACTTCCAGTCCCTGATCCACCGGGTTCAGCGGAACGACTAGTGGCACCACAGAAGAGAAAGGTGTCCAGTCCCACCCATTCTTCCAATGGACACTCTCCTTCAGACACCTCCCCGAGCCCTCTCAAGAAAAAGAAGAAGCCTGGGGCTGTCAATAGTCACAAAGACCAGGTAAGTGCTCCAGTATACTCATATCCAGATCTGACGTGCTCTCTAAGGCTGTGAAGTATGGTGTAGCTACTCAGACTGGAGCTTTCTCCTTCCACACCAGAAAGTGGAGTTAGCAAAGGAGATGGCGTCAAAAATAGTCCAAAACAAAGACAGCAGGAGTTTGGAGTGTTTTGTCTTCTACGCATGTTCCAAAGCACTTAATCACATTGAAAGGGCAAAAAACATTACATTTTCAAACAAAAGGCTAAGCGTGTGCTTATAGTGTGAAGTGGGTGTGAATATTTCAGAAATTGTTGATAGAGCTGTCCGGCAAGCAGTTGTGATGGGGGTGTACTGTCACCTTTAGTCTTTATTTCTAACCTAGACTGCTTGAAAGATGGTAATATCAGGTGAACAAGACTAAGAGAATTGTTTAACAAACTCTGTAGAGATCAATGCTCAATGAGGGACTTCCTTTTTTTGGTGAAAACCTTCCACATTGCCTGTGAGAGTACGCCACCTTTGATATTGACTTTATACTGTCAGCTTAAAGATGGACAAACATGTATGGATGTTACCTGGTCAGCTCAGTGTTTTTTAAAAATATTTTTTGACATTTTACATATTATCAATCACATCTTCTCATTAATGTCCTGTCATTTTGCTGAATTTAAGCATTATGCATTTTGATGATGTATGATTGATGCATATGTTTTCAATATCTGCTTGCCAAATGAATGTGATGCTGAGTGATTCCCTTTTGCCCTTTTTAGTCCTCTGTTTGAGTTGCATGACATTCAAAGAACATTCTAGTGCTTTTGTTTAATATTTTTACCGGTGTTTTATATGCTTTCATTGTTAAATAACCTGCAATTTAATTTTACCACTACTCGTGATTAATTAATACCCAACACTGATTTGATGTAATCTTAAGACTTGCACTTAAGATAAATTTGACTGTGAAACATCATCTTGAGCTGTAAAAGTAGATGCATCAGCTTCTATTCATCCATTAATGTATCATCAGCAAAGTACCAGTTGGGTATTTACAAACCCAAATTCCTATGAAGTTGGAATGTTGTGTATAACGTAAATAAAAACAAAATACAATGATTTGCAAATCTCTTCCAACCTATATTTAATTGAATACACTACAAAGACAATATATTTAATGTTCACACTGATTAAACTTTGCAAATATTCACTCATCTTGAATTTGATGCCTGCAACAAGTTCCAAAAAAGGCTGGGACAGGGTCAACACAACACTTTTAAGTTGAGGAATGCTCAAAAACCACCTGTTTGGAACATTCAGGTTAACTGGAAACAGGTGAGTGACATGATTGGATATAAAAGGAGCATCTCCCAAAGGCTGAGTCGTAGGGGAAGGGGCAAGGTTCACCACATTGTGAACAACTGCATGAGCAAATAGTCCAACAGTTTAAAAACGTTTCTCAATGTACAATTGCAAGATATTTACAGATTTCATCATCTACAGTCTATAAAATCATCAAAAGATCCAGAGAATCAGGAGAAATCTGCACATAAGCAGCAAGGCCAAAAACCAACATTGAATGCCTGTGACCTTTGATCCCTCAGACAGCACTCCATTAAAACCAACATCATTATGTAAAGGATATTACCACGTGGGCTCAGGAACACCTTGGGAAAACCTTTGTCAGCTATCACAGTTTGTCACCTACCACTACAACTACAAGTGCAAGTTAAAACTCTATAGTGCAAAGCAAAAGCCATATATTTACAACACCCAAACACCGTCAGCTTCTCTGGGCCCGATCTCATCTGAGATGGACTGAAGCAAACTGGAAAAGTGTGCTGTGGTCTGACGAGTCCACATTTCAATTTTTTTTGGGGAAATCATGGACTATCCTCCGGGCCACCAAGATTCTTATCAGTGCAAAGCTTAAAAGCCAGCATCTGTGATGGTATGGGGGTGTGTTACCCATTTGGCATGGGTAACTTGCAAATCTGTGAAGGCACCATAAATGCTGAAAGATACAGTCCATACAGGTTTTGGAGCAACATATGCTGCCATCCAAGCAACGTCTTTTTCAGGGACCATATTTCAGCAAGACGTGGCCAAGCCACATTCTGCACGTGTTACAACAGCATGGCTTCGTAGTTAAAGAGTTTGGGTACTAGACTGGCTTGCCTGCAGTCCAGACCTGTCTCCCATTGAAAATGTTTGGCTCATTATGAAGCTCAAAATACAACAACAGAGACCCCAGACTATTGAGCAACTGAAGTCGTACATCCTGCAAGATTGGGAAAGAATTCCAACTACAATGCTTCAATAATTTGTGTCCTCAGTTCCCAGATGCTTATTGAGTGGAGGAAAAGTGATGCAGCACAGTGGTAAAGTGCCCCTGTCCCAGATTTTGTGAGTGAGTGAATATTTAAAAAAGAGTAAAGTTTATCAGTTTGAACATTAAATCAATATCTTGTCTTTGTAGTGTATTCAATTGAAAAATGTTAAAGGATTTTCAAATCATTGTATTCTGTTTTTATTTACATTTTACACAACGTCCAACTTCATTATATTTGGGGTTTGTACGAGAGAATCGTATTATGCATTGTTTACTATCAGGCGAAAAATGAACCATTAAAACAGCTGTTAAACCTGTTGGGTTAGTCTTGTTTTTTCACAGTTGAAACAGTCAAACAGATGTTTAGATAGTTTCCTAATTGCTTTAAAAAGTCTTTTGTTAGGTTTAGCAATTTTACTTCCCTCTATGCTGCTTTCATTGCTTACCCACCATGTCTTGTTTTTGTTGCACTGCACCTTTTGTGTTCCTGCCTGTTTTTTGAAACCTGCCCCCCTGTTTCTCTTGCCTGCATTTCAGTCAGAGCTAAGACATGGTCCCTTTTACTATATGAAGCAGCCAGCACTCACCACAGACCCTGTTGATGTTGTACCGCAGGACGGCAGGAATGACTTCTACTGCTGGCTGTGCCACCGCGAGGGCCAGGTGCTCTGCTGTGAGCTCTGCCCCAGGGTGTACCACGCCAAGTGCCTCAAACTACCAGCTGAGCCCGAGGGCGACTGGTTCTGTCCAGAGTGTGAGGTATCTCGCAGAAGACGTGTATGTGTGTAGCTGTAAACAAATGATTGTGGGAAGGCACAATCTTGCTTGCTTAGTAACAAAGGGGTGTCAGACTATGTGCCATGAGCAGCATTAGCCAGAGAAAAGGAACTTATTGGTGAAATCACCTGCTTTTGTCTATGGTTGATCCAAAAACCTACAGACCTCTTGGCACAAGGTGTGACACTCCAGCAAGCTAAATGCTCACACTGCAAGTTTGAGAGATGTTAGAGGATTGAAGTTTTGATCTGCTTTTTAACATTAAAGGGAGATTTAATACGTATATACTTCTTTTCATCGCCACAATTTTGAATATATGTACACTCTAAATCATAAAAATACATCACATAATGTAAACTTTGCAAAAGTTGAGATGTAAGTTTAGATTAGTAAGTCCTTTTGCTTGATGTTTATTTTCATGACGTGTTCATTTAATTATGAAACTTTTTATTGTTACAGAAAATAACAGTTGCTGAATGCATTGAAACCCAGAGCAAGGCAATGACGATGCTGACAATAGACCAACTCTCCTACTTGCTCAAATTTGCACTACAAAAGATTAAACAGCCTGGGGTAAGACTTGTAAAGATTCATTTTATGCTGGTTTAATAGGCGTTTTATAATGTTTCTGTGTCTAAGAAAATGTTTTGTGTAAATCCCCTTAAGGCAAATGTTTGATCTTGGGCACGTAAATAAAATTTACTTAATTTATCTTGACTTTTTATATTCAAACACAAAAGTCCAGGAAATGTATACAAGACATAAGACCTCCAAATTTTAGCTAATGCATATGTTTTTTAAAATTTGTTTTTGTTTTTACATTTGTCTCAAATAGACTGAGCCTTTCCAGAAACCTGTGTCTCTGGAACAGCACCCCGGATTATGCAGAGTATATATTCCACCCCATGGACCTGTCTACTTTAGAGAAGGTAACGCTCTTTTTTTATTTTATTTTAACTTGCACATAAAAATGGTACAAATAGAATGCACAATGTAAAAATACAAAAAATATCTTTCAAAAAAATGCTAAGTGAATGAAAGGGATAACAAAATGAGTGTCTTTTACTTTGAGGACACATTAATTAGTAACATAATAGAACAAATGTTGTCACAAGATACCACTGCGAACAAAAAGTGTAGAGTACAGTACAGGTTGCAAGTAAAAATCCATATACAATACCAAAAACAAAGTATAAAACAATACTTTGGAGCAAGATTTGTGGCTCTTTTTTTCTCTCCAAATAATTCATTATTTTCATTGTAGTATCTTGTCTTTGATTTTGTTATTTTCACTTTTTAATAGACTATCAAAAAGAAAATGTATGGCTGCACTGAAGCCTTTCTTGCTGACATGAAATGGATCTTACATAACTGCATCATCTATAATGGAGGTAGGCCACTTTGACATAAATCAGTAATCCATCTACTCTGCTCATTTCAATCCATAAATTGGACTGTGACTTTATTTCAGGTAATCACAAATTAACAGCAACTGCAAAAGTCCTTGTCAAGATTTGTGAACATGAGGTAAAGAAGCTTTACTAACTTAATAGCAAAGATTCTGCAAATGTACCTGATTTAAAAAGGAATAACATCTCATTTAATATGTATTATTAGATGAATGAGATTGAGGTGTGTCCAGAGTGCTATCTGTCTTCATGCCAAAAAAGGGACAACTGGTTTTGTGAGCCATGTGTAGGTCCTTACACAATCTTAAATACTATATTTATACATTTTTGTTTAGATTTTAGATCTCTAAAGCATTGAATTATTTTGCGTTGTCCCTTTTAGAGTAAACCACACCCCCTTGTCTGGGCTAAGCTAAAGGGTTTTCCCTTCTGGCCAGCAAAAGCACTTCGGGAAAAGGATGGGCAGGTAGACGCACGTTTCTTTGGGCAACATGACAGGTGAGAGAAGCTTTTGAGCATGTAGAGCAAATTAGCTCTATGTCATAGGGTTGTTGGACCAAAATAAACTAGTATCATGGTTATTCTTACTCAGTGAATGCTTTTTGTTGCTTTATGTAGGGCCTGGGTCCCCATAAACAACTGCTACCTCATGTCCAAAGAGATCCCTTTCTCTGTTAAGAAGACAAAGAGCATATTCAACAGTGCCATGCAAGAGATGGAAGTCTATGTGGAAAACATTCGCAAGAAATTTGGGGTCTTCAACTATGCACCCTTCCGCACTCCCTACACACCCAACAACCAGCTACAGATGCTACTGGACCCCTCCAACCCCAGTGCTGGGACAGTGAAAACAGAGAAAACGGATAAACTTCGCTTCAACTTTGATATAACCGCATCTCCTAAGATGGTCCTCAGTAAGAGTTCAACACCCAGTGGCATGAGTCGGAGGGTCTCAATGACAGACATGCCTCGGTCTCCGATGAGCACCAACTCCTCAGTTCACACAGGGTCCGATGGGGAGCAGGATATGGAAAAGGCTGGCAGGAATCCTGCCTTTCACTACAGCACTGGAGAGGAATCAATGGACTGTACTGGTAAGTAAATGATGGCTATAAACAATATATTTGTAATAGCAATGTATCAAATGACAATGTGAACAGTGTGACAGTGTGAAAGGCGTCGCTCTTAGAAATGAACCAACAGAGAATAATCCCCCGAATCTGCAGCTGTCCCCCAGCTTTAAGGAGCTTTATAGCGAGTTTCAGCTCATTGTTCAGCTGTCTGGCCTGTTAAATATTAGACTTGCATTCATCAGGTGGACAAAAGCATTAATCCAAATGAATGAATGCTAATGTTGCTCTATAACTGCTGGATGTGTAAATAGTCAACTGTTCTCTAACAAGTTCCGCTTATCTACTTATATCAACTTAAAATGTGATGATGTCAAACAAATGGGCAAACAAATCAGTTATTGCAGGTTTAACATCACCATGAGTGGAGTGACACCAACCATTTTACATTTTGTAATTACAGCATCTCCTGTCTCTGGGAAGATAGGTCCTGCAGGTAGCATGGCAGGCAGCCCGAAGCCCTTTAGCCCTAATGTGGTGCCCAAGCAGGAGAGGACTGCAGGCACTGGCGGCATCCTCAATCTCAACCTGGGTCAGTACCAACAGCGCAAATATACTGTAATGATGTTGATGAAGTTAATCATCCTTATCATGTTAAAGAGTACTGAAATTGAACATTTACCTGTTCAGATCGGGTGAAGGCTGAGATGGATCTGAAGGAGCTGAGTGAGACCGTGCAGCAACAACAACAACAGCAGCAACATCAGCAACAACAAGGAGTGTTGGCTCCCCTCCCCAGCACAAAGAGACCCATCAGGAGTCTGGACAAGACTATTGAAAGCTGCAAAGCACAGCTTGGTACATACCCACTTCACCTTGTGCTATTTTTGGCACAAAACTCTTTTCTTGTTCAAAAAAATCTTCCAGTAGTTTCAAGAATAATTATTTGTGTGTGTTTTCTTGTAGTCCAAACCTGCTTTATTTATTTATGCCGTTCTGTTTTTTTAAGATTCTTTTTTTGTGTGGAATTTGTAGGTCTTTTTTTTCACAGGACAGATGAAGACATGAAAGGGGAGAGAGAGTTTGACAAAAAGAGTTTTAACTAATAAAACATGTAATCAAGAATGTATGTTTCTCCATACAGGAATAGATGAGATCTCTGAAGATGTGTATAAAGGAGTGGATCACAGCGACTCTGAGGACTCTGAGAAATCTGACTCAAGTGACAGCGAGTATCTCAGTGACGAGGAACACAAGCCAAAGAGCTCTGCCCAGGACGACAAGGACAAAGCAGAGAGAAAAAGGCCCAAAGCAAGTGCGGAGGAAGAGAATAAGGAGGGAGTTGCAGGGACAGCAGATAAAGCCAACCCTGAACCCCTGCTCAAAGACAAGCAGGGTAGCATTGGCTCAGATAGGGACCTCCAGGACAAGACCAGAACGCCCCAGTCTCAGCCTCTCGCTGACAATAAACCCAAAGCCCTAGAGGAGGGCAGAGCAGCTGCTGTCACATCAGCGGCTGAGCAAGACTCTGATTCTGAGAGAGAGCTGGTGATTGACCTGGGAGATGAACATGGAGGTCGTGACTCAAAAAGGGCAAAAAGAGAGCCAGGGGCATCTGCTGCCAAAACTCTCAAAGAGCCTAATGTCGCCAAGTTGGAAGGTGAGGCTTTTGAGATACTGTATCCATTTTGTCCTTGTCATTAGTCGCAGTTCGACAATTGGGAGGAAATAATAAGTGCAAGCCAGTGTGAGCTTCAATGTCCATCAAAATGTAAACGCATTGAACAATTCTCCTCAAGTAAACCACCACCAAATGCTCTCAACAATCTTGTCTTTAGGGTGATGTCTGAGGCTCTTATCCAGTTTCCTTATTTATACATTCCTTGGATTAGTGATGTGTGTGTGTGTGATAAATCACCAAATATACCATTTGTACAAACATTATCATGACCCTTTTTCTTATTTTTTTTTTTTACCAAAAAGCTTTTACACTTAGTGAATACAAAAAGTACTTTTAGAAATATGAATTACCATGAATACATCACTTACAAAAATAAATAACTGTCTTCAGAATTTATCACGTACAAGTTTTCATCTTTACTCATCAAATATCAATTTTTCAGTACAACACACATAACCTGCATAAAATAGTTGGGACTCAAGGGATGGATAGTAAGTATCAAAATTGATGCAGCACATCCAGAGTGTTATATATGAATATATATATTATTTTTTATTTTATACATTTTTTAAAACTTGCCGTCTACATTATCCACTACCCACAAGTCAACCATCAACAGTTTGGTTGGAGATAAGGAGCGGGTTACATGGGTCTTGGAAGCTCACCTATTTCTAACTCCACACACCCAGATTTATTTTTAGTCTTCAGCCCCATCTGACCACTAACTCAAGCGAAAACCCTTGAGGCAGATTTAGTGCAGCTCCTTGAAGCCACAGAAGCCCCTTTTTTTTTCAACATATACAGTCATACAGACCTGTTAACAGACTTTGATGTGTAAAAGTGGTGGAGTTCCCCTTAAACTACATTTTTAATTCTACTCTCAAAACTTCCCATATGGTCTCCAGTTGACTCTACAAAAATGATCTAATCCCTCATTTAATCCTCTTGGTTTTAAGTGCCCAATTTAAAAATCCAGAATGCCTCACACTTATGGAGCTATTATTTTTTTTTCTGCTCAGGAAAACTGCCTTCATCTGCTGTTACTGCACCATCACGAGAAGCCGCCTCTAACCGGAAAGAGTCTTTGCAACCCGCCATCACAGCAGCCCTCAACCTTGTTTCCACTGCAGCTTCTGGTCAGCCCAGTGCCACCACAGCTATCAGCGGATCAACCAGTGCACCTTCTCCTGCCTCCACCTCAGGCTCCGTAACATCCCCAGTACCTGCAGCTGTAAAGAAACAGCGCCCTCTACTGCCTAAAGATACAGCTCAGGCAGTACAGAGGGCAGTGGTTTGGAATCCAACCAAATTCCAGACGTCCTCTCAGAAGTGGCATATGCAGAAGGTGCAGAGGCAGCAGCAGGAAGAGCAGTCAGCAGCGCAGACACCGGCCCAGAGTCCGGGGCAGACGCGCAGCCCACAGCAGCTGCAGTCTCAACAGCAGAACTCCTCAAGTAACCGCTATCAGACCAGACAGGCGGCCAAGGGTATATACACCAGCCTAATCATTCATCTGAACATTAAACTCTACATATTTAAGATGAAAATGTATATTAAAAGATGAACTATTTCTCTTTTTCCTGTCTTTATCCTCTGCAGTGCAAAAAGACGTGCCTCAGAGTACTTTGTCATCCACTTCTGCCCAGGTCACATCTGGCAGCTCCTCTTCTTTCATGTCAGGAGACTTGCAGATCCCTACAGGCTCAGCAGAGGTGGCTGCTGATATAGCCAAGTACACCAACAAAGTAAATTTGATCTCACATAAACTGAATTTATCCTCTGTTCACTTCATTGTTACAGGATGTACAGTAAGTAGTTACAACTGTGGACTAATATCACATGTTTTTGGCCAAACTTTGCAGATTATGGACACAATAAAAGGGACAATGACTGAAATATACAATGATCTTTCCAAAAGCACATCAGGAAACACAATTGCAGAGGTACATTTTGGCATATAGACTGATGCTTTTTTAATGTGTCATAATGGGAAACACTTGGCAAGTTTTAATCTCTGTGTATTCTTGCCATAGATTCGACGGTTAAGGATAGAGATTGAGAAACTTCAGTGGCTGCATCAACAAGAGTTATCCGAGATGAAACACAATCTCGGTAAGTTTTTGCTTCCAGGAATGCGTCACCACACTTCTAAAGAGTTGATGTATTACTGAGTCAGTCTTTTCATGAACATTATATGAATACAGATGTTTCTTTTTCACACATGGTATGAGTTCCAAGTTGTTTTTCCTTTGT
This sequence comes from Etheostoma perlongum, assembly GCA_026937815.1. NCBI lineage: Eukaryota > Metazoa > Chordata > Actinopteri > Perciformes > Percidae > Etheostoma > Etheostoma perlongum. Next base: position 10,574,634 of record CM049377.1, read on the forward strand.
TACCCTAACACAATGACAATAAAGGCATTCTATTCTATTCTTCTAAATGCAGAACTGACGATGGCAGAGATGAGGCAGAGTCTGGAGCAGGAAAGAGAACGATTGATGGCTGAGGTGAAAAAGCAGATGGAGTTGGAAAAGCAGCAGGCAGTAGACGAGACCAAAAAAAAACAGTGGTGCGCTAACTGCAGGAAGGAGGCCATCTTCTACTGTTGCTGGAATACCAGTTACTGTGATTACCCCTGTCAGCAAGCCCACTGGCCAGAACACATGAAGTCTTGCACACAGTCAGGTAACAATCACTCACACTGCACTAGTGTGTCCAATATATAGATTACATTTGGGCAACATCTGTCGTTGAATGCTGTGATGCAGAGACTGTCATACAACTATTATTAAAAATAAAAAATGAATTGGCAATGTACTGTAAATACCAAAAGCCACTGTTTTATTAGATTTTCCACTTACGTTGATTTAATATGCTCTACTACTATGGTCTAAAATACTAAAAAACTACGCTCAAGTATCTTATTATTCAATAATTTCATTTTTATTATTTAATGTGGATTTTTAGACAGGATTGAAGGGCACTTGTTTTTTTTCTCGGAACAGTCCTTGGCCTGTTTTCTCAGTATGAATGTTTCCCCAGTTGTGCGGTTTCCTGTTGCAGATGAAGTACCCAGAATTTGCTTCTCAAGTGCTGTGATCCAAAACTAAAATACAATTTGACATGTAGAACACATAGCAGTAAAGTTGTAAAGGAATATATATTATGTTCTCTGCCATCAGGATGGATCATTTTCTGAAGACCAGATTTATAGAAAGTTTTTGGACTTTAATGACTAGGGTTTTGTTGTGTATTATACAACAAGGCATAAATACATTGTCCTTGATACATAAATAGTGGATTAAGCAGATTATTTTGATCAAACATGATCTGTATACACTTAAATTTCAGTCTGATGTGAAACCCATTATTTTCAGATGGGTTCTATTTTTGTTTATTTCTTATATCTTTTTTATTTTTAACAGACAATGTTCTCATTCAATCTCCTTCTCTACGCTTACTATATTTGGACATAAATATATATCTAGCAATTAATGTAATCCGTATAATGGACATGTCATCCCTGTTATTCCTCCTAAAAAGTCATCCCCACGGTCTCCTAGCTCCCAGCTACTGTAAACCCAAGCACTCATTCCTTCAAAGACTCACATAATGTATCTAACCAACTGATAAAGTATAGTGTACCTTTGCATAGCTTACCTCACCATTGTGCTTAATAGACACTGCCTTGTTTCTAACCCAACCTGGTAGGCAACAAATACAAAAATGCACAGTTATACAGTGCCCATGTTCTCATTTTATATTTTCCTTTTCCTTCCAGCCACAGCTTCGCAGCAAGAGCCAGAAGCTGAGTCCAACTCCGACCCTTTGTTGAAATCTTCAAGCCACTCTCCAGCCACACAGACCCTGCCCTCGGGAACAGGACCCATATCAGACAAAAGCAACTCTCCTACATATTTGGACAAGAGCAAGGACAGTGCTGGCGTAACTGTGACCTAACTGCTACACTACAGATACTCTTGCACATTTTGCAAGGCCGCTTTGGGGCTTGTCGTGTCAGACATGATGCTGCTTCAAACTTGGTGCTTAAAGGCCTGCGTGACAAATCACTTTGATTTTTCCATTCCCATGTGTACATCTGCTTGGTGGACTTTGCTTTGGTTCATCCCTCATTCGCAGTTATCACAAGTCTGTGTTTAGGTGGATTCACCATGTGAAAGTAGTCTGTCTTGAGAAATAAAATGTAAGGTTGTATGTTTTCATACTGTAGTTTTGTTAGAGCTTTGTTACCACTTTGTTTCGAGTCTGAAATAGATTGTATCAACCCACAGAACATTTACACTTTTTCAATGCTGCTCTTAAGTACTTCATGGCTGTTTTTTATTTTGTTGATTGCTCTCCATATAATGAGACAAAAATAGCCATCAATAGTTTAAATTCATTTATCATGGTTTCATCAGAGGTATTATGAGTTATGCAAATTTCATCTTTATGTTTTAAACCATGTCATCTTCATGTTAACTGAGATATTTTGAGTAATGCAAATTTAAACATTGTTTTCAACTATGTCCTTTTCATGTCAGCAGGGGCATTTTTGGCTCATGAATTTTGTATTGTAGTTCCACATTGTAAAGACCTACATAAAAATATCTGTGATTTATTCAAAGAACTAAACAATTTAAACTGTACAAAGTTTTTGTAAGAAAATACCTGAACAATATTTATAGTGTTATGTTTTTATTGTATGTTTAAATAACATTTCTATGTGTCCAAAAAAAGTTTTTGAAAATAAATTACTTCATATGAATGTCACTTCTAAGCGAAGCCTCTGTTTAACTGGTTATCCAAGGCTAATGTAAATCCTGATCAGACTGTCTAAGAACTGGGTAGGCATAAATAGAAACTGTATTTTGGCTGGATATTATTCCCTGTGAGCATGTCTGTTTTGAGCTTGTCTCGTTTGTGTTTACATATTGTACATACAATAAATGGATTCGTGAAGAAAAAATAAAAATGCTCTGATCAACATAATACAGTGCATCTTGATTCATTCAGAACTCTGTCTATGGAAATGATCACAAACGATCACTGATATCTACAGGAAAGTATTTTTTTCTCTACAGGAAAGTACGGTGCTGCCCAATCCCGCCAGTGACGCGTAATTCTCGCGAGATTACGAAACAGCAAGGAAGGCAGAGAAAATGGAAGGTTGTGCTAGCTAGCTTGCTAGCTTAGTGAATCCAATAATAACTGGAAAGTAATAATTTCGTCCAAGGTATGGTTTCAGTTTTCCACAGGGTGTTAATGTACAAGCGTGCAACATTTTATTCTTTTTGACGGTAATAAGAGACAATTGGCTTTACAGCTCATTGCATTTATTAGGTAGTGTAGCAGCTAGCGGCTAGGTGAATTAGGTGCATGCAGAGAACAATGTCGTTCGTCACCGAAATAACTCTTGAGTGTTTGTGTATCGTTGCAGAACAAGGACGTTTCGTTTCTGCGCCATCACAGCCGACTGGGATTTGGTAGTGACATTAGTAAGGGCTGTTTCGTTTCTGTTTAGCTAACGAGCGTCTGTTACATTTTGGAGTGAACTTCCCACATAAGTATCACTCTTGTTGACGAGTCTTTGCTTAAATAAACCATCTGCACCAGGCTGGTTTTTCCACTAGATCAGATATGTAGCTAGGCCTTAACGCAACAGTCAACCAACGTTAGATAATGCCTGGGTAGATTTAGTCAATAACGCGGTCCGATACAGCGAAAAAATGAAAAATTGGACATTCTGTTATTAATGTTAACGTTAATTAGACACAACGCTAAAAACTGCACTTTTCACCATATGGTCCCCTTTCAATTGTCGTTCAAATGCACACATTTTCTAAGCATCAAAACCTATATAGTTACACCAACATACATATGTGGCCAGTCAGTACATTTCTTTATTCTCTAATGAGGTTAATTATGTCTGCACTATGACCAAGCGATCGCTAAATTATTCTATTCAAATCTAGGTTATTTCATATCTCGAACGATATATATCACGATATAGCATGCTTTCATGTAATTCAATAAATAAATCGTGTATATGAAATAACCATATAGTAAACCCAATTGTTTTAAATTAAAGCCCCAGTAACTAAAGTGAATGCAGTCAAATAGAACAACCCTGCATTAACTCGTACCTTAATGAAGATCATACTGTAAATACTGTTTGTGGTGATGTTGAATTACAAAAAACACCTCTCAGTATTATACAATTTGGCAATGCTTGAATTTAACAACTCTTAAAAACTGAACATTCTAACCTGTGTGAAGGTATGATTCACTGTGTGGACGTTGTATTAGACCCTATTTGTTTTAGTTCAGTGGCCCTAATGAACGAGCAATTGAGTGTATTTGTATATGTATTAGAGGTATGAATTTTTTGATGGTCACGTCTGCCTTCACGTACAACAACCGATATTTGTAATCAAGTTAAACTGTTACGGTATGTATGTATGTAATCCTAATGTATGTCCCTCCCAAATTTACCAAGGTGCAAAGAGAGACAAGTGGAATGACACTTCACATGTCCTGAAAATTAGGCTTTACCAGCCATCTGCTAATTTTCAGAGGTACCTGTTTTTCTGCATTTAGCCCTCATTCAACTTGCCCAATAGTTTAATATTCCTCTAAGCTTGTGTACTAAAAAATGATATCTTATGTGTTTTGATAGCTACCTATGGATGTCAGTATGGACCCAATGGAAAGTAACAGTGATGCTAATAATTCAGGTAAAACCGTCCTTGTAGTCTTTGAGTGACCTAAATGGGCAGACTGCAGATAAACATGAAAGAGATCTTTGTTCCCTTTTTATTAATCCTGTTTGTTGCTGCCTTTCTCTAGGGGACCAGCAGAGCCAATCAGAAGGGGCAGAGACAAGTGTTAGACCAACCATGTCTGAGGTTAAAAAGTCTTGGGGGTTCAGGCGGACAACCATCGCTAAAAGGGAGTTCTTGGATGAAATCGGAGACCTAACCCACAGTCCTCCAATTGTACGCAGAGGCAGAGGCCGCCGAACCAACCAGACACCCGTGGCTACTCCAGAAACCCACACAACCCAGAGAGCTTCTCTTTCAACGAGGAGTGTTTTAGATGACCTTGAGTGGTCTGCCCCATCCTCGCCTGTATCTGAGGAGAGCAAGCCAGCCTCTGAAGTTTCTGCAGGAGGGAGCCTTGACCCCAGCTTATGGCAAGATTTTGGGTCTGCCTTCCACACTGCCTTTTCACTGCTTGGCGGGAATGAGGGCTTGCCAATGGAAATGTCAGATGCACTGACAGTCCCTGACATTTTGGAATCCACTGATGCCATCGTGAGTCCTACACAGATTGTAGAAGAATCTGAGGGGCCTGATAATATTGAATCTGGTGATGACATGGAGATTTCACAGCCTGTTGCTTCTGACAGCGTGGCAGGAGGGGAAACTGAGGATGTGGTGGTGATATCTAGTCAAGAGGACAGCGATGAAATGACTCTGATACAGATTAAGGAGCAGCTGACATCTAAAGGCAAGCAGGATGACATGAGACCTAGAGGGAGAGGTGGAAGAGGAAAGGCCAAAGGAAGGGGTAGAGGCAGAGGTAGAGGTAGGGGAAGAGGTAGAGGTAGGGGCAGAGGGAGGGGAAGGGCAGCAGCACTTCAGTCAAGCATGGTAGATGACAGCGATGATAATGAGGTTCTGCTTGGATCCATCCCTCCATCTGAGCACCTGCTGCAGCAGTTGCAAGATGAGGAAAAAGAAAATAATCCACACAGCCCTTCTGAAATAGAAATATCATCTGCTAACTCTGACATCACTCTGAGTCCTGCTCAGCAATCAAGCTCAGACTGCATAATCATAGACACTGATTTAGACCAGATTCCTGATGTGACTCCTGGCCAGTATGATGATGCACCAGAGGAGGAGAAAAAAGACTACAAGAATGTAGGAGAGTTGTCAGGCATATCTGACACAGAGGGCTCTGACTCAAATGCTATATACTGCATCTGTCGACAGAAACAGGATAAAAGGTATATGCTCATTTCTGTCTTTAAGGGTTTGCATACATCAACCATCTGTCAGTTTCACTTCCTGATCACTGCTGTTTGCGTCTAGGTTCATGATCTGCTGTGACAGTTGCCAGGATTGGTTCCATGGGGACTGTGTTGGTATCAGTGAGACACAGGGCCGTACAATGGAGAAGAAAGGGCAAGAGTACATCTGCCCCCCTTGCACTACAAAGAAACTTGAGCCTTTCCCTCAACCAGAGCCTGAGCTTAGCTTTCCTGAATGCTTGACACTAAGTCCTCTCAGTGAAGAACGGGAGGGGTATGAGGAGCTGCAAGACCTCAAGGTTAGAATGTTATTTTAATTGCCAGTGATCACCAGATGGTTCATTATCCTTTGTCACAACAAAATATATATTTTTTTTTTTTTACTTTTTGGCAGTAGCACATAGTTTTTGAATGTTTCTCTTTTTCTGTATGACAGAAAATATATGATATGTTATCACAGTATTATATTTAGAGTTGTTCCGATACCAGAAAATGCTGGCATCGGTATTGGCGAGTGATGGAGTCCAGGCACAGATCCGATACCACGTAATTTATTAGAAATATGAATCTATTTACTTGTTAGCACCGTTAGCTCTGACACAGTTCTTCTTTGGGGTGGCACGAGGGGTGGCACAAGTGTTGCAAATTTCAACACCAGCAACCTAATCAAACATTTGAAGACGTGTCATGCTAAGTAGCACAAACAATTTACCAAAGCCAGGGGGAAAAAGGACAAATTGCAGCAGCAAACTCTGGAAACTGCTTTCCAGTGACGAGAAGTTCCCCAAAGAGCCAAAAAGCAACAAAGATAACCAACAAAATTCTGTCTGTTTTATGTCTGTCTCTATTTAAAAAATAAATGGCTTCCATTTGCTGTATTCATTTGTATTTTACAAAGGGTTTAACCTAAGCCAGGCCTTACCACAATGATAATCTTAACACAGTCATGCAGGCATAGTATGATCTTTAAAAAAAAATAATATCTGTATCGGCCAATACCCACAGCACAAGTCTCGAAATTGGTATCAGGTGCTATCAGGAAAAATGGTATCGGAACATCTCTAATTATATTTGTATCCTTATGTAGTAAGTATTTGCATGACAGATGTTTGGTCTTCGGGTCTAAGAAGAGATTTTGGTTTTAGAAGTCTGTATTGGTGGTGGAGGAGAAGCAGGAGTTTCCTGTGACTAAGCCAGAGCCCGAGCCTGAAGCTGAGATGGAGACAGACAGCTCTCCTCCCCTGTGCATTGGACCTGAGTGCTTCAAACAAGCCCTACCGGACTCTGTTTATTGTGGCACTGACTGCATCCTTCAGCATGCTGCTGCCACTATGAAGACTCTTTCTGGCCCAAAGGTGCCCAAGTCCAGAGGACGGCCACAGAGAAAAGCTGCCACTGCCAGACCCACCGCAAAGGTCAGTCATTTCATCATGGAGACTGAGAAATTGGGGGAGACATTTAAGTGTGTAGGCAATATATTCACTTGTTGAGACTTTTCTACATTTTGTGTCTGATGTTAAATCAGTGTGACTTCTATATAAAGTATCTTGATTTTTGACCTGTTTAAATATTTTCATTACAGGGTCAGAGGTCGGGTAGGATGTCTAAGAGATTAGCAGGAAAAGCTAAGGAGGGAGGTGAGGAGGAGGAGGTGAAGGAAGATGATGGACAGGAGGAGGCTGCAACTCCCTTAGCCTGCGACCCCAGTCTCTCAGAAGTTCAGGCCACTTCCATACCATCATCTAAGCTTTACACAGCGTGTACGTACCATTTGCTACTCATACACATTCGGATCACACAGCAGTTTACACACCATGCCATGTGGCACTACGTAACACAGTCACACACAAGCACGCACACACTTGGACGCATACATTCTCTCTCTCTCTGGGATGACTAAGTAGCAGGGGTCAGCAGTGGGTAAGTATGTTCACTTTTATAGTTTCTTTGTCGATTTCTAAATGCCCAAAATGTGCTGAAACAGTCTTGACTAGTCAGGATTATAGTATTCAGCTAAACACAATCTCATTCAAACCGGTCTCATAACTGGTTAAACTTCAACACAAAGCAACTGTGTGTGGGGTAGTGCTGGGTAGGCAGGATGCTTTATCATGTTTTGGTATCAGTGTATTGAAACACTGCTCCATTGTTCAGTTTGTCTGGTTTTGCAAAGATATCTTGCAAACGGTTCCCACTGAAGAATGTGTCAAGGTTTAGGGTGTTATTCATCATAGCCTTCAGTGCACATAAAGCATACCGTATGCTTTCACATGTTCAGCCCAGAGCCAACAGGAAGATGCTCACATATACACATTGCTCATCATTTGAAATATTGAACCACATCTTGCTAATTCTTTTTTTATTATATTCTCTAAAAAGGAATTTTAACAACTTTTTAAAGTTGGATACTTAAAGTTCCTTAACTCCCATCACAGGTGTGTATACATCTTCACCTCATGTTGTCCTCGGGTCAAATTGACCCGTTTTCCCATATCAATGTTCTTTTAATTAACCCAAATAACATGATTGATTCCACACAACGCTTTTTGGCTAGTACGAATCTCTACTTTCATTAATTTTGGGGTGTCTTATTCAGGTTTATAGCGTTTGAAGAAAAAAAAATTAAAGTTGTTTTGAAATAGTATCGAGTAAAAGTTGACATATTCCAGTCTATGATTATCCATCAACATACATTCCTTTAATTTTAGTCTAAATAGTTCCTAAATTTCTGCTTTTCTAACTCAAACATTAGGTATAATTTCCTATAAATTAAGTTTTTTTTTTTTTTTTTTTTTTTTTAAATAATAAAATAATTCTATAATTTAGGATAGGGTTTTTTAAAAACGTAATCCAGTACTACAGTGTCCACTGCATATCTGGCTAAAGTGGTGGAAAGATGGTCAGCCAAAGAATGACTTTGCACTCTAGGATCTGCATACTCCATTTTATTACAGACTATATACTGCATGCCCAAAGAGTCTATGCCCAAAGGTTTGTATTTATTAAAATGGAGTCCACATATCCCAGTGAGGCTATTCTTTTCTCCATATCTAAAAAAATGAGGCCAGATGGTGGATCTCACAGAATCCCTTATAACAAATAATTTTGACAGGACTAGTCAACTTCCTGAACCTCAAATCAATCACAAGTAAATATCTTTTTTTTTTTAATTTTTATTTACCATTTAACAACGCATAATTTTTTTTTAAAAACATTTTTTATTGAGATTATTATATTGACTTTAAACATGAACATTTTAACAACGGAAATCAATACATTATCCCCCAATCGGGTAACAAGTTTATGCAAGGACTCCACAAGAGAGCAAAGTTCTTTTATAACACAGTAGAATTAACTTCTCTAAACAGTGAGATCAGCTCAATTATTCAAGGTGCGTGTTGTGAAAAAGTATGCATCTTTTATCAGTCAAGTGTTTTTAGATTGCTTAGTTAACTTAGTAGACATTTATAATACCAACTACAGCACTCAGCATTTCTTGGTCTCAGCCACCCCCACGTCAAACCTTTCACAACACGTCTGCACTACTGACTACATTGGTTTTGTGAAGCCTGCATAATGTCGTATTGCCACAATGTTGGCAAGGCACACCACTTCTTCAAAAGTTATGATTTCTCAAAGTGATTCATCTTTTCAAACAAGGACCCTGATGTTTAAGCACCTGTGCTTTCTTCTTACAGACAGCACAATTATTTGTAGTCGTGTTTCTCTATGAGGCAACATCAAGCATTCAACATAACATTTTACAACTTTCCTTGTCCCTGTGTCAAGCTCAAACAACTTTCCATGTTCCGTTCCATCAACACAAACACAGACGCACATTCCTGGACCAGTCGTTGCATTGCACAGACACCAATATTAGCTAAGATAGGATTCTCAATGAATAGGGACTGGGCAGCTGGTATGGAGGAGGAGAAGTTACTGGCTACTTGCTGCTGCAGAGACGCAGAGGGGACTGGAGGATTCATCAGTGCAGATGCTAGAATGAGGTTCCACCTGGAGTTCACCAAACAGTGAACGGGAGATTTGTTGTCACATTTCCATGAAGATGATTCCGAAGTGTCAGCTGGCCACCTTCAATGCTGCATTCCTCCAATTTTCTGAGAAAAGACTTCATTCTCCTGCAAATAAAGAAAGAGCTTACAGTTCACCACACATGCATACCAACTTTAGAGATGAAGCATAGACATTTTTTCATTCATTAATTGTGTGGGTATAGTGGTAAATAACTACTTGGGTCATATTAAGTCACATTTTAGTTCTGTTAATAGGAGGAAAATAACAAATACAACCATGCACCTGATACTCTGAACCCCTACCCCTAACAATTTTGCCTAAACACATGCATATACATCCATATTTCTCTATATTATTATACAGACACACAGCAGCAAACAAACAAAAACAAACATTTCTGTGGTTTCCTTTTGAGCATTGACCCAGGGCCCGTTTCTTCGCCTTTATTTTCCAACCTTTAAGACTAGTATTGCATTTCAAATTTGAACAAACAATTCAACCGTACATTTACAAGTATAGTTTACTCGCAGTTATGTATAGCTAAATGGTACAAACAAGGTACAGCAGACAGTGAGTTTACTATTTCAGAATCAGCTTGATTGAATTGGCTCTGGTTTTAACTATATACTATACTACTATACTTCTTTTAAATCCTCTTGTCATAATGTTATTTTTGCTGCAAACATTGCCTCGCTGTGGCATGCTGGTATGATGTGCAGGATTTGGTGACCAATGGGGCGGACGCATCATGCCGTGGGCTGCGCACTGGATCACGGGCTGTGCCCCTGTATCGGGCGGTGGCACACAACTTGCATCTTACTTTAGACAATCTTTTACTATTACACTTTAGATTTTTTTTCCAGACATTTTCAGTTAGATTTAAATCCCTGCCATTGGTCACAAATCATGGAAAATTAAACTTAAATCTGTCATGGAGCAGTTGGATTTATTCACACCCCTTAAAAATATTAATATTGTATATTAACTCTTTGGGAGAAAACAGGTAGTTATATGTAAAATGTGACATTGAACACCCCCACATAGCCAACATGACATGATCCATGTCTGCGAAGATTCAACGGTGAGATTAGCAGCCAAATCAGGCTCCTATCAAAGCATTGACTATTCGACTATTCAGGGTCACCCCTATTACAACTATTATATACATACAAGTAGAGGTGGAAATAGGAAATGTATATGATATATAACCTATAGTTTTTCAATTATTAGCAGACCAAAATTAATATGTCAGTATGACAAAGGTTTCTGCATTACTTATAAATTTAGGTTTAAAGGCGTTAACTGCAGTAGCTGCATTTCCTAACATCTCATTTTATTCTGGAAGCCTAAAACTTAAATGTTTATAATACTGGCATGTGTACAAAACCCTTGCAAATATTGTGAAAGGCTGTTAAACTAAAATCAAGCTTTATTGCTAGGTCAATTTTAAAGGACCAATAATCAACACACAGCTCTGTAAATAAAAAGGAAAGTAGTTCCAATGAAATCAGTATGGCTAAGTGAGAAAATATTATGAAATTTTGGTACACGTGCATTGCAACCCTATAATTAGACAATTAGTAAACAGACTTTACCTTACACACACTCTAGTAGAAAGTCTATGTAATTTCTGATTGAGCCATGTGCTGTAGTGTTAACATTTTCCCCCCAATCATGCGACCCACGCAAAACCGGAAGAGAAAAATCATCCGAGGGTGTCAAAGAAGGGTCATTTACACAAAGATGCCAATAGAAATGTCTAACTGGTGAGACTACGAAATTCAGGAACTAAATCGTGAGACAAATTTAAGAAATGGCAAGAGTCTGTTGTTTACTGCGGTGTTATCTGCATAATGTCCTGCCTCCTTCAAGCTCTACCAAGGCGCCACGCCTCGCCTAAACCAAGCACAGTATTTCCAGTAAGTGAGAACGTGCCTGACACAATCTCCTGTTGTGGGCTACATGTGAGAAAGGGCAACTTCAGGGCAATGTCCGGAGTTCATATGAGAAAACAGCTTTTGAGACTTGTGACACTTCAATTTCTTTAGCTGCATTGCCTGCATTTTGGAAAAAATTCGAAGTTGGTTCAAGAGTGAGGCTGAAGGTGTGTCCACTGCTGGTTCTGTTGGACTGTAGTTTTGTTGATCAAATCATCAAGATGTTTAGATCAGCAATGTTTAATTTCTACTGATGGCAAAAATAAATCACAAAACAATACAATAAAATATAACCAATACAATGTTCTTAAACAACATTTCCACTAGATGTACATCTTAGTGATCACCTGTTGCATCTACCGCTGCTTGACGCTTCATGGAGCCAATGAGCCTCTGAAAGTGCAGCTGTAGGGTGCTGCCATATTTCTGGAGGAGGCCCGGACCATGCTGCTTGCCCTGCGCAGGCTAAGGTCACATTTTTGGCTGTTGTGTGTAGCAGGGCGTCTCAGAGGTTCACAGTGGGGTTGAGGTCAGGAGATGATGCAGGCTGAGACCGCATCTGCTTAACAGCAGTCCTCAGGGCAGGTGTGGCTTGGTGAATAGATGGTGGTGTTGCAGCACGTGTTGATTTCCTACACAGTTTCATCTCTGCATCACATGACATGGATCTCAGGAAACTAAGTGTGTCCTTTTTATCAGAGTTAACTTAACTTTAAAATATGGCTTGTTGAAGATGACAGGAGTGGATCTTGATCCTGCTGGACCACAAAGTGATCCTCAGTAGGCCTGCATGATTAATCGTTATAAAATTGCCATCTTGAGTCACCTTGTTCACGATTTCATTTTCAAATAACTTATAATAAGTAATAATTTTACGAGCAGACTGCATCACAAATGCTACTTATTTCTTCTGTGAGTTGTAAACAGACTGTATAAAATAACTTTTAAAGCGCTACCTAGCGCTGCAATGCTCTCCCTTCTCTTCATTGAAGCCTCTATGTTTACAGGCTTGTGGTGATGTAGGTGCCAGACAAATCTGTTTGGTACTTAAATTTTGTTTTGTCATGGTCAAAAAAATTGTGGCAGAGAATAGTGATTTCAATTCTAAGCAAAAAAATCGTGATTCATGTTTCCCCCCCAATTGTGCAGGCCTAATCCTCAGTGTGAAGTTGCAAGACTTCGTGCCTCACTGTATTCCTGATCAGAGCTTCAGCCAAATAGTTTCTTTTCCATCAGTTTAATATAAAAAATAATTTCCACTTCACTTCCAAATAACAAATTTCCTTTGTTTTTTTAGATCCTTAAAGAGACTTTTGCACTTTTCCAACATATAATCTAGTCAACAAAAAATGCAAAGCATAACCTCAGAATACAGTTAGTTTGGTTAAAGAAGATGGTGCTGGGCAGATGGGTTTTGATTTTAAATGTACTTCCATATAGTTTACATTTTTTTTTTTTTTTTTTTGTATTGGTCTATATACACTCCATAGACCAATATGCTTACTAGTGTGGGGTGAAGTTGCCTTCAGTGATGGCATCAGTTGCCCCACCTGTTTTTTACTCTCACTATTAGTGGGGGGAAGTGCAAAACTGACTACAGATCAAATCACTTATATAATAACATCAGGGAAAACCTTAAGCAAATACTGTGGATAAGAAAGACACTATCTTCAAAGTCTTTATTTATTTATTTTTTTATTTGGTATTTTGTCCGGTTTATAATGGAAGGATGTAGTGGGATATATTTTCTTTAATCATCCACCTTGAGACTGTGGGGAATAACAACCAGTAGTGACTTTCCTTTTTCATATCAAAAGAGCAGTTCCCTCATTTGCTTGTAAGTGTCCCTGTAACTAAAATATGTCAGGAACTCAGAACATTTATATTTAAAAAAAGCTGTTTTTTTAAATCTTGTTTCTACAAAAAATGACACTTGCTTATAAAAACATGGGGAAAAGGATGAACACTAATACATCTTTTACATAAATTGATCAGAAACTAAAGCCATGGACAAAGTAAGAGTACATTTTGGTCTTGCTTTCTGTACCATTGGGAGACGCAAACTACGGTACATGGAGTGGCAGCAATGAAAATAAATACCACTCCAGACACAAAACCAAAGACCAGGGGTCTCATTTATAAATGTGGGGTATGCACAAAACAGAGCTGAAAATGTGCGTACCCCACTTCCCACGCAAAGGTTGTGATTTATAAAAAAGCAAACTTGGCAAGAGACTGTGCGGTCCTCCACACAAACTCTGACCCATGAAAACACATTTTGGAGACAAAGGGAATTGGCAACGCAGACGGTGAGGGGGTGAACTGATGTCAAACTGCAGACGGTGAATGTGGGAAAAATGATTACTCTTAATATTTTCAAGTATTGATGCCTCACACACGTTTTCTCTCTCCATATCATCCACGTTATCCTGAAGATAAGTTCAGTACTTGTACTGTGTGATAATAGTTCCTTAAACACCTTGTAAAAATCCAACTCAGGTCTTAAATCAAAATTCGTTCTTAAAATTTAATCTGCACTGTCTCACCGTCACATTGTCCGCTAAGGAGCGCAGGAGGATGAGATGGCCCGATGGAATACATGATAGCATCAAATACCCTACCATTAGATTACGGCAGAACACTGTGTAAATAACTAAATATCTGTGCATATACAATGAAATGTCAAAGTCTGAAAATACAGCCGTTAAGCTCTCGCGCAAATGTTACACTTAATGTCCTCGTTATCAGTCAGAACTTTAATACTGTTGGTGACAAAACCTGCATGACGAAAAGTGTGTTTGCCTTTTACACTTTTTGCTTTTTGCTTTTTCTCTGCCAGTCGTCATGATTCAGCGTCACAAAAGAACTTCCAGGGTTATTAACCTACTGATCAGCATTCATGAGGTGCTTTGCATTGACTATTTATGGTCAAAAATGGGCGTGTACAGGGCAGGATAAGAGGCTGATTCACGTACGCACATACAATTTTATAAATCAGAATTTTCTTTTTTGCAAATGCCATTTTGGGCTTTTGGGCATACATACACTTTTAGTAAGGATCCTACGCACAGTTTTATAAATAACTACATTTTTAGCCATTTTGGTGCCTTTATTATAGACGGTGGAGCGATGCAACAAAGGTCCTCTTTCAGACTTAAACCGGGGATTTTATGGTTTCTGGACGGGCCCAGAAACCAAGTACACACTCTACGTGATAGACACAAAAAAACAAAGTGTTAGAGACTGTGGGACCTACAGTGCATTTTTTCATTTTTGGGGCTCCAATCAACAAAACATAATCTCATTTATCCAGAACTGTACATTGAACAACACATTCTGTCCATGTTTATTGCTTCACAGAGACAGAAGGTACACAATATATTAACAGTAATAATTACACAAATAACTGCTTCAGAAATATTTTGATAGTTTTATGTTAAGTTTTTTTTCTTTTCTTGCATGTATACCTCCAAATGTGTTGGATATCATCTTACATTTTTGAACAGGTGACTAAGACAAATCCAAAGGTATTCAACATATTTATTGAAGGTTGCACCATAATCACTAATTTATCAGTGTGAGTCAAATGAGTTAGATTCCTGTCTTCTGCTCAACTGTCAGCAGGAGTTGGTGTTGCAAAAAAGACACTTCATTCTGCTTCATTGTCTTCCCCTTCTTATTGGTTGTTGGCAGGAAACTTGTCTTGTTCTGTCATTCAAGAAAAAACACCCAATGAAACCCAGCATGTTTAAAGTCGGTGAAAGGGAAAAAGTCGTCAGTCTTGACCCGGTTTTCATATCCCGTTATTTTTCCAAATAACAAATTCTCTATTAGTATAGGAACCCACAAGTATTAGTTGCTAATATTTTTAGTTTTACTAGGTAATGACACAATGTGTCATTGTATTCTTAATGAAGTTATCACTTTATTTTCTGTAAATGTCATTCCTTCAAAGACTGTTAGACTCTGTTGAGTTTAGATTGAGTTAAGTGTGACCACATGATGTAACGGATGTGGGAATAGGGTGTGATTTCTGTTGATTAGTTTCGGTGATTACAGCAGTAACTGGCCAGTCTGGGATAATAACATTTATTTTACTGTGGGTCAGTGCACACTTACTAGCATGTGTAATGTTAAGTGTTGAGGAGAGCTGAGTTTAATGTGTTCGGCTTTTTTCTATGAGGTGCAGCCAATAAATGTCAGGTTTTAGCCAAAAATCTATTCTTGAATTTTGTCTTGGACATGTATTGCAGCTTTTTGTTGCCTCATTTAAACCTCATTACTACCGTTTCTCCATCACATCCTCTCAGCGCATTTTCTCTGCATATTTATGATGTTATGATAATTTCAGTTCCTCAATATTTAATTGTGAAACACGAGCACCCTCTACTGGCCAAAAGAATAATGTGTAACCAAGAGAAAACTACTGACATTTTCAGCATTCCACAGTTTCCACAGAGAGAATGTTAATGTGTGTCTCCCTGTCCAACTTTATAACAAAGATGTAAAATAGTGCAGATTGTGTAACCCCAGATATGTTTCACCAAATATTATTCAAGTTCCCTCCAGCATTCTCATATACAAAGTTTTACCATTATTGAATTCAAATAATACAAATAGACACAACCACAATGGTGCACCTTATTTGAAGTATGTTTTCTGAAGTTAGTGTGCGCCTAGAGTAGTATAGTAGTATACTCCAGTGATATACTGTTTATGTGGCTTGAATACAATCTATTGTAACAACCAATGTACTCTCAGCCTGACGTACACAAATTCCCCACAAATTATTGGGCCTACAACAATGTGATGGCTGGATGGATACTTTCTTAATCCCATTGGAAAATATCTTAAATTATTAAGGAGATATATTTTTTTACTGTACATATATATACATGTGTAATAGTGCAAAATTAAGTGTTACATTAAATTAGTGCAGTTATGAGTCAGATGATTTAAAGATGATAAAAGGTGTACGAATCCAGGGTGAAAATGTATGTATGCCCACCCCTGCCTCCCTATTGTGACACATAGGGGGTCCTTTAGGACTTAATGCGAGACTGACCCCATTGTTTTTGTCTTGATGTCTGGCCTTCAGTGAGCCGTCTATTGAAAGATGGAAGAATTAACACAAATCATATTGTAAAAGGGGAATTACCACATATTTGCTCACACACATTTAAAAGTATTTTTACAGTGAGATTTAGTAAGTAATGTAATGTAAAAAAAAAATAGTTGTTAAAGCTAAGGTTAACATTTGTGGAAATTTGCTCATTGGCTTCTTGGTGGAAGTTAGATGAGAAGACAGTTACCATCCTTAAGTCTGTCTGTTAAATACAAAGCAGCCAGGAATAGTGGCACATTATCCAATGTAAAAGGACAACGTTCTCTACACAATTAATAAAAAAGCTGAGTTACTTGTTAATCAGTGAGCTTTAGAGATACCTTTTCCCACTGTTATGCTAAGATAAGATAAGAGATACCCTCCTGGTTCTTGCTTCATATTTGCTGTACAGACATGACCGTTTTATCAATTTTCTCATTAACTATGGAACAAATACATTCCCCAAATATTAAACTATTGTTATTCAATTAAACTGATTTAAAACTCAGTTCAGGACAGTTATGTACATGGAGGGTGATGTGTCTTCAGATTTTCAGTCTGAAAATGTTTAAATCATGTAGTCCTGTGTTTTGGCATAATAACCTGACGACTTTTTTTTTTCATTTATTCATTCCGAAATTCTTTTTGTATGTATGTCTGACAAATACAACTGGAAAAAGGCATTGCAGTTAAAGACGGACCTCAAAAACCAAAATTATAGACAACAAAACACAAAATAAGAACAAAAAAACTAGTACTTGACATATCACTGACACCTGTTGCCACTGTGGCCTACTGAGGACTATTGGCTGTCAGTGGCGAATGATATATAAATGATGAACAAGAGCTTTGGTACTAATCTTGGAATGAGGATGTTTCTTTTCACGACTATTGAACTATTCATTATTTGTTAACCATGCTATCGGAGTGGCTCTGCAGATGGTAATTTCACTCTGACCACTTTGGTCCTCACTGAAATATTGACAACTATTGCATGGATTTAAAAAAATATTTGCACAGACATTGTTTTTCAAATGAATCCAACTGACTTTGGAGATCCCCTGACTTGTCCTCTTGTGCAGCCATGGGGTCCACATTTTAGTTTTGTTGTGAAATGTAAACCATTGGTTACATTGCTGTGGAATTTGACACACACACACACGCACGCACATTCATGTCACCCTCAGGATTAATTAGAATAACGTTGGTGATTCCTTAACTTTTCTCTACAGAATAAATAAAACAGCTGAGTTACTTGTTCATCGTTAAGCATTAAAGATGCCTTTTCCCACTGTTATGCTTTTCATCTAGCGCCATTATCACGTCATAATTAAAATGAGTGCAATACTTTTCGTTTACTACAAAATACCTGCAAAAGTAAGGTTCCCATTCAGCCTCAGGTGGGAACAGCTGCTTGAGCATATTAACATTGCCCTCACAGACCTGCTAGCATGACTCTAGACTCAGTCTTTTTTTAATACAACAGGTATTAGTGCACATTCTATCCCGATGGATTGTTTTTTGGAGGCAGAAGATCTCATACATAAAAGATTTTTGTTCACATTTAAATAATCTTAACACGTAACATTTTACCAATGTAAGGAAAGTAATAGAAATGACTGAGAACCTACTGCTTTATGTGCTAGACTGTTGCGGTTAAGGCCATTTGGAATTTTAATATTTAGCTTTAGCACGTTTTTTCATTCTCAGCACATTAACTTGTTCATATTCTGCAGACGGTACCGTTTTAGGGAAATATAAAATGTTTACACATATCTATATCATCTGTTCAAACAACTGTGCATTCCTACTTAACAAATGTGCTCATGGTAAATGAAGTGAAATATAATATATACTAACATTTCACATGAGATTTCTGCTCAACTAACTAGAGAAGTTCTACTCATTAACTAACAGCCATTGTTTGTTCACAATATCTGCACATGTTCTTAAAACCAAAGACAGAATTTAAAAATGGGAACATTAATTAGACAGTGGCCAATAATAATACTATCATACACATTAGTGCCGCATACTACTAGTATGAGAAATTGAGTTAGTATCCTCGTGCTTATTTAAGGACATTTTGTCTTTTCCCAATGGTTTGATCAATTAACTAGCAGTGTGGTATGTTTGTCCGTTGTTTTAATGTATCTATATGGCTGTGCTCATATCGTCTTTCCAGCTGTGTTTTCATTACTGCAACATATCCCAAGCATTTGGGACATATCCTTTAAATATAAAACAGCATACTTAATAAGCTGTGGACAAAACAAAAAAGGTATTTGTTTAGGTCCAGTCAGGTATGCCTGACAACCTAGGTTATGACAACACTGGTTATTGTTTACGGATGGTTCATTCAGGATTATGAAGTGTGTACATACAGTATGTTGAGTGGTATAGACCCACGACTGCAACCACTTGCGAGAAAGTATGAAGTTTGACTTAATGCAAAGGGGTGCATGCAAAAGTTGTTATTACAGATCAGTGTTTTGATGTGTTCTTCATTTTGTAGTAGGTATTTTACTGACAATCAGACTGAATTGTCATTTTGTTTCACTGAACAAATCTGAATTGTGTGCAGTGGTCTTAAACCAGGCAAAATGTGAAAGAAAAGATCTTTCTTATTGAACTTTCACTAAAGCTTCATCCCAAATACCCCTAAATAAAGAAATTGTATGTCATCATTTAAGGACTACATGAATATAAATGATTTTATTTGACTTGTGTTGGTCTAAGTATTAATTAAAAAAAGATCTTCTTGATTGTACAGTTAATTTAAAAAGCTGAGATTTTCCTCTATTGACCAATGGCAGGTTTTTAACGAATTATCTACACGCTGAGGCAAATGCTCTTGTTTCACCGTCACTTTGACACACACACACACACACACACACACACACACACACAACACAAATAGCATAATCATGCACAAATAAAGATTCTTCATTCTTTTCCTCATAGATACAATGACCCATTCATTAGTTCATTCATTCATAGGTCTACCTGCCTTTCGGTGTCCAGAGGTGTCTGCAAATGATGCACTAAACCAGGGCTATTCACTTTCTTTCTGTTTTTGAATCTATGAAAGGATGTGTCCTTGTTTCTTTTCTTCTTTTTACAACTATCTCTAGAATTAGTTCTCATTTAAAGGTTACAGCTTGTATTGACACTTCTTTAGTGTGTTAGCATGTTGGGCATGCTATCAAATGCAAAGAAAGCAGATAATCGGCAAATCTTCCTTCAAGTCCGAGTACCTACGTTTAAAATGGTTTGGAGTGGAAATTCTACACCACTGATGTCATTGCCACTTGTTACTTTGCCAACTGCATCTCCTTTAATCTCAACCTTATATTATGCCATATCATAAGCGCACACTTTTTTTTGTTGGTGCTTTGATTGCCTCCCGGACATGCTAGTTATTAGCAACACTACACATTATCTTGCTCTCCAGGTGCTGCACTGTCAGTGCTCACTTCTCCTAAATAGTACTGATAGATGAAATGCACAGGATAAATGTCTTAGGATTAATAAAGTATGACTCATCTATACTGGTACGTAGGCGTAATTTTAACCCAGGAATCTCAGCCTGCTATGTTCATCTTCACCATGCTGGCTTTTTCTTGTGCAGCCTTCAATCTCTTCCTGTCCATAAATCCTCAAAAACCTTTGATGGATGAGGCTGCTGATCCATACCACACAACTTCTGCAAGGTTTACTGTGGTTTTACAGATGCACTGCTTATGATTGGCTAGTAATGGAAAGTATCTTATTTATTGTGTGATCTCATTTTGTTCAGTAAAAAACAAGCCTAATTCACTGATTATTTCCAGTGGCACTATCTACTCACACAAGAAACAATGCATCGAAGATTTAGAAACCTCAAATATATCAAAGCATGTGTTATTAAGGGTGGGGGAAAGATTTGACACAGCATAGTATTTTGAAATTTTACGTGGCTATACTATATTGATGCATGGATGCCAGGTATCGATCTTTTATTATATGTGTTAGTCAATTTGACTGCCTAAATATAGCATTTTGCTGATATAAAACTGAAGTGTGAGGAACAAATGGATACATTTATCTTTTTAGATAAAACAGATGTTGACATAGTTTTCCTCTGGGAAAATAATTTGAAGTTGAAAAAAAGGCAATAAATTGCAATGTATTGCAGAATATTTCAATATGTATATCGTATCCTGACATAAGTATCGTGATAATATCTTATCGTGGGGCCTCTGGTGATTCACACCCCTAGTATCTATACGGTTAAATACAGTGCAATTTTTTTCTTACCTATTTTCCTGTTTTTTTGTCTCTGACTGACTGATTGGAACAACAATCTTTGAAATTGTTCCAGTATTGTGAAACAAGATACAGTGTAACTAATTTGGCAATTGCGCACCTTCAGTTTCTGTCCACTAAAAGTGCTTGTTTTACCACTGACATGCTCAGATTATTTGTCTAATGGCGTTTTTCTATTAATGGTATCCTCGATTCAACTCTGCCATGGTGCCCCGTCCTTCTTTTTCCATTGCAGATTAGTACCGCTTTCATGTGTGAGGCAAGCCATGGCTGGTCATCATAGCAGGAAACTGCCGTGACCTAAGACGACACACACACACACAGAACGTCAGAGGTGTGTTGCTTTTTACTCTCGGCATGGGGCTGTTGCCACAGCCAAGAGACAAATTAGTTTCTAAAGAAGCTGGAGGCAGCAAAAAAACGCTGGCTAAACTATTTAAACACGACGGGTTTGTTCAGGACTCGTCTGTCGCTAGCAATGAGGACACAGTGAATAGTGACAATTCTTCCAACCAATCAGTAGTCTGCGTTTTTTCACGTCACCTTTTGGTATCACCTCAGCTTGCTTGGAACCTCAACTGAGGTGGTATTAAAGTACCTGTTAGTTGGTACCGGGAACTTTTTTTCGTAATGCAAACCAAAAAAGTCGAGTCGAGTAGGTACCATGCAGTGGAAAAACACCATAAGTTCTTACAACATTATGGTAAGGAGCCTTACAAAGGTTGTTCTTTTTGTTACAGAGTATTTGTTTAACATGAAACATCCCCAAAGTTTCTATTGCCAAACCCACCAGACTCCTTTAAAATAAAAAGTAATTTTATATTCATAAAATACACTTCATTTAAAGTCAACAGAAACAAAAATCAAATGATCAAAAGCTATTTTAAACTGTTCCAACAATTAATATTCGGGTTTTGTTGAAATAAACCCTTATTTTACCAATTCATATGCGGAAATATGCTGGCTCAATACGTGCTAAAAGTATTGTTTATTTAAATAGAGTCTGGTGGGTTTTGCAATAGCAATTTCTGAGGTTTTTAAACAAGTAAAAGGATTTTACTCTGTAGGGATCATATCTATAATGTTGTAAGATACATAGAATAATATGCTGATCCTGTGAGTGGAAAAACGGCACTTTCAATGGATGAAATTGACGATGAACATCTGCCCTATATGATTACATTGCAGCCATGTTCGCGGCTGCTGGTTACAGCGTTCTTGCTCAATACTGGACCAATTTCAAAGATTTTTTGTCATCAAAATCATCATATTTTACACACCCATAATATATGTGAATAGAACTTTTCGTCACCACTTTCTTTCTTTCCTGTATTTAGAGATATACACTTTAAACAGATTCAGGCAAATACAAAACAAGTTCCAGGTTTGGGTTGGACCTTCTCAGGACTGAAAAGAAAGTCCAAAAGCAGAAAACTAATTTTCTGATATTTTTCTTGTTGAGATGGATGGCACTAAAAATAACAGTATTGTCCCTGCTATGTACACAATGTGTGTGTGTATATATATATATATATATATATATATATATATATATATATATATATATATATATAATGCTTATATATACAGTGCCTTGCGAAAGTATTTGGCCCCCTTGAACTTTTCAACCTTTTGACACATTTCAGGCTTCAAACAAAGATAAAATTTGTATTTTTTGTGAAGAATCACCAACAAGTGGGACACAATTGTGAAGTGGAACGAAATCTATTGGATATTTTAAACTTTTTTAGCAAATAAAAACTGAAAAGTGGTGCGTGCAAAATTATTCGCCCCTTTACTTTTCAGTGCAGCAAACTCACTCAGAAGTTCAGCGAGGATCTCTGAATGATCCAATGTTGTCCTA
The DNA here is from genome assembly GCA_026937815.1 of Etheostoma perlongum. Taxonomy (NCBI): domain Eukaryota; kingdom Metazoa; phylum Chordata; class Actinopteri; order Perciformes; family Percidae; genus Etheostoma; species Etheostoma perlongum. The sequence goes on from CM049377.1 coordinate 10,597,527, forward strand.
AATGACTGATGGTGATAAATAGAATCCACCTGTGTGAAATCAAGTCTCTGTATAAATGCACCTGCTCTGTGATAGTCTCAGGGTTCTGTTGAAAGCGCAGAGAGCATCATGAAGACCAAGGAACACACCAGGCAGGTCCGTAATACTGTTGTGGAGAAGTTTAAAGCCGGATTTGGATACAAAAAGATTTCCCAAGCTTTAAACATCCCAAGGAGCACTGTACAAGCAATCATTTTGAAATGGAAGGAGTATCAGACCACTGCAAATCTACCAAGACCTGGCCGTCTCTCTAAACTTTCAGCTCAGACAAGGAGAAGACTGATCAGAGATGCAGCCAAGAGGCCCATGATCACTCTGGATGAACTGCAGAGAGCGACAGCTGAGGTGGGAGAGTCTGTCCATACAACAATCAGTCGTACACTGCACAAATCTGGCCTTTATGGAAGAGTGGCAAGAAGAAAACCATTTCTCAAAGATATCCATAAAAAGTCTCGTCTAAAGTTTGCCACAAGCCACCTGGGAGACACACCAAACATGTGGAAGAAGGTGCTCTGGTCAGATGAAACCAAAATCAAACTTTTTGGCCACAATGCAAAAACGATATGTTTGGCGTAAAAAGCAACACAGCTCATCACCCTCAACACACCATCCCCACTGTCAAACATGGTGGTGGCAGCATCATGGTTTGGGCCTGTTTTTCTTCAGCAGGGACAGGGAAGATGGTTAAAATTGAGGGAAGATGGATGCAGCCAAATACAGGACCATTCTGGATGTAAACCTGTTGGAGTCTGCAAAAGACCTGAAACTGGGACGGAGATTTATCTTCCAACAAGACAATGATCCCAAACATACAGCAAAATCATCTACAAAGGAATGGTTCACAAATAAACGTATCCAGGTGTTAGAATGGCCAAGTCAAAGTCAGACCTGAATCAATCGAGAATCTGTGGAAAGAGCTGAAAACTGCTGTTCACAAAAGCTCTCCATCCAACCTCACTGAGCTCGAGCTGTTTTGCAAGGAAGAATCGGCAAGAATTTCAGTCTCTCGATGTGCAAAACTGATAGAGACATACCCCAAGCAACTTACAGCTGTAATCGCAGCAAAAGGTGGCTCTACAAAGTATTAACGCAAGGGGGCCCAATAATTTTGCACGCCCCACTTTTCATTTTTTTATTAGTTAAAAAGTTTCAAAACTCCAATAGATTTCGTTCCACTTCACAATTGTGTCCCACTTGTTGGTGATTCTTCACAAAAATAAGGCACTGTATATATATATATATATATATATATATATATATATATATATATACACACACACAGTGCCTTGCGAAAGTATTCGGCCCCCTTGAACTTTTCAACCTTTTGACACATTTCAGGCTTCAAACATAAAGATATAACATTTTTTGTGAAGAATCACCACGAAACTTATTGGATATTTATACTTTTTAGCAAATAAAAAACTGAAAAGTGGTGCGTGCAAAATTATTCGGCCCCCTTGCGATAATACTTTGTAGAGCCACCTTTTGCTGCGATTACAGCTGCAAGTCGCTTGGGGTATGTTTCTATCAGTTTTGCACATCGAGAGACTGACATTCTTGCCGATTCTTCCTTGCAAAACAGCTCGAGCTCAGTGAGGTTGGATGGAGAGCGTTTAGAACAGCAGTTTTCAGCTCTTTCCACAGATTCGATTGATTCAGGTCTGACTTTGACTTGGCCATTCTAACACCTGGATACGTTTATTTGTGAACCATTCCTTTGTAGATTTTGCTGTATGTTTGGGATCATTGTCTTGTTGGAAGATAAATCTCCGTCCCAGTTTCAGGTCTTTTTTGCGGACTCCAACAGGTTTTCATCCAGAATGGTCCTGTATTTGGCTGCATCCATCTTCCCCTCAATTTTCCCCATCTTCCCTGTCCCTGCTGAAGAAAAGCAGGCCCAAACCATGATGCTGCCACCACCATGTTTGACAGTGGGGATGGTGTGTTGAGGGTGATGAGTTGTGTTGCTTTTACGCCAAACATATCGTTTTGCATTGTGGCCAAAAAAGTTTGATTTTGGTTTCATCTGACCAGAGCACCTTCTTCCACATGTTTGGTGTGTCTCCCAGGTGGCTTGTGGCAAACTTTAGACGAGACTTTTTATGGATATCTTTGAGAAATGGCTTTCTTCTTGCCACTCTTCCATAAAGGCCAGATTTGTGCAGTGTACGACTGATTGTTGTCCTATGGACAGACTCTCCCACCTCAGCTGTAGTTCTCTGCAGTTCATCCAGAGTGATCATGGGCCTCTTGGCTGCATCTCTGATCAGTCTTCTCCTTGTCTGAGCTGAAAGTTTAGAGGGACGGCCAGGTCTTGGTAGATTTGCAGTGGTCTGATACTCCTTCCATGTCAAAATGATTGCTTGCACAGTGCTCCTTGGGATGTTTAAAGCTTGGGAAATCTTTTTGTATCCAAATCCGGCTTTAAACTTCTCCACAACAGTATTACGGACCTGCCTGGTGCGTTCCTTGGTCTTCATGATGCTCTCTGCGCTTTCAACAGAACCCTGAGACTATCAAAGAGCAGGTGCATTTATACAGAGACTTGATTTCACACAGGTGGATTCTATTTATCACCATCAGTCATTTAGGACAACATTGGATCATTCAGAGATCCTCGCTGAACTTCTGGAGTGAGTTTGCTGCACTGAAAGTAAAGGGGCCGAATAATTTTGCACGCACCACTTTTCAGTTTTTTATTTGCTAAAAAAGTTTAAAATATCCAATAGATTTCGTTCCACTTCACAATTGTGTCCCACTTGTTGGTGATTCTTCACAAAAAATAAAATTTTTATGTTTGAAGCCTGAAATGTATCAAAAGGTTGAAAAGTTCAAGGGGGCCGAATACTTTCGCAAGGCACTGTGTATATATATATATATATATATATATATATATATATATATATATTAGCAGGAGACACGAGAGGTACTAGTTATCCATCATCTATTGACATTAAAAAGTTTAGTCAAGTCATCTTCTCCTTGGCTTTGATTTGCAGAAGATAAACTTTAGTGGTGGTCTCAAAACTGAAGGTCACTAAAGGAGACCAGGACCTGGTGTGCTTTCCCAAAACACACATTTGTGCCTTCACTGTGGATGTCTTGCTCGCTGAGATTTTTGCATATGGGAATAATGATCTTATATGCTACACCTGAAATTGATACTTCTACTACTACTGAGTGATGGTCTTTCAAATGTTGACTCAAGCTTCTTATGAAGATTTTTGGGAACTTTAAAGGATTTACTCCAAGTAAACATTCATTGATTGAGAAACAATCTACACATATTCTTTACAATAGGCCACACATGTCAAACTCAAAGCCCGCGGGCCAAATCCGGCCCCCATATCAATTTAGATAAACAATACATTTTGGCCTGTCTAGTTTTTGTCACTTTTTACAATATTTTGGGGCCTTTTTTCAAAAGAAATTCCTGGCGTTTTTGGCATTTTCTTAAACATTTTTGTTGACTATATGAGACCTGCAATGATACAGTCAAAGATATTTGACTTTTTTGATGACATAAAAACAATTAACTTCATATGTCTGGCCCTGGATATGTTTCTCATTTTCCACTGTGGCCCTAATGGAAGCTGAGTTTGACACCACTGCAATAGGTAATTTCAATCAAGCCTATTTAATGACAAGTTTTATTAATTAAAGTGTTGTAAAAAATGCGTTTAAAGGTCATATCAAGTGTAGTAATGTTCCTCCATGTAGCAATCATAAAAACTTGGAGATGCCAGTATCTATGTATAAATATTAGTACAAAAACAAACGTTTTCATCAGTATCTCAAATAGTGACTATGTGCATCTAAAGATTTAGTGAGCAGGAAACTTTGCTTCACTATGTATCATCTTGGGCTCAGTTGTTTTTCCTTTTAGTAAGGTAATTTTAGAAAGTAAGATGCAAAGCAGATTAACATAGATATTTGTCTTTGTAGATCCTGTGTGTTAAATCTTCAATGCAGGTAATCCAGTATAGTATAGCATGTAACAAATATTGCTGTCCATAATTGTTTCTTGTAAAAAACAAGTATGTGTCATGGATATTCAAGAATTTAAATGATCCAAACACTTCCCTAATATGAAGCATTGTATTACAACACTTGTTTGGTAACATTTAGATTGACTTTATTCCAGCAGCTTACAAGGGCACTATATTTATGAATAGACATTCTGAAAATATCTTTAATGTGTAAACTGAATAAAAGCACTTGACCACATTTACTAATGAAAATATTTCAGAGAAGTAGTCATTGAATTATGCAACCAGTATTAAGTGTAATGTTAAAAATTGTGTTGTAACATTGCAAGTACATTATAAACAGACTATTAATGTCTGTTTGATGCCAGTTGCACCGTTTAATAAATCGGAATGAAACATGAAAATTAGCAAGAAAAGGGACAGTTATGTATTTCCATTGGTCATTGTAATGGAGGAGTGTGTTAATGGAAAATACATAGACATGAGTTCTAGTTATATATTTATTAGTTTCAGTTATTTATGTAAACTGGTAATTGCCTCTAGTTTCATCTTATTAATTTACAATCGTGAAATTACCATGTCTTAAAGGCTCTATCTGTAATTTTCTAATATCAACTACAGGTTTCTTCAGATATTTATTTGCAGATGGAAAATGTATTTTTCAACTAATGATAATTCCAAATACAGGGCAACATAAGTCCACATTACTGATACAAAGAAATATGTAACAGCAACAGAAAACATTTGTATTTAGTTGTATGTAGTGCTGTTGTGGTTAGCACCGTCGAAAGTTCTGTTCAAACCCACTGGCCGGCTTGGGCCCTGAAGTTTGCATGTTCTCCTTGTGTTTTCTCAGGCTTCCTCCCCCCAGTCAAAAGACATGCAGGTTAAGTGAATAATTGACTCCAAAAAGTGCCGTAGTTGTAATTGTGAGAATCAATGGATTTTGTTATTATTTATGATAGCAGATTTGATTAATACGGGTTTTAACCTTAAACTGATTTGCATATGAGTTGCACATGTTGGTTGATGTCACAGTTAATGGTAATTCATATTCATGAAATGCCCTGTTCTTTTTTTCTAACAGCTATAAAGGACTGTAATCAGGCTGACAATGATGCTGTAACTCCTTCAAAACAACCTCCTGAGGACACCTCAATAGATATGGCTCCCTCCTCCCAGCCTGCCACTGAGCCAGCCCCACCACAGAGCGACTCTCAACAAAAGGCAAAGGAGCCAGTCAACAGTGGTGTTCCTAAGCAGCAATCTGTAGAATCAGATCCCTCTGTACTACCCAATCAAGTAGAAATGAGTCTGTCTCCTGCTGCACCATCTCCATCCACCTCAGCTCCCAGACACCATGAAACAGGGGCTCTTATGGTCACTAAGACCACATACGTCATACCAAAGAAGCAGCCTAGACCCCAGCATCCATCCAGCCATGTTTCAGCCTCAGCATCAGGCCAGAAGTCTTCTTCAGCCCCCACACTGCTGAACGAAACCAGAAATCTGCTGGTGCCACCTGCACCCAGTGCTCCCTCCTCCAGACCCTCTCAGCCCAATAACCAGGTCAGACAGAGCATCCAGCGCTCCCTCAGCAGCATCCTGTTTAAAAGGTGAGAACTGTTCTACAGGCTTATATGAAAGTCTTTTGATAAATCTGACTTTATCCCTATGAGAAGTTAAAGTGATGGTGGTAGGAGCCAAAATAGTTTATGTCAATAGTTTGGACATGATTTGATAAGGGTGCAATAACAGTCTTTAACCTACATCATCAAGGAGATGATGCACCATATTATTCATTCATATATTCAGTGTGTTTTTACTGACTATGTTAAATACATTCTTTCAGTCATCTATATTTCAGTAACATTTTAATAAAATATGCACATTTTGGAAGTAGTATGATCCACGTATTAATTTAATTAAATTCTTTTTTATCAAGAACAGTGCATATTAATAAACATTTCTGTAAATATGCTGGAATTGGCCAAAAGGCTAGTTTTCATCTGCAGTCCCTAGCCAGATGTTACAATAGGCTCTCTTAAAAACAAGGATAGGTATCCTAACATGAGCATGACATTAAACACAAATATGAACAAGTGCACTAGATAAAATCACATTACATTCTTGTCTTGTTTGCAACAACTACAATTACTTTCCAATTTAATAATGTTAAGAAAATAACATCTACATCACATAATTAAATCTTTCGCCTATATTAACCAAACAAACAAATATTATAGTTAACTCACTTTATGGTATTTTTCTCAAAACAGATTCTTTTCAGGACATGATAGACTCCAAGAACATATTTGTGGCTTTTGCACTTTTGCAACAGTTAAAAGTGTAAAAAATGCATCTCAATCTGTTAGAGCAGTGATGCACAACAAATGTGACTAACTGCCTTTTCATTTTTTAAGGGTGTGTGATTGTGAGGATTTGGAGATGTCCGAGAGTGAAGTTGCAAAGGTTGTCGCAAGCATTGAGATGGAGATGTTTGACATTTTTCGCAACACAGACAGCAAATACATGAACAAGTACCGAACTATAATGTTCAACCTGAAAGATCCAAGGAACAAGGTTTGTTTGTTGATGAAACCCATTTCTGTTTTGCGATATTTTTTCTTACCATACATTTTAATACTAACAATATTACATAACAATATATATATATATATATATATATATATATATATATATATATATTTTTTTTTAGGTCATCTCATAGTTATTTATGTTTTTAGCGAATTGACAGTCCAATATGGGTTCTCTCTCTCTAGGGCTTGTTGTGTTGTGTTGTACGTGGAGAGATCAGTCCCTTCAGACTGGCCAGGATGAGCCAGAAGGATATGCAGGCTACCAAAGCATCAGAGCCAAGTGCAAAAGAAACAACAGAGGTATAGTGTAAGAAATATTAAATTTAAATGATCAAGCAGTGTTTCTTTCAGAGGTGATTATTTTCTTCCATCGTTTGTTTGTATCTAGGCTAAGGATGCTGCGGCTAAAGCGATAAGTTTGTTGCAGAAGCCTGAAGCAGTGAAGGTTGATTTGCCCAGTTTGAATCCCGCAAGACCTGATAGAAACATGGTGTGTACCTGCCTCATTTGCATTCAATTAGTGGAAATGTATTTATTTGGTCATTATATTGCCTCTCCTTGTCCATATAAACATTTTTCATGAAAAACAATTGATTTTATGATATTTTGTGTGTTAAGTCTGATTGTTTTGTGTCTGTATAGGTGGCTTCCCAGGAACAAAAGAAAAGCTTTCCTGCTCCTGCTCTCAAGACCAGAATAAGCCAGGGCAGGGCTGTACCAGATATTCTCACATGTATGCTGAAGGACACAACATCTGAGCACAAGGCTCACCTCTTTGACCTGAAATGCAAGATATGCACAGGTGAATAAAAAATATGTTTTTACAATAGCTGACTACCCATTGTTTCTTTTTTAAATATTTGTATTTCTTCCCAAAGGCCAAATACTAGCTGGGGAAGAGGAGGAACCCGCAAAGAAAAAACCCAAGGTTACTGAAACGAGTGATAAACAAGAACTCTCTTGGAGAAAGTCTGCAGGAGATGACTCCCCTCTGCGGGCACCACCTGATTCACCTGACATGGATTCTCCAACATCATCCCTAATGGATCCTTCATCCCGCCTTATCATTGACGCTCCAGAATTGACTATAGTGGAATCCCCTGCTTCCCCTATAATGGACTCTCCAGCCTCCCCTACTTTAGAGTCTCCAGCTTCCCCTGTCATGGAGTCCCCTGCATCCCCAACCCCAGACACTCCTATAACTACTATACAAAAGAGAGCATACACACCAGTTGTGATCCCTGCTGTATCCACAGTCACCATCACAAGGCGTGACCCCCGCACTGCAGCAAGCAGGTTCTCTACTTTGTCTGGTGTCACCTCTGGCCCCAGTAACACAACCCATAACCCATCAGTTCCATATGCTCCTCTTAAAGAGAGTATCTCTGCATCACCCTCAGCACCTGCCTCCTCACAACCACCAACAAAACCTTTACCTAAATCTATCTTAATGAAGCCATCTTCCTCTGTGGATCCCAGACTCTATAGCACATCCTCAAGGTATTTGAAGAACTGTACAATAGAATAACTCTATTTGATTCTGTTTTAGGTGGTATACATTTGAGCAAAATCAGCATAATGCGTGGATATGTTTGTCATTGTGCTGTTGTGTTTTGTGTCTCAGGACGGTGATCTCTGAATCCCCAGCTGATGGGGAGACTTCTCAGTTCTTGGCTAAGCAAGATATAGTGTGGAAAGGCTTCCTAAATATGCTCACTGTAGCCAAGTTTGTCACCAAGGGATATCTGGTTTCAGGATCTGCTGAAAATCTCAAAGCGGTATAGTACTGCATAATATTGAACTTATATCATAAAAGATATGTCATTGTCATCAGTTGAACTGACAAAGATATTGAACACATTTTATTTCTTGTGCGTAGGATCTACCTGATACTATACAAATCGGAGGACGAATCTTACCTCAAACAGTGTGGGACTATGTTGCAAAACTAAAGAGCTCTGTTACAAAGGCAAGCAGTAGATTTACTATTTATTTTTTGTTTTGTACAATAATATTGGAAATCTATTAATATTTAACATCTTTTTTTTTTTTTGTCTAATTAGGAGTTATGTGTGATCCCGGTTTCACCCAGCAACAGAGGAGGAAGAGGTGGCCTATGTCTCCCTGTTTTCCTATTTTAGCAGCAGAGGTCGTTTTGGTGTGGTCGCCAATGGCAGCCGTTCCATCAAGGATGTATACCTTGTCCCACTCAGCTCAAAGGAATCAATCCCATCAATACTACAACCTCTCAACGGACCAGGTGTGACTACTTTGACTACTGCTTATAGGGCTCTATCTTGCACCTGGCGTGGCACAAAGCCCAACCCAAGTGTCTTTGCTAGTTTAAGAGCGTCGCAGTTGTCAATTTCCCACCATCATAATAGCAATGCGCCAAGGTACAAACACACCTGTGTGTTAAAGTGATTGGGGGATGACACACTGATTGGTTTATTGCATACGCCCAAAACACACCTATAAATTTATGAAGACACCAAGTACAACCCTTTTGAACCATGCGCATGCCCTAAACGCACCTGCGCCATGTGCTTCACGCCGTGCGCTTAGATCGTTAAAATGGGGCCCATTGTCTTTTATGATGACCTATATCAACACTTTCAGGGCCCAAGAATAACAGGCTCAGTATTCAGGTTGTAATATCTCACCAAATGAATCTTCTCCTGTTTGTATAGTTAAAAGGGTCAGAATAAGGAAGACTGGGGCTGTTCCAAAATAAATATTATCCCCAGTAAAACACCATTGCTCACTTTCATCTCTTATGATGTAAGATAAAGTAACCCAAGTCTTTCTACAAAATGTCAAAATGGGATTATTATGCCAATATGTTACTAGTACTTTGTGTGTTCTGCTGATCAGGCACAATCCTGGGCCACATAGGTTTTGAGCACAGGAGTCTAAACCACTACAAGGACGAAGTTTGCACTCTCTTTTGGTCAAGTGGATCACAGAAAAGATAGAAGTAAAAAAAATAAATAAAAGAGTAAAACACGTTACCTGTAAAGCTCTGAAGGTTTTTAACAAAAACAAAAATTGAGACATGTTAAATTAAACTTAAATATATAATGTGCAGTCAGTGCTTTCAAGCAAGCATTTTTTTGTTTTGTCATTTGAATTGTTGTTGTCTGTAATTATTGATGAATCAATTAGTGGTCCCAGCCCTAATTAAAAAGTCCTGTACCAACACCTATATATTTTGTGAATATGAATAGTTATCTAACCTTTCTGACAAATATTGTCAGTCAAGCATTTAGAAAAATGGAACAATGTGGAGCCAATTGTCAGTTATTTAGAATGATTTAATGATTTATTTATTTCACTTTTCTTTATTTGACAGGGCTTGAAAGAAACAGGCCCAATCTTCTTCTGGGCCTGGCAGTCATCCAGAAGGCAAAACGTCCCGGAAGTTTGCCTCAGGATATTGAAGAGAAGAGACCCAAAGTTCATATGTCCAAAGACCCTATGTGGATACCAAAACCCCCAGTCCTCTATGGTTCTGACAAATTGGAGATATTCCAACCCTACGATCCAGAGACTCCTGCTAGCACCACCCCTCCTAGTTCACCACCTTGCCCTGGCTCACCCTCAGACTCTTCCTCTTGTGGATCAGTTACCATACCATCTCCTTTATCTTCATTTAGAACAGACACCCCTGTTCCTACCTCAACCAATCAGTCAACCTCTAATAGCATCTCCGACAAGAATCCCACAACAGAATCCGGTGATAAGACACCGCTGCAGACCATCTTGAAAAGTTTGTTTGGCAATAAACAAACTGATTCTGCGGTCTCTTCTGACGGAAGTTCTACAACAACAACAACAGTTAGTGTTAAGAAAGTCCAAATGTTTTCTCAGACCAGATCAATGGTGGATCCAATTGTCGAACAGTTTGGACAGAAATCAAAAGTAAAAAAAATAGAAGAAGAAGAAAATGACTTTGACCGACCGTATGACCCAGAAGAGGAGTATGATCCAGCAATGGGATATGGAATGGTTGCCCCTCAGAGCATAGAACAAATTAAGGCAGATGGCCCTGCAGTATTAGGCTTTTCAGATGATGGTGTGGCCTATGATCCAGAGGATGAGACCATCTTTGCAGATATTCAAAGTGATATTGTTGGGACAAAGCCCCCTGTTCCAACTCAAACGTCAAGTTCTCCATCATGTCCAGCCCCAATTCCTATCCAGATTGTAATGCCAGCTCCTACCTCCACTCCAGCGCTAACCTCTACCCCAGCAGAAGTAAGGCAGAACATTCCTATGGGCACTGTGGTTGTCTCTGCTGCAACACTAACTGAACAACAGCGGATGCTCGAAGAGCTCAACAAGCAGATTGAAGAGCAAAAACGACAGTTGAAGGAGCAGGAGGAGGCACTATCAACAGAGAGAGGCTGTGGGCATGTTCATGGCTCACTTTTCTGTTTCTGATTCCCTGATGTCTCCCCCACAAAAATCTTTGCAAGTCAGTCAACTGTCAGAATCAACAGACAAGACTAGCAACCTTACAGAGACTGTGGACAGTTTGAATATAGAATCACAAGCTATTAAGCTAGAAGACACAACTGCCATCCTTAATTTGGAAAATGATGCAGATAATGTTACAGAGCAAGATGAAACGCAGGAAAATGTTAAGGAATCCTCTGCTGGAGAGATTGAAGATTCTGATGTAGCTTATGATCCTGAGGATGAATCACTTTTTAATGAAATTCAAGATGATGTATTTCAAGGAGGCAGTATAAAGACTCGTGATTCGTCTTTGTCTAGAACAGGGCATAGTGCGAGCCGGAAGGGCACTCCTCTGAATGCGTACCACAGCAGAAAGCGAAGACTATCACCAAAGAAGAGGAGTCATCGTGAAAGGGACCACCATAGAAGCCCTTCAAGAAGATCACAGCACCGTTCTCCTTCACATTCCCCGGAGACGTAGAGAAAGGGATAGACACAGAAGAAGTGAAAGGGACAGGTCAAGGCATAGAGCTAGAAACCAGTCTGAACGGCAAGGTCACCACAGTAAAGGGCATTCTACACACCGACATTCTCATGGACGTAGAAGATCCCCATCATCTACTGGAAAAAAGGATTCTGGGTCCCTTTCACCAAAACAGCATAGAGAACCTTCCCCTCAAGTCCTTGAGAAATCAAAGTCTTTAAGTGTTCTGTGTAATGCTCCAGACTCTGTTGTTGGACAATTTGTAGAGAGTAACACATCATTATTTACCTCAGTTACTATTAAAAATAACCCTGATGGAAATCAGCTAAAAAGTAATCTTGATGAGAGCATTGATAAAGGCTTTTCTCCACATTCACATGGACTTCTTCACAATGTGAAGCTTGAGACTTCAGAACCACCCAAATCCCAGGAGCTTAAAACAACTTCAGTCAGCGACCATGATGACACATGTAGTGGTTCTTCTACACAGGTTGATAAACCCTCTCAACAGGAAACTCTTTTTTCAAACAAGTTTGAAAGTACTGTTCCTCTAAGAGTAATTGATCCCCCCATTCGAGATTCTCCTCAGAGCCCCGATCCAGAGCCACAGTTTGTGAATCCTAGCAGCATAGGAATTGACTCTGTTAAGATTGAAGAAATCAGAGTTCCTGAGATGCATACCAGTGTCTCAATGCCACATGTTAAAATTGAAAATAATGTTCTGCCTATTTGTGGTCAAGCAACAATGTCCAATATACTCTGGCCAACTGTTGGAGGTCCAATATCAAATGTTGGAAATATGGATTTTAGAACCCTAAATTTACAGAGCTCAGGTGTCAGTGATACAGGTATGATAGAGGAAGACAAACGAATAGAAGGGGGAAGTCCAGGCTTAAAGCATCAAACAATACTGGGTCATGGAGGAGGACATTCAGATCCAGCTACAGATCCAGATATTCAGTGCTCAGAACCTAAAATAGACCCTGTGACAAAGCGTCCAGGACCTGGCATAAGTGATCCAGGTATTAGGAATGCAGGATCACATATGAAAGAACTTGAACATGGGAGACCACAGATAGAGCTTAGAGAAACAGGAATTAGATTCCCAGGGCCTGATATGAAAGCTACAGGCATGCCAGGCATAAGTCCCAACATTTGTCCTGGATCAGACACACAAGACCTAGCTATAATTGGCCAAGGGGAACATATGAGGGACCCAGGGACAAGAATGCAGGGTTCAGAGGCAAATTTTAGAGAGCCAGTTGTTCAACAACGCAACAGTGATAGAATTGGTTCATTGCCAGTCATAAGAGGTTCTGGGATGAGGAGTCCAGTGCGAAATATGCAGAGTTCTAGTAATCCAGGTGTGAACCAAGAAGTAAAAGGTCCAGGCCCTTATTTTAGACACAGCAAACTAGAAGTGAGAGGAAAAATGCTTGTAACAGCTGTTGCAAATTCACATATGGGAGGCTCAGGCCTACAGAACGAGAGGGGAGATCCAGTCATGAAGGGCCCTCCATCATATAGACCTGGGCCTGACATAAGGGGCACAAGGGATCCTTTATCAACTAAGTATCATCCAAGTTCAGAAAATGCAGATGTCAGGCCAGGTGTGATGGAAATAAGGAGAGATCAATCTTTCGGGGGTCCACAGATAGAAGGTAGGGCTCCAGATATTATAGGAAGAGGCCAAAAAGGTAGAGGTGAAAGTCCACATACTGGTGGTATGAGATCAGCTTTGAGGGGTGGAGGTGTAAGAGATCCAAGTCTAGGTCCATCTTTTAGAGGCTCAGGGAGAGTTCAAATGCAATCAAAGCAAGATGGCAGTCCAGTTTCCAGTAGTGGGCCTAGAGAACATTTCAATGAACCACTGCCCAATATAAGGACTGAAAGGATGGCCCATGGCCCTGACATGACAGGAGCAGAAACAATGCATAATTTAAGAAGGCCAGATTTGACAGAAAGAAGTTATATGGGGCCTAGTCAAGATATGGATAGTACGGGTGGCTCAGATACAAGGGGTGATAGCATGCTAAACATTACAAATCAAGATTGGAGAGGTCCAGGACCAGGTTTTGTTGGTCCTGATATGAGGGGTCAGATGAGTCACAATAAAGGCATGGGCCCACATATGAGGGGTCCAGATTGGAGAGGCCTAGGATCAGAAATAAGAGATGTTTGGAGAGGGCCAGATATGAAAGGATCAGGCCGAGATGAATGGAGAGTCAATATACCTGATAAGAGTTGTCCAAACATAGAGAGCCAGGGGCATGACACAATGGATGCTGCAGACCTAGACTTTAGAGAACCAGGGTCTGAAATGAGCGGTCACCTTAAGCATGACAGGAGAAGACCAGGGTGTCAGGATTTCATGACACCAGGACCTGTAATGAGGAGACCTGATATGGAGGTTCCAATGCATGACAGGCAAGGACCAAGAGGTCCAGATTTAATGAGACCAAAGCCTGAATGGAGCAGTCCAACTATGGGCAATTTAGGACCTGGCATGCGAGGACCAGGAGGTCCAGATTTTTCAGGACCAGGACTTGAAAGGCGAGATCTAGCTCTGGAGGGCCCAGGGCCTAACAGTAGAGGACCTGTGGATCCAGATTTCAGAGGAGCAGGACCTGACAGGAAAGGCCCAACTATGGAGGCTCAAGTACCTGACATAAGAGGACCAGCAGGTCCAGATTTCAAGGTGACATGGCCTGAAAGAAGAGGACCTGGAGGTCCAGAATTCAGGGGACCAAGGCCTGAAAGGATAGGTCCAGCTATGGAAGGCCCTGCAAATGACATGCGGGGACTTGGAGGTCTAGAGTTCAGTGAATTAGGACCTGAAAGGAGAGGTGTAGCCATGGGGGGTGCTGGGCATGTCAGAAGAGGACCTGGAGGTCTGGATTTCAGAGGGCCAGGACCTGAAAGGAGAGGTCCAGGTATGGAGGGTCCTGGGCCTGACAGGAGAGGACCTGGAGGGCCGGATTTCAGAGGGCCAGGACCTGAAAGGAGAGTTCCAGGTATGGAGGGTCCTGGGCCTGACAGGAGTGGACCTGGAGGTCCACATTTCAGTGAACCAACGTCTAAAAGGAAATGTTTACCTATGGAGAGTCCTGGGCCTGCCAGAAGAGGACCTGGAGACCCAGATTTCAGTGAACCAGGGCCTGAGAGGAGAGGTTTATCCATGGAAGGTCCTGGGCCTGCCAGAAGAGGACCTGGAGGTCCAGATTTCAGAGGACAAGGACCTGAAAGGAGAGGTTCAGTTATGGAGGGTCATGAACCTGTCAGGAGAGAACATGAAGGTCCAGACTTCAGGGGACCAGGACCTGAAAGCAGAGACTTATCTATAGAGGGTCTTGGGCCTGACAGGAGAGGACCTGGAGGTCCAGATTTCAGAGGACTAGGGCCTGAATGGAGAGGTCCAAATATGGAGGGCCCTGGGCCTGACAGGAGAGGACCTGGAGGTCCAGATTTTGGACCACCAGGGCCTGAAAGGAGAGGTCCAGTAACGGAGGGTCCTGGGCCTAACAGGAGAAGAGCCGCAGGTCCAGATTTCAGGGGACCAGGGCCTGAAAGAAGAGGTCCAGTTATTGAGGGCCCTGGGCCTGACGGGAGAGGATCCGGAGGTCCAGATTTCACAGGACCAGGGCCTACAAGCAGAGACTTTTCTATGCAGGGTCCTGGGCCTGACAGGAGAGGACCTGGAGGTCCAGATTTCAGAGGACTAGGGCCTGAAAGGAGAGGTCCAGCTATGGAGGGTCCTGGACCTGAATGGAGAGGTCCAGATATGGAGGGTCCTGGGCCTGACAGGAAAGGACCTGGAGGTCCAGATTTCAGGGGACCAGGGCCTGAAAGCAGAGGTGTATTGATTGAGGGTCCTGGGCCTGACAGGAGAAGACCTGGGGGTCCAGATTTTAGAGGACCAGGGCCTGAGGGGAGAAGCTTATCTGTGAGGCGTCATGGACCTGACAGTAGACGTTATGGAAGTCCAGATTTCAGAGGAGCAGGACCTGACAGAAGAGAACCAGGAGGTCCAGATTTCAGTGGACCAGGACCTCATAGGAGAGCTTCTGCTATTTGTGGTTCAGGGCCTGACAGGACAGAAATAGAAGTTCTAGATTTCCAGGGACCAGGGTCTGAAAGGGGAGGTCACACTATGAACAATCAAGAGCCTGACAGTAGAGCACCAGATCCAGATGGTCCAGACTTTAGAGGGCCTGGGTGTAAAAGGAGAGGTCCCTATATTAAGGGTCAAGGGCCTGACAGGGGAGGTCCAGGAAATCAAAACATTTATTTAATGGGTCCTGGGTCTGACTTCACAGGACTGGGGCCTGAAAGAACTGGTTCAGGTATAGAAGGTCCAGGGCCTCACAGTAGAGAACAGGGAAGACCACACTTCAGGGGTCCTGGGCCAAGAAGCGGACAAACAAATATTGAGGGCCCAGGGCCTGACACAGAAGGTCCAGACATCAGGGGACTAAGGCCAGAAAGACCAGGGTCTAGTATGCAGGGTCCAGGGCCCAACAGGAGAGTGCCAGGAGGTCCAGACATAAGGAGACCAGGGCATCAGCATTCTGGTCCAAACAGAGAGGGCCCAGGGCCTGACAGGAGAACTCCAGAGATGGAGGGAACAGGAAACAGAAGGAGCTTTCCAGAAGGCCCACTGTTCAGGGGTCCTGAGACAGAAAGAAGACCTCCAGATAGGGAGGGCCCTGAGTCTGATAGGAGAGGTACACATTTCAGAGATATGAGGTCTGAAATAACTGTTATGGAGGGCCCAGGGCTAGATAGGAAACATCCAAGAGGTCCAGATTTTAGAGGACCAGGTTGTCTAAGCAGAGGTCCAGACATTGAGGGTTCATGGCCTGGCAGACAAGAACCAGGCAGCTCAGGCTTTAGGGTGCATGGGCCAGAGAGGAGAGGTCCAAATATGGAGGGCCCAGAACCAGAATGGAGAAAATCAGGTGGTCCAGACTTTAGAGGCCAAGGCATCAGGCATAACGCCCCAAATACAGAAGGTCTAAGACAAAGAAGAGATGACTGGGAAGGGGCTGACTTTAGAGGGCCAGAACTAATCCAAGAGAGCCCAGTTATAGAAGGCCAAGTACCTGATAGAACAGGTCAAAACTTGAGGTGTCCAAGGCCTACTAGGGGAAACAGAGGATCAGGGCCAAACTTCAGGGGCTCTACACCTGATAGGAGAGGCACAGACACAGGGGAGCAATGGTCAGAAGGAACAGGGCCCAATATGGAGGCTCTAGGAAATGAAAGCGATTGTTCAAGAGATGATTGGAAAATACATGGCAACAGGGGTCCAGGCTACATCCAAGTAGGTTCAGGTCAGCAGGTTCAAGAACAAAGTAGGCAAGGTCCTCATAGAGAATGGAGAGGCCCTGAAAATAGGGGGCCAAGGCCCATACAGGAAAGACCAACTATGCCATTTCCAGGCCCTTTGAGAGCTCCAGAAGGTGATTGGAGTGGTCCTGGTGTCAGGGGTCCAGGGCCTGTTCAGGGTGACACAGTATGCCCAGGGCCTATGAATGAGCCTGATAGAGGGGATGCTGGAAGTGGGCCTGGACCAAATTTTAGTGGACCAAGAGATCCAGACAATAGACGTCAAGGTCGTAATAGAAGAGGTCTAGGCATGACAGAATCAGTATCAGATATAAGAGGGGGTCCAGATATGGGGAATGACTGGAGGCAGACAAACTGCAGGGGTAATATGAGAGGGACAAACATGGAAGGACCTGGGGCTCGTAGTGGAGCTCCAGACTCTATGAATTTCCCTAGCAGGAGAGGAATTGAAATGGAGCGTATTGATAGAAGAGTCCCCAGAGGACCAGATTTCAGACAACAAGGGCCTGAAAACAGAAATTCAAACATTGAAAGTCCAGGGACTGATGGGAGGTTGTCAAATTGTGGGGGACTAGGATCTGAAAGGCAAGGCGTAGATATGGAAAGCCCTGAAACAGGTAGACAAGGTTTTGTGCATGATTTTAGGAGGAAACGTAGAGGCCCAGACATAAGAAGGATAGGGCCTGGTAAAACAGATAGGGGACCAGCACCTGAAAGTTCAGATCTAAGATATGGGCCTGGGAGGTGGGATACAAACACAGAGGGCCCTGGGTCTGATAGAAGAGGTCCAGATATGATGGGCAGAGGGTTGGACTCAAGGGGATATGAGCCTGCCATGAAGGATGACACGGAAGGGTCAGATATAAGGGGCCCTGGGTGTGATGGCAGAGGGCTAAACATGACAGCATCACCTCACTTCAATATTACTCAAGTTAACAGATGCCAAGGCCCTAGTGATCCAAATTCTGCACCATGCAAGGGACCCCTAGGTCAAGCTCAAAACAGAGGAGGAAACTCATGCCCCGGTTTTGACAATCTACAAAATCATCAAGCAGTAAAGCCCCATAGACACAGAGCTGCCTTACTTCCCACTCCAACAGAAGGTCTCATACGATTCCCAAATCGTATGATCAACAATCCTGATGTCCTCAGCCTGAAACGAAAACAAATAGGTCACCCAACAGACAGGGAGTGGAGTAGAGGTAGACCAGTGAGTCGAGAAAGAGAGTTGGTCAAAGGGCAAAGACAGGAGCAGGAAAAAAGTCCTGCTGGTAAAATAAGCACCCCTGTCGATGCAAGTACAGAGGATGCGGAAGGAAAAAAAGAAGTGGGCAATGAAACTGATAAACAGGGTGTGTGTGTGTAGAAACTAAAACCAAGCAAATTATGGACAGTGATGAAAATAAAAGCAATGCTCAACCACGTTAGACAGAATAAAAATCATAACGCATGGACCACTTAAGACAGTAAGGCTGTCGAACTAGACCTGCGAAAAGGCTTAGTATAATCAAATTGATCAGAGATATGAAAATGCTCAAAAGTATTTGAATTTATTATGTTCTTGTTTTTGTTGCGTTTTTTTTATTTGATTGACTAAATGCCTCTTAAATATAATCAATCACTTGTAAATGCATTTTTATTTGGAAATAGTAAAACATGCTTTGTACAAAAATGTACATGTTTTTTGTTTTTTTAACATTGTTATAATGTCAGTACAGTAGCCTTGATCTGGCTTTAATGTTCTGCTGGTAAAAAAAATGGCTTGTTTCATTGTTCTTTTAGAATGTAAGAAGTCAATAAATGATATACCTTTTTTAAATTGTATTCAGTCTAATTTTGTTGTCAATATTTGTAATTGATTGGTTGCTTTGTGAGCCATGTCCAAATCTGTTACTGGAAAAAAATATTCCATATTAATGCACACTACCAGCACTGTTCTGTTTGTCAAATAAAGCAAACCTGGATTTATATTTTTAGAGGTACAATTAAAAAGTCTCCTTTATAGAGGTTGATGACATAATTTAGTAGTTCTAATTTTCAAAATAAGATTAAGTAATTCACACATTACAAACACCTTTTAATTAGTTATCAGGTTTCTAAAGGGCTCTGCAGTGACAAGTAGGTATGGATAGACAATGGGTACGCAAGAGAGAGGGAAGGGAGAAAAAGTCCTTGGGAAAAAATTCTATGCTAATAGAGTTACTAGACTGAATAAGCCTGGAGCAATATTGTAAAACACTTTATAGCCACCTGCAAAGCTCATGTCTTACCAAAGGGGGGCGGCAGCATTCCGTTTGATCCTCGGCATCCATCAAGGAGTTAATATTGATCTAGCTTTGGTAATTGCAGTGGTGGAGTGTAACTAGGTACATTCACATTCAAGTACTGTACCTAAGTACAATTGTGAGTTACTTTATAATATATTGCTTTAAACTACTCTATTTCATAGGAAAGTAATGTACTTTTGACTTCACTACATTTATCTGATAGCTATAGTTGCTAAATTTAGAAATGAAATACTACACTTTCTACACAGTTCATTTATAAAAATGCAGTGTCCTATAATCTACTGTGGCATTCAACACAGGAATCCCAGAGAGCAGTACATTTTCTCTATATGTGCTTATCCATCCTCATTGTCATAGCAATAACAAGTATGGTGTCATGGGCAGTGGTGGAAGAAGTATTCAGATATTTTACTTTTGTAACAATAGTAATACTACAGTGTAGTGTTTGGCCTGCATTCAAAATCTTACTGAAGTAAAAGTACAAAAGTATGTGAGTAGGATACCCAAAGTAAAAGTACTCATATGCAGAATAGCCAATTGCAGAGTTGTAAATTATTGAATTATAATCATTAATGCATTGGTGTAGGCTACACATCACTTATGTTACAACTAGTAATGGGGAGCTCATTTCACTCTACTCTACTCTCTCATTTCATTTCTACACTACTTGATAGGCGACTGCTGGGCAGCTTGATTATAACAATATATCATAATTTATTGGTTGATTTATATTTTGTATCTACAGTACATCTGCACAGTAACAAGTAACCATAGTTGTCAAATAAATAAAGTTTAGTAAGAGTGCAATATTTCCCTCTGAAATGTAGTGAAGTAAGTAGCCTAACAAAACATGGAAATACTCAAGTAAAGTGCAACCTCAAAATTATACTTAGGTACAGTAGGCTACTTGAGTAAATGTACTTAAGTCCACCACTTGACATGAATATTTTGTAGGAAAGCACTTTTGTAAAGATTATTTTAGCTCCTGTAATAAAGGAAAAAGGGAAAAAAAAGGAAAAAGAATCACCCTTTCATTGTTTCTTTCTGTAACGTAACAGAAGCTTCTAGTTGTAATATATGCAAAATTTGACAAATGCATTTTACAGGAACTAATTAAGGCAAGGCACTTTATTTAGCACTATTTAGACACAAAGGCAATTCAAAGTGTCAACGTTATGTTTATGCATATGTAATTGCATAAACATAACGTTACAAAGCCATTAAAATAAAAATTACAACATGCCAGAAAAATGCGAGTATTATGCTAGCTAACTAGCGTAGATTATTACTATAGCATTAATGTGTAGTATAGCTGCGCAAAGTAACGCTACAGCTACATTATATAAAGTTGTCTAGTGTAATTTAAATTCTGCATAATATTTTTAAGGCATAAAAGTGTCCCCTTAAATGTAGTGGAGTAAGCTAGCTAGTAGAATCTAATGAAACTGAAAATACTAAAAGGCTGCTATAGCAAGTTGACAGTCAAAAGCGTAACGACGTACTAAAAGGCTGCTATATCAAGTTGACAGTCAAAAGCGTAACGACGTCCGAGACACCAGCTAAGTTACTACCCGCGGCCATTGGTCGAGGCGTTGACATTAAAGTAAGGTAAAGAGTCAAGAGCAAGCCCACAGAGAGAGCTGCAGCTTAGAGTCAAAGCCGTATAAACTCGGTGACTTATTGACTATTGAAAATGTTTGTATTTATTTATCTAGCTAGATGTTAACGTTAGTGTATGTCCACGTCTTTTCAAATGTACTAACGTTAGCTTAAAAATTCCTCGTCCGCTCACGTTAACGTAAAGTTAGGTCACGAGCTTGCTAGCTTTTGTGTTAATTAGCTAGCTAGCTAGCTACGAACTATTTATCCACGACTGACAGCTTGGAGTTGTGAATAAGTTATTTAATGTCAGTATTTAGCTAGCTACAGTGTTAGTGTGTTTAGGCTAACTACAAGTACAACACGTTAATTTATTTTATTAATGTCAACGTTAATTGTTTGGGCAAATAGCCAGCTAGCGTTAGCGTTAAGCTTCCAGGGCACACACAGTTAGAAGTCGGTTAACGTAACAGTACTGTAGCCAGCTACCTAGCTAACGTTAGCTATATAACGTTAGTCTGTTCTGGTGTAAATAGCAGACAAGTAATATTTTTGTTCTGGTGTAAATATCAGACAAGTAATATTTTTCCTGATCTCCATCACATCTCTAGAGTGGAGAATGTCATCCTTTTTATCTTGTAAAACCCTTGTATCACCTTCGTCCAAAGAAAACTGTGACCCTGTTGGGGTGATTTTGAGCCAAAGTGGGTGTTTGACACATGATCATGGGCAGGTGTTGGTACCTGAGCTGGGTCTAATGGAGATGTCAGAGTTTGAATATACACACCTTCAGCACCTTATCCAGGCACACATGGATGCACACGTTGCCCCGCCAGATGCCAGATCTCACCCTGCTACAGTGATGGTTAAAGGCAACACTGGATCCACAGTGGTTTCACCCTTCATGGCCACTCAAGCTATTGACCTATCAACTTCAACTGATGATCACTGTCTGGTGATGCCAGGAGAAAAGACTCCAGTTTCTTATGGAGAGGTCCCGGGTTTTGTGCTAGCCAAAATCAGAAGTGAAAACAGCTCAACTGAACCACATACCAACGGCAGCACTTCTTCACAGAAGCGATCGGCTGCTAGAGTTTGCTTGGAGAAAAGGTTTAACTCCATGTCTGCTGACACCCCAAGACAGCAAGATATACAGTCTGCAGTTGTCAGCAAGTATGCGTCACTGATATAGTGCATTGGTATATGTTGGTAAATAGCCCCATAATGCTAATTTTTATGGAATGTGCGAAATCTTTGTTGTGTTTCAGTTTTTTGACGATACTTCAGCAGTCTGCAGAGGCTCAAGAGGCAGTTATACACCCTCAGATGCATAAGTGGATGAAAGCTGACAGAGCAAACTCTTTTGAGGTTTCCAGCCCATTTGTAGGGGGTGTATTTAACCCAGCCACCAACATGTGTGAACAAGTATGATGAAAAAAATATCAGAATACCACTGTCTTCCAGCTTTATAGATGGCACAGGCAAAATTCATTGTTCCATCCTTTTTTCTTCCTTTTTTAACCTCAGGTGATTGGCCATATTCCTCACATGGTTGAACCTAACAAGCACCAGGGATTAATCATCCCCAAGAGTTTTTCATTTAATTTCCACCCAGAGAGGGATGTTAAAGCTCAATATACAAGTGGCAGCAACTCAACAGAGAAGCAGCAGTTGATGAACATAGAAAGTAATACTCAGTACCCTACACCTAATCTTATTTCAATTAAGGTTTTTTGTTGTTGTTGCTGGCTTTACTTATCTGCAAATACATAAGTTTGTGTCTAACTTATACACCTGTGTTTTTCATAGGTGATGCAGTGACAGTCGCTGCCTTCAGAAAACATGGTAGCACCCACAGCTCTCAATCCCTCATGGTTGCTTTGACTGCCCCAGACTCCGCTGGAGAATCAGGGAGCAGCACCAGGAAAAGAGTTCGATCTCATATGTCACTTATCCAGCGCAGGGAGAGACACAACTGTAAAGAGAGGGAACGCAGGTGAGCAGCCATTACCAACAGCTGACGTTGTCTCTACACCCTCCACAATTTGCTACGTGGTGTTATGAAATACCATATAAATATTAATGTACTACGATCACAATTTGATGTTTTCATTCAAGGCCATCATCACAGTCAAATATATTATATTGGTATGTAACATTAGTTAAACATTTTTAACCAGCCGTCACTACAGACTGTTTAAAATGGCTCCTCTCATTCACTCATTGTGCCCTGCATTTGTACTATGGCCACCTCACTTTACAATACCTTTTAAATAATGCCAATTTAGATTCATTCAGTACTTTTTGCACATCATCTGTTGTTTTGCCTGTCTGTTTGTAGGTTTGCTTTTTAATGTGAAAAACTGCTGCTGTAACGAGGGAATTTCCCCATTGTGGGATGAATAAAGTATTATCTGATCTAATAAACCCCCGCTCTCTTCCCATGCTGCCTGTCTCTCTATACTGTGACTATAAAACACAAAAGAAAAGTCCATCTGTACTTCTTTAAACAGAATGTATCATCTTTGGGGTTGTTACCTAATGTGTGTGTAATGTGTAATTGCTTGATACGCAGATATTGTTAAAATAAGTGAAATAGGGTAAGATAGGTATAGAGCTGCAATAATAAGTTAATTCATCGTTTAGTTGATCAAAAAAAATTAGTCAGCAACTATTGTGCTAATACATTAATTTAAAGCTTTAGTGCGTAACCTTTTTTAAATGAATGAACATCCGTTACATTCAAGACCAAATGAGTTGATGAAAAGCTAATTAAGACTATCAGCTCCTCGCAAATCTGTATTTCTCAGCATGGCTGTGTTCAGAAATTAGTGTCGTCCGGCAACTTTTGGCCACAGAAACCCGAGGGAAGATAAATACCTCTTCTGAAGAGTCCACCATGTTTTTTTATCTAAAAAAAAAATCCAGAAATCACAATGTATGATTTTTTAACTATTTATTTGTATGATACAGCTGCAAATAAGTATTTGAACACCTGTCTATCAGCTACAATTCTGACCCTCAAAGACCTGTTAGTCTGCCTTCAAAATGTCCACCTCCACTCCATTTATTATCCTAAATTAGATAAGCACTTGTTTGAGGTTGTTAGCTGCATAAAGGCACCTGTCCAACCCATACTATATTTTTTTTTTTTAGATTATGTCACTCACAGTGGACATGCAACTACGATGACAATTTTGGACCCCACCATGATTTCTAAGTAGGAGAACTTGCAAAATAGCAAGGTGTTCAAATACTTATTTTCCTCACTGTAGCTACTATGTGTAGGAGGCGTGGCAATGGTGCGGCATCACAGAAGGCTTGCGTCATGTGGATACATCAACAGAATTGTTGCCATTACTTAAAATTCCTCATGGGGGAGAAACTATGCACTATAGCTGTAAGCACAAATGCCACACATTTTCTGGCTCCAGGTTCTCAAGTGTAAGAATTCCCAACTTTTCTTGGTCTTAGATTATAGTAAATTGAACTTTTTGGGGTCTTGGGAGACATTTGATGATGTTACCTTGTGCTCTAGGATACTGTGTTGTGCAGTTTTCTGATGTTTCATAGACCAAACGATTTATTAATTGTTCAAGGAACTATTGCAGATTAATTGATGATGAAAGTAATCATTTATTGCAGCCCCAGATAGATGTCAGGATGTCTTCTGTAAGCCACTGAGACATGAGACTTTAGGATCTAAATAACAGGGTGGCAGGGTCATTAAAGTTTGAGAGACACCAAACTATACTATAGACTATAAACATTTGTATTGTCTTTGCTTCGTCACAGGAAGAGGATTCGTTTGTATTGTGATGAGCTGAACTTGCTAGTGCCATTCTGTGAGTCGGATACAGACAAAGTCACCACCCTGCAGTGGACCACTGCCTTCCTCGGATACATCAAAAAAACGTATGGAGACACCTTCAGAGAGGTACGTTTGTATTGAGTTAAAACATTGATTATTCTAAAGCAGTTTGGCTTAATCACCCTGCAACTGAATTATTTGAGACTTGAAACCTGGGGCTGTAAGATAAGAGCTTAATTACATTGCCTCCTGCTGCCTGAGTAATACGTAATGCAGCTGACTTAGAGAGTTTAAATCAAGTTCTGCTTATTGTTACAATATACAATCATATAAACTTTATATTTTACTGTCATGTATTATCCAGTGCCGCAGTCTGTCGGAATTGATTTACATAGTCATACTGAAATATACATGGTAGCAAATTAAAACAATCCACCACATTATGAAGGACTGTGTGCAACCACCTGGAGTAAAAGAGGGGCAGTCTAGATGGACACATAATTAAAATAATATAGTATTGATACTATCTATTGTTATGCACAATCATTTGCTATTCTCCTTCTTTACAGGAGTTTCAGAGGGTATTCACTGATGGGAAAGGACACTTTCTAAAATCCAGCCCTTCTTCAGGCCAGAACCCAATCCAGCAAGAGATGGACGAGACAGTGAGCATTCCTCTTGGGGTAGAGCAATGACCCTCTTACTACTTCATCCAATACATCAGCCAGATATTTAACTACGTTTTAATTTAAAATTTAAGCTTGGGTTGTCCCATGAGGTCTGGCCATGGGTTAGGTCAATTTGTTGTATTTTTAAATGACAAAAAGTGCCCTTTCGAGAGGAACTCTGCTTCTGACTACATTACTAAGATTTAGAGATTGGAAGGATTCTAGTCTCAGACCATGTGATACAAAAAATGACCCGTTTTCTCCAGCTGCAAGCTGCATT
The DNA here is from genome assembly GCA_026937815.1 of Etheostoma perlongum. Classification (NCBI taxonomy): domain Eukaryota; kingdom Metazoa; phylum Chordata; class Actinopteri; order Perciformes; family Percidae; genus Etheostoma; species Etheostoma perlongum. Next base: position 10,623,095 of record CM049377.1, read on the forward strand.
TCAAAACCACACACTATCAGGCTAGTATTGGAAGCGCCATGCAATTTATTCTAAGGTTAATATATTATTCTCTCCCCCCCCCTTGAGAAAAAATGGCTTTTTTTATACACAGATGGCACTGTTTCCCTTTTGAAAACAGCTGAGATAGTGCTGTGATGATAAGATTTCAACTCGATCATACATACATACTAATTCTTATATGTCTGGCTTTTATATGCTTAATTCAAATTTTCACTTTTCACGTTTTTAAACAAAAAAAATGTTCAAACAGTTCAGTTCAATTTTGTTGTCCACAAACATTTATTCTTTAATCATATCTGTAAGTGTAAATTGATTTAAATACTTGAATTTTGCATACAAATGAGTCTTGCTACTTTGTAAATTAATGGGATTACTTGACTTTCATGGTGTCAAGCATATTACTCTGACATACAGACTGTTCATTTGATATGTTGATATGTAGAGAAGAGTAATGTTTTACTGAAAAGTGGCTTTATTTGTTCTTTCTTACAACATGTCGCTGTAGCATCTTACTGTACATACAACAGTCATCCACAAATAATAAATAGTTAAGCACTGGTAGTACATAGTGGATGTGGTCATTGTAGATTTTTTTTTTTTAAAGAAGAAAAAAAAAATTACTTTGCTTCTAAGAGTTTGAAATTTATTTTACAATGTCTGATTTATGCATCCACAAGTTTTATTTAGTTATTGATTCTCAAATATAGAGAATCAACTATACATGCAATAAAACAAATAAGCTGTTAAAAAAAAAAAAAGATCAAAAGTGTAAAGGTTTTTGCATTCATCTACACATTTTTGGGCACCTGGGTATTTGTGTTTTTTATTCCTTTTACAATACATACACAGCTCCATGACAGAGGTTTTTCAACTCTGTCACCTATTTCCATATTTTACACTGTAAGCTTGTATGTTGAGGTAACACCTGTGACACCTGTCAATGGGCCATGGTACATGCACATTCGCTTCAGTCAATCACTGTTGTTTTTAGTGTCATCTGCCAGAAGGATGTTAACCACGGTAACGGTGGCATGGAAACAACATGTACAAAGTTTTAGACACAAAAGGACTCATCAATCATTTTCCAGTTGTTTGCAAGTCAAGTCTCGATATACTGTAGTATTTGGAGCAATGCAGTTGTTCTCTTGGACTCGTCCGTGCCTCTGTCCACTTTATTTCTATACGTCATCTTGATGCTTTTGTCTTTCAGTTGCTCTGGTATTCATGTCACTCCTGGGATGTTCCTCTATTCCTCTCAAAATATCACATCTGTTTGATGTTACTCCTGCCATCTTGTGATACATGTGTTTAAATAAAGAGGACATTTTTTTGTGATCACTTTCTTCTTTTATTCCTTCCATCCTTCCCTCACTTATCACCCTTCCGCATTGGGGTGGATGGCATCAGGTTGCAGGAAGTCATGTTTAATGGTTTTTGGGGTTGGAGGATTTTCCAGCGACCGATGCTCCTTGGCAGGCTGATGTATCACAGATTCCAGGAGTTCCCTGGTGCCCAGTCCTACCTACCCTGCCTGGCTCTCCAGGCTCACCTGGATCTCCTGGGGATCCATCACGCCCATCTTTAACAATTCCAGGTACCCCTGGAAGACCTGTTGACAGCATACAGGTAATGAGCCAAAGGCAAAGTGCTGCAGTTCTTTTAACGGTTTTGTAACACTCTTGTATTTTAAGGTAAGAAAATATATCCTACAGTTTTGCTTCAAATATTATACCTTGGGTGTCTTGTTTGATGTCAATAAAAAAAAAAAAAATTATACCACAATAGACTTTTCTCACATTGCCACATTTTGACTTGTCATAAGAGGAAAACATGTAACTAACATTAATGATGGTGCCTCCATTTGTGCCAGTAAACCATTCAAGTGTGTGTGGCCTGGAACTGGCCCAGTGTAATGGAATGTAGCCATTTCCTATTTTTATAAGGTACATCTGTGTTTGACAAGTCAAAATGTCTGCCATGGGTGAGGTGTTTATGTTCAGTAAAGTAACTTTAAATCTGATAGTGACCACGTTGTGGCTCCAATCAGCTCAAGCTCTAATTAGCGTGTACTGTATAAACCACATACCTTGGTATCCTTGGTCTCCAGTGGGCCCATCGAGTGCTTTGCCAATAGATCCCTTATCACCTTGCTCACCAACATCACCTGTTGGGAAAGCAGAACATTTTAATCAGTGGTGGAAATAAACTAAGTGCATTTACTCAAGTAGTGTATTTTATGACTTTCATCTCTACTGGATTTCAGAAGGAAATAAGTTATTTTTTATTATTACTTCATTTATTTGACAAACAGTTCTTTTCGATTAAGATTTAACGAAACAAAATTATAAACTTACAAATTACAGATAAAAGGTCCATACTGATTTTAATTTTCATACCTCTGGGACCTGGGTCTCCGAGTTCTCCTGGCAGGCCTCTGTACCCTGGTGGTCCACGGGAACCTGGATGCCCAATAGAGCCAACAACTCCAGGCGTTCCTGGAAGCCCAGCAGGGCCGGGGCGGCCCACCATTCCAGGCGCCAGGGGTCTTCGAAGGTTAGCTGCCAGCTGTGCAATCTGGTCTGCGTGATAGAAAACACCAGAGGGTCAATTATTCAGCTTACCCTTTCTTTAGCACTATACTAATTGCAGAAAAAAGATGAATTAGTTAAGATGTCATACCATCGATCATTGAGCCACACAGCTCTCTAATATGCTGCTCACTCGCCAGTTTACCCTGAAACACAAGTTGATAAGACACTTTTTAGGTGTAGGCTCATTCAGGCAGTTCATTAGAAAACATCAACTTAACTATTTAGTATGCATCAATCAATCACAAGCTTTTTACAGATTAAAAAATAAAAACACTCACAGGTACACCTGTCTTTCCTGCAATTCCAGGCAGACCCTGCTCCCCTTGGAAGCCCATAATTCCTGGTTTTCCTGGAGGCCCTCTTGCCCCAAGCTCTCCTTGTGGGCCTGACACCCCCTTAGGTCCCAGTTCACCCCGCTTTCCAGCCTATAACCAACAACAGTTATCTGTTAAATAACTCATTACATTTAGCAAAAATGAAGAACTGGAGCTAAAAACATCCATAAGCCTTTGATTTGATTGCTGACTAAACACCAA